>WBMV01009402.1:817728-830421 GCA_013396655.1 Campylorhamphus procurvoides | reverse complement strand
AAGGGCAGGGCAGGGCGGGGCAGGGCGGGCGCCGCCGCCTCGCTCACCGTCGCGCGGCCGCGATGACGTCATCGGCGCGCGGCGTGACGTGATCGCGCTGCGCGGGGGGCGTGGCGAGGCCTGCGCGGCCCGCGGGGACGGTGGGAGCGGGCCGGGCCCGGGGCCTGCCACCCTCAGGGCGCCATGGAGCCGGGCCGCCAGGCGCTGCCCCTCGAGAACGCATCCATCCTGTCCGAGGGCGCGCTGCAGGACGGCCACCGCCTCTGGATCGGCAACCTCGACCCCAAGATCACCGAGTGAGTCACCGCCGCCGCCCCCGCCCGGTGGGGTCCCCGGCGGCCGGGCCTGTTCCCCCGCCAGCAGCGCAGGGCAATGGGTGGCCTGCCTGTCCCTGCCCGACAGGGCCATAAGCCCCTCCTCGTCCCTGCCTGTCCCTTCCTAGGCAGGGCCATTACCCCCTGCCTGTCCCTGCCCGGGTAGGGCCCTAGCCCCCTCCTTGTCTCTGCCTGTCCCTTCCTAGGTAGGGTCATAACCCCCTGCCTGTCCCTGCCCAGGCAAGGCCATAAACCTCCTCTTTGTCCCTGCCTGGACAAGGCCATAACCCCTTCCTTGTCCCTGCCTGCTCCTGCTTCTGCCCCGCAGTGAGGGTGGCCAGTCACCCACTGGAGTGGATTTCCCTTCCGGTCCCGGTTCCTCCTGCCTGAGGAGCAGCCCCGGTGCTGGGGGTGTGTCTGGGGTGTCTCCAGGGCTGCCCCGGCTCAGAGCCAGGTCCTGAAGCCGTGCAAACAGCATCCCCCGAGGCACAGCTCAGGGGGAGCCTGGAGGCTGAAAATATCCCTGTTCTCCAAACACTGGGAGAGTTCCAGGGTGACAGTGGCACAAGCAATGGTAAAACCAGGCACAGCCCTGGAAATCATAGCCCAGAGTGGCTGGGGTTTGTTGGGAAGTGAGGGTGGGCAGGGTGGTCTCTGTGTCACAGGAGAGCCTTGTTGTGTTTTGCTGCATGAGGGTTGAGCAGAGGAGAGTTACAGAGTGAGGGGGTGGTGATGAGGTGGGAGTGGAGGATAAATGAATAAACCAAACACGTGTGTGTGCATTTTGTGTTTTCCCCGGGCTGCAGATAATTATCTCCTGAGCAAACACAGCATTTGAACAGCTAAATTGTCAAGGGAGTAGGATGCGCTGTCCAATATTTGGATAGTGTGCTCAGAAATCAGTAGGTTGTGTTTAAAAAAAGCCCACACCAAAACAATTTGGGCTTTACACACTCCTAAGAAACAAGCATTTTTGATTAACTATTGTGTGTGTCTGTCATGGAATACTTTTCCTTCCTGGTCCTTTTTGTGTGTGTGCAGGTGCTGGGGTTTTATTCTAAGTGTGGTTCATCTGAGCAGAGCAGTTCCCTAATAGCCCCTAAATGGGATCATTAATGCATTGTGCTGTGCAGCCATTCAGCTTCGGGAGGGTTCTGCATTAATTACCATTTTTATCCCACTCCCAGCTCTGTTCCTCTGGTTTGTCCACATTCACTGACCACGTAAAATTAGATATAGGAATTCCTGAGGGTGCTGTTTGCTCGGTCCTTAAGGACTCAGGGGCTGGGTTGATGTGAGGGGAGGAGTGGTGGGTGTAAGTGCACTGGGCCCTTCACTTCTTGGGCTGATCCTGGGGCTGTGAAAGACCCTTCCAGTGTAGGTTGTTCCTCTGAATCTCAGGCAGACAAGTGATAGTTTTATACGGCAAAATTTGCTGTTTCCATCGCTTGGGTGAAGTGAGTTTGATGCTTTCATTCTTCAGGGTCATCAAACCTTGAGTGCTTCCAGACTCCTAAGTGTTTCAAGTTTGCCCAGTGATGAGTGACACTGCTTGTTGCTTATTTCAGGCTTTATAATCCTGTGTCTTGCTTTTGGTTTTGCTTTAAAAATAGCTCTTTGCTCCTGCAAATTATATTATATTTCCATTTCCTCATGAATAAAAGGAAAGGAAGTTCCTTTTAACACACTGTCAGTGTAGAGCAAAAGTGTGTGGTCCTGTACCAGGTCAATAAGTTTCCACAAATCATCTTGACTCTTATTCTCTTATGCTAAAGGTCTAAATCTCTGTCCCCAGGCACTTCTGGTGCTAAGTGATCCCTGCAGTGGGTTCTTCCAGGACAGAATGATCCCTGCTGTGGGATTGCCAGGGCACTGCACGAGGACAGCAGCAGGTGGTTGGTTCTGGTTTGGTGTCACTGAGCAGGGAAGCCACAGAGCCCTGTCCCCATCACTGTGGGCACTGCCTGGTGCATCATTTGTCCCCCAGCTGCACAGCAGGGCAGGGGATGTGCTGTGGCTCAGCTGTTTGATCCCATCACCCCTCAGTGCTCCCATCCCACAGGGCAAAAACACGTCATTTAGTTACATCTCCCTGTGGCAAGTGGGGTGGAACTGCCTCCTCTGCCCATTCCTGTTTGCAAAGCCTTCTGAAACTTCTCAACAGTCGGGACAGGCAGGGATTTCATTTTCAGCTCTGNGCCTCTGAATGACCATTCATTTTCCACAGGGGTGAAATAGCGGGTGTTGGACTTCCTCAGGCCCGCCGTGCTGCTTGTCGAGGATCCCATCTTGATGAGTCTCACCTAGCAAACAATGCGTGCAGCCGTTGTTGTTGCAGCCCCCCGCTGGGTCCCGCTGGGGCACAATTCCTCGCAATAATAGTTTTCGCATGTGGCTCTGTCCCCGCGCGGGCTCCTCGGGACAGCATTGTTCAGAGGAAACCTTGCCTGCGTCTGAATAGCGCTCGGGGTGCCAGGAGGAAGAGAGGAGGAAAGGGAAATGGGGGAGCTGCTGGTTTGTGTCGCATCCCCATCAGATGACAGGAAGTGGGGCTGGAGGTTGGCTGGCTGCGGGATCCGTGCGGGGCCACGCTGTGCCAGCAGCCCCCAGCTCTGCACAGCCCACGGTGTCGCCATGGGAAAGCTTTCTGCGTGCCCTCACTGCTTGATTTTGGTAAGGCTTCAGGTTTTGTGGTCCTCCTTCAATACTGAAGTCCTCTTGGCCTGAAGAACTGCTTGTCAGGTTACTGTTAATGCCCCCAATATTCTAGCAAAACAACTCATAATCCCAGCCTGAAACATTTAGTTGTATGAGACTTTTGAACTGTTCCATGGAGAGTAGGTGACTTGCAGTTGTAAAATTGCAGGCATGGCTGGAAAATAGCATTTGCATCCTCTACAGTCTTAAAGATCCTAAATAAAATAGATTATTTAAGTTGCTCCTAGACTCCTAAGGAAATTTGTTTCAAGGGAGCAACTATCACCTCACTGCTAAGAAAGTGTTGTTTGAATGCAGAGGTTCTCAGGAAAAAAACAAACCACAAAGAATTCTTTTTGGCAGGAAGGCTGCAGGGTTTTGTTGGTGCTAAACAGAGCACAGGGAGAATCCTCCTTGCCCTTTCCCTGCCTCTGTAATGGCCAAAAGGGGAAAGGCATTCTGGTGGTAAGGACTTTATTTCCATACGGCTGAAATTCCAAGTGCTTTTTGTAGCAGTGTGTTTACAGAAACAAACCTGAGGTGCCTTTCCGTGTTTTGGAGGCTCTGGAAGTTCAACGTGTGGGGCTTTTTATACATCCCTTCTCCAAAGTCAGTGTTTTCACTTGTACATCTGTAACTGCTTGTTGGAAGCGTGAGGTGGAGCTGTGAAACTTGGCTACTGTGCAGTCAGCTCCTTTTTTTCCCTGCTCTTTTCTGTCTCCCTGGCCTTCTGCGCAGAGACTGAGGGTTCCTAGGCTTCTTGGAAGACCATGCACTTCATCTGTATTCCAAAGGATGTGGGAAGCCTTCCATAATCAATGACAATGTGTGTGCTCCCCTGGGAGATAAGTTGGCCCTTCTGTGCTGCTCGTCTGTGCACACGCTGCACCTTCACCTCTTTAAAAGTGCACATCCTGAATGTCCACCGTGACCCATCCTGTGGGATGACTCACATTCCTGGAACTTTCTTGCCTGGCTCCTGAAGCTTAACAAAGGGCTAAAGCCCTTTTCAGACATCCTATCAGGCTTTATTAGGAAAAACGTTGTCTGCCCTTCCCATTTGGACTGTCCCTGTAGTTGCCTGGTGCACTTGGCTGTCTTGGGCCACTGCTGACTGTTCCTGCTGGGACATGGGAAGTTTCATCCAGCACCTGGTGCTCCTTTGGCACTTGGTGTTGTCCTGGTAGGCTTTCAAAGTATTCTTACCTTCAACACTGAAAATTTGGCTTAGGCTACGTGGCTTTCTAACAAATGCTGTGCAGCTGCTTGGGAGATGAGTCCTGACTAGGACACCCTTATTAAACTCTTAAATAACTCTTAAATGGCAGGGATGGGGTCAGGCAGTGAAGTAGCAACTTTCCTCCTGGGTCAGCCAGTGTTGTTAAACACTTCAATCCCAGGGAACCAAAAAAAGCTGCAAAGAACTTTCGGGATTACATGTGGCCTGTACAACAAATGTGCTCCTTGTTTTAAGTTGCTCCATGCACTAGATACTAAGCAGACAGATTTACCCTGGCTTTCCCCAGTTTTATTGGAAACAGCACACAATCCCCACTGGATGGCAGGGAGATAATTGGCTAAAAAAGTGCCTGACTTCCATGAGCATGCCACTGAAAAGCTGTCTGAGCCAGAAGCACTGGCAGATTTAGCCTGCATGTTACTAAGGGCTGTCTGGTGCCCTTTGTTTTTGAGGTCTGCTAGCAATTCCTGATTTGTTCTGTTATTCTTCTGTCTTTCTGCTTCCCCAGCTCTGCCAGGGAAGGGATGGGACTGGCACTGCCTGTACAGGGAGAGCAGCAGCAATAGCAGGATGCTGAGGGACACAGGTGCTGTGGACTGTGGGCTTGGACTGCTTGTGCTGGGAGAGGAATTCAGGGGATGGAGGTTCAGGTGGTCACATCAGGGCCAAAGAAGGGGAGACATGATGTTTATGCTTTAAATTAGGTGTGATTTAGAGAGGTAGCAGGTAAAACTCTCCCAGACCCCTCAAGAGCCATTATATAATTGTCCAAAAGCCAGCTATTAATAGATGTTCTGTGTGCCCTTCAGCTGGCACTGCTGGGAGGCAGCTTTGTGCCTTGGGGCTCTGAGAGTCACTGCTAACACTGCTCAGAGCTGTGGATGCTGGGGGTGCTGTACAGGGCACCCACCTCTGCAGGGATTTGGGAATAGGTGTATGACCCAGCTGAACAGCTTATGGCACCAAGTGTGAGCTCTGTGCTGGGGGTTCCTCTCTCTCTCCTCTCTTTCAGTGTGATAAAAGGTGCCATAAATGTCTTCTCTCCCTTTCAGGTACCACCTTCTGAAACTCCTTCAGAAGTTTGGCAAAGTGAAGCAATTTGACTTTCTCTTTCACAAGTCTGGTGCTCTGGAAGGGCAGCCACGGGGTTACTGTTTTGTGAACTTTGAGACCAAACAGGTAAGTTGCTTTTATCTAAAGCTCTGATGTGAGTGACTGGCTTCTTTTCCAATTGTTTTTTTTAATGTTAATTTAAAGCTAATCAGGAAGAGATAAATTCAGTGCCTTGTCTACCCAAACCCATGGACTCTGAGAGCTCCACTCTGTCACAGCCACTTTGTAGCTGCTCCTGGAAGTACTAATAGTGATTTCCTTTCTTCTCTACTCTGTTTTCTTGAATCCTGCTTTCTAATGCTCATCAGAAAAGAACAGTTTTTTGGTCCCCTCAACCTGCCAGACCACCTGAAATCCGGAACTGCTCTGGAGTCCTCCTGGTTGCTTTTTTTGCTTCATGAATGCCCAAACACCAGCTTATACAACATTTCATCGTAGCATCATGAAGTGAGATGCCCTGAGCTCTCCATTTGGGGTTTTAACTCTTGTTACAAATAAAATTTTCAAGTCATGCTCACCAGCAACACCAGAGTTGTTGTTATTTTGTCATCATTGTGCTGGAATTGTTCAAAACTTAGGAAGAACAGCATGTCTGGAGATTGTTTGTGGCTGCGTGACCTCAGTTGCTGACAGGGATGTCAGAAGACCCCACTGTGGATTAGCTCTAGAAAATTATTCATAGCAAGGTGGAGCAGCATTGCAACATAAATCTTCAACTGCTGTGAATCAGATTTTATGGGAGTGTCCCAAAACTGCTGAGCTGAGAACAGGACTGAGTGGATCATGGCCCCAGTGCCCATGAGCAGGATCTGGAGTGAGCATGGATGTTAATGAGACACACGTAATCACTGTAATGAATCGCAGTATTTTCCCCTGTAGCATAAACCTCCCTCTGAATGCTGCTCCTGTAGACTCTGTTTGGTATTTCTCCAGATCATTTTCCCCATTTCCTCCCCCAAAACGAGTGAAATAATTAACCTGTAATGCTGCTAAGTCTGGTTACTCAGAGGTTGGAGTATCCCTGGACTGGAATACAGCGAGACAGACTTGCTTTGCTGTCAGTGAGCTGTACTTACAGTGGGCTGCTTAACAAAGGAAAAAAGGCTCTTTGCATGTGAGTAGGTTTTGACTAAAGGCTTGGTTTGTTTATGGGACTGTCTTCCTGTGCAGGAAGCAGAGAAGGCGATCCAGTGTCTCAATGGGAAGCTGGCCCTTTCCAAGAAGCTGGTGGTGCGGTGGGCACACGCACAGGTCAAGGTGAGTGGGGGGCTGGGAATAAGGGCTGCTGTCAATCTGCACAATTGGAAAGCTTTAATATTTAGGAACAATTCTTATCAAGGCCTGTCTTGGCCTGTTCTAGGAAATAACTTGTAGAGTCGATGTTAACAATCTACAGCTTCTCCTGTGTACCCAAACTGTGCTGGGTTAGCTGTGGGTGAGGACAGGCCCTTTAACCTGGTGTTCTTTGCGAGGGGATTTCTGATCAGAGCACTGTGAACAGATTACTGCTATAAATGTTTTCACTTTTCCCAAACTCAGTGAGTAACTGGGTGGAAGTTTGAATCCTTCCCATTGTGGTTTTGCTCCCTTTTGGGATGGTGGAGGTGTGGAAATTCCCAATTACCGGTTACTGTGTTGCTTTGTTTCGTTTCTGCAAGCACTTACGTGGCAGCAACTGTAATTAGTTCTGACTTTAAAGTAACGTATTTCACATCTAAGCTAAATATCCTTTTAGTGCTTGTTCTGTCACATAAACAATCAAGTTTTTAATATTAACTTAGGCAGTACCTTCTGGAACATCCTTGTTTTAATTTTTTAACATTCTTGCCTTGTTTCTCCTACAGTTATCTACTCTCTCATATTTGATAAAGCCATTGATTTTGAATAACTTTCCCTTTAGATTGTGGGGAGGCAGAGAGGAGCTGCTTGTTGCTATTTTCCTTTGGGTACTTTTCTTTTAGCATGTGTTGCTTATCCTACAAGCAGCTTTCTCCTCTCTTCTATCGAATGTATTAGTGCATCTGGTTTGGATGCTAAAAAACCAAAGCAGGTATCCTCATCAGAGGAAACCATATTGTTTTAATTATTGACTTCAAGGGCTCTTGTCAGCCCATCCAAGCTGGTGGAAATGCAGTCTCCATTTTCTGCAGCTCCTGCAGTGCCACGTGCTTCCGGATGCCTGAGGAGCAGCCAGGCCATGAAAGGAGTTTGAGGAGTGAGTGTCTGCCCAGCTGGAGCTGAGCAGGGCAGCTCTGGGCTCTCCTGGCCAGAATCTGGGCAGGAAGGAGCATAAATCATCATCTCAGTGACCGTGGCGCTTCTAATCCCTCAGTGCAAAGGTTTAACAGAGGAGAACTTGGCTCATTGTAACAAGTGTTGGTTTTAGACAAGACAAGCAGAGGACAAGCAGTTTTGAGATGAGTGGCCAAGGCTCACCAGACACTGTCAGTTTGAGCAGCTCTGCTGGAAAACAAACCTGACTCTGTGCCAAGCGAAATAAGGAAGCACAACACTGCAAATAGTTCAGGAGGCCTGTTGCCCACAGGGATGACAGACTCACAAGCTGCTTTCTACAGAAAGGAGGTGCTTCCTAACTGGTCTTTTTCCTTTTTCCCCCACACTCCTTTTCTCCCAGCACTGCCTGATTCTGTGCAGTCGTGTGCTTGGGTTACCTTCTGGCTCTGCACAAAAAGAGCATGACAAATAGCACAGTAATTACCTTAAAATTTGCCATCTTTGCTTCCTGCCTTATGTAGAGGGGAGCACAAAGTGACAGGACAGGGTTTAAGGATCCAAATAACTGTTTGGCATCAGAGTCCATGTTCTGTGTTGGTAATAACCAAATCTTGTGGTTGGGATTTGCTTCTGTGTTTGGCCACTAAAATCCTGCCCAACAAAAAGCCTCACACAACCTGAGGTGATGTTAATCCAGCTTCAAAGTGTACCTGTGGGGGAATGTTTCTTTGTTCCTAATTCCAGCTGGCTCAGTCTTTGGTCTCTTCCTTGCAGAGATATGATCACAATAAAAATGAGAAGATCCTTCCAATCAGTCTGGAGCCGTCGTCCAGCACGGAGCCACCCCAGTCTAACCTAAGGTAGGGCATGGGGTGGGTGAGAGGGGACTGGCAGGGAAACTTCTTCCATTCCTGTAAGATTTAGAGCTGTTGGCATTGTTTGAGCTAACAATCTAACGTGGCAGAAAAGCTGGTTTTGAAAGGGCAGCTGCTGTGAAGTAACTCATTTAATGTGGGACACTTCAGGCTGGAAGTTTATTTTCCAACATGCAGAGCTACTCAGGCAGTTGGAAGGAAAACAGGTGAGAAGAGGAGCTGGAAATGTGTAGCATTCCAGCTCCTTTGGCCAGAATATGCTTTGCACTTCACGTGCATTTCAGAGAGAGGGTTTTACTGGACTAATTTGTTTCAGCAAAACGCTTAAGAGCAAAAATTTCTATGACAGTGGCAGAAGATTAAAACTAAATCACAGATAATACTTCGTACAAAACAAATTTATTTTAATCTTTTTCCCAGTGTGAGGGATGTAGTTGTTGTCTGTGGGGTGTGATGAATTATCCAAGGCCTGCACTTGCCTAAAGCACATAGTGCTGCCTTGCTAATTCTTGGTTTGACTGAGAGGGTGTGTGGTTTTCCTCTGTGTTCCATCAGTGGAGCCCTGTAAGGAACCAGGACCAGATTAATGCACGAGCCTACGGATAAAATGAGCTTTGCATTCAGAAGTAGCAGGCTGGGAAGTGAGGAGCAGAGAGGTTTGAGTCATGCAGATTGTTAGCTGTATCAGTGGCACAAAGGGGTTGTTTTAGTGAGGATGGATGGTGCAAGAAGCCACAGCGGGAAAGGGAACATTCCTCAGTCCATATCCAGTGGAGGATAGTGAATAACAAAATCCTAGGAATTTGGGGTGTAACCTAGGATAGCTTCTCCCTTTGGGATAAACCCTGCTAATGCTGAAATAATGTTTCTTCCTGACCTAATTAGAGTCTGGGGTTTTCCCATCCCGAGCAGGCTGTAGCTGGGAGGAAGTCTGGCTTTCATTTCTCTGCTGTTCCCAGCAGCCTGCTCGGAGCTGGGCTCTGCTGCACATGCTCAGACCTCCTGAAATGACATCATTTTACATGAACTAGGAAGCCTTGTCGTGTGCTTGTCTCCGCGTCCTCAAGAAAGTGCTGAGTAGGTGCAGGGCCCATTATTTTGTGGTGCTGTGATGTCTCTTGGAGGAGCAGATCAGTGCTGAGGGTTGAAGTGCAGTGGTGTGGGCTGTGAGCAGTGGGCTCCTGCCCTGCTGTGCCTGCGGCAGTGGGGCTGCCTGGCCCCTTCTCGTGTGATGAGTACTCACATGCCAGCAAAAATCTCTGAATTGCTGTAGTCTGATTTCGTGCTAAGATCAAGCTCAACCTCTCTTCTGCTTTTTCTTTTTCCAGTGTTAGTGCAAAAATAAAGGCCATTGAAGCCAAGCTGAAAATGATGGCAGAAAATCCAGATGCAGAATATCCTGCAGCACCTGTTTATTCTTACTTCAAACCACCCGATAAGAAACGGACTGCTCCTTACTCCAGAGCTGCCTGGAAATCCAGAAGATGATGCTTTATGAGTGACTGATGGTAGCAAGAAACACTGCTTTGTATCCGTGGAGTGCTCCAATGCTTTTGTATTTTGTAGAGTGGGAAGGACACTGCCACCTGAGCAGGGCACGGCTGGCTGGGCACAGCCTGGCACACCTGAGGGGCTGCAGCTCCTGCCAGTGCAGCTCCCAGCTGAAGGCTGTTCAGAGAAGTAGGTTCCCCTCAAAGCCTCTGATGAACACGCAGACAACCTCTCGTTAGCGTGCATTCATTAGCCAGATTAGAAACAGTAACCAGTGTACGGAGCAAAGCACGTCCAAAAATACTCCATTTAACTGATTACTTTTTAAGTATTTTTGAACAAAAAGTATTCCGATTCATGTTTTAATGGAGGGGAAGCACTTGGTTTTGATTAATGTGCTGTAGTTACCATGGAAAACTTTTTCATCTCAATAAAACTCATTTGAAATAGATTTTGCAACACTTCTAGTAACTGCATGCAATATTTTATATGCACTAAAGCCAGTTGGTTTTGCATGTTGATTTGCAGACTTGATGATGTGATAACCTTAGGCTGAGGACACAGCACGGGCATTCTCAGTGTTGTTTAGTCTATAGGTGTAGAAATTGCTGTATTTACACACCACTGAGGTCTGTGCCATGCCCTGAGCTTTGGAGTTTGTGTTCAGTGGTCCCCATCAGTGGTAGCTCCTCATGACCCAGATGTGACAACGTGAGAGTAGCTGCAACCTCCAGGACATCTGCCAAGCCTGTGACCTCAGTGTTTGCCCCTGTCCAGCCCAGCTTTGGGTTCCACTGGCTGGTAAAGGTGGTTGGCTACTTCTTGGTGTGTTTGTGATGGTCCTGCTGTGAGCTGGGATTGGCTGAATCCACAGGTCTGAGGGATGGCTCGGGATCTGATCTGCAGCACATTTTCTCTCTAAACATTATCTGCAAAGTAGAAATCTGAGAAAAAAGCCCATTTTCCTTTATATGCACAGTCCATGTCTGTGTCTCTGGGTTGTTTAGAACAGCTCTCCATCCTGTTCCCATTAGGAATTTAGAAATATTAGAAAATACCAGGATTCAAAGTGGGGGTGTGGTTGTGCTCCCATCGGAAACATACTTTGGTATTTATTTGTGTTTACAATTTGTTGAAATTCTTACTGTTCTAAATAAACATTTAAAATGCATGTTTTCCTCCAGGAAAGCGAGGGTGGCAAGCAGGAAGTGAATGAGGGTGGTAAATGCTTGGCATCAGCCGAAGTCCACTGATAGAATCAGGGTACAATGGCATCAGTCTTTTTTTTAATTATGATTTTTTGCACTGCTGCAGTCACTAACAGAAGTGCCTTGTCTGTGGCTCAGCCAGACTCCGACCTGGGGGAGCTTTATTGCAGGTCAGTGTTTGTGTTGGTCGTTGCTGCTGCCGCCGGCCTGGCAGGCGCTGGTGCTTCCCAGGAATGCTGAGCCTCCAATGGCCCCACAGCAAACCCAGAGAGTCCCTAACCCTGGAGCTGGCAGGAGGCAAATGCTCAGAAGTGTTTTTTTGTGAGCATCAGCCCTGGGACTTTGCATAAAACCATCATGAAACAGGTTTGGAGAGCACCAGGGAGCGTGGCATCGCTGCGGCCGGCGCTGGAGCTGTAAGTAGGAGGTTGGCAGCTGGTGGTGGGAAGGAGAGTGGGGCTTGGTGCCCAGCTCCCTGAAGAGGAATTGGGCTGTTTCCTGCCTCCAGCATGCAGTCCTGTCCTCTGAGGGGATCCTTGCTTCCCCTGTATTTCCAGCAGATCCCTGGGAACAAGGTGGGGTACAAAGGGCAATGCTCACCATGTCCGTGATTTGGGTTTTTCCTCTGTATTTCAACTATTCCTCTGCCTGTGGTGCCAGTCCCTCACGTGAGACATGTATAGGATCATGCCTTCACTGCAGGAACATAGACCATTCCCAACCCCAAATTTCAGCATTCTGGACAAGCTGATGGTCGATGTGCTGCCACCTCAGTGCTGCCTTGTACAAGTTGCAGGGCTGTGGAAGGAGCCCATGGGGGTAAGAGTGGGGATGGAGTCAGTGCTGATGTCCAGCATCCACTGCTTTGCATTCCCCAGTCACTGCCTGGGCCCTGTGCCTGGAGATCTGCCCACTTCCAGCAGTGAGGGCAAGAGACCTGATCCCAAGGTTGGGGAATGGCAGAGGCTGGGCTGGAATCACCCTGTTCCTGAGCCTGTTCTGACTTTGTGGGGCCCAGAGAGCCTTAGAGAGCAGCACAAGTGAGAGTGTGGCTGTGTGGTGCTGGGCCGTGGTGCTGAGCCATGGCCATCACAGCGTGGCATTGCTCTGGGATGGAAACAAACCCTGCGTGGCCCTGCCTCAGCCAGGGCTGTGTAGGGGGACAGACAGCTTTCATGGCTGTGTCCATGCAAACTCCTACGTGTTTCTTCTGGGGCAGCCAGAGCTAATTCAGACCCTGCCAGTGAGAACGAGGGGTTGAAATTGTCCTTTCTCAGCATCTCGCCTCTGCACTTGTCCCTGTCCCCCGTGCTCGGCCTCTGTGGAGCTGGGGACGGACGGCAGGAGAAGCTGGCGGGCCTTGGGCTCTGTTTCCTGGGGGTTTTTTGGGCTTTCCTGCAACCTCGATGTTTAAACCTAATGCCTTGTATTTATTCTAAAATGGCTTTCATCTGATTTCCCTCTCGGTTAACAATTTAGCTGTCACAATCAATAACGGCGAGGATCCATCGCCGGCCGCC
>WBMV01009402.1:787849-817706 GCA_013396655.1 Campylorhamphus procurvoides | reverse complement strand
CCCGGCGGTGGCACCGCTGCCGGGGCTTTGCTGGGGAATTATCAGGTTACTAATGAAGCCCGGGCAGACGCCGCGGCGGTGGCCGCGATCCCCNGGGGCCGGGAGCGGGGCCGGGCTGCCCGCCGGTACCGGGCGCTGGGGCCGGGCGGCCGCCGGGGCCGCTCGCTTTGCCCTCCGGCAGCCGGAGGGGTGGATTTTTCCATCCTGGCGTTTTCTGGGGCGTTTTGTGCTCGGCGGAGGGAGAGGGGGAAGAATTTCGATTTTTAATTACTACCATTAAAAAAATCAAATTTGCAATTCTTTGGGTGGCCTGATGGATTCCCTGATTGACAGCCGGAATTGACACTCTGGTACCTCTTATCTCGGGCATTTACGGCAATTTCTAATTGCAGGTAGTTTGGGGGGTTTTTCAGCGCCTTGGCTCGCATGGGAACCGAGCGATTACTTCAAGAGGCCCGGGTTAAGTGCAGGCAGGGGGAGAATTCAATCCACATTCAAATTGCTTCATTATAGAGACGCAGCTTTTGTTGCAAAGGATTTAAATGGCCACTAGAAAGTTCTTATTTATTGTTTTGAGGCGGTTTATATAGGGTGCCCCGCGCTCGCCCGGCGCATGGAGCCGCAGCCTCCCTCTCCCGCTCTCTCCATCAAGGTGATGCCGCCGGAGCCGCTGCCCAAGGGGAGCGCCCGCTGTCTCGATCCGCACTCCCGAGCCATGGTAAGCGGGGCCGGGGGCTGCGGGGACCCTCCGGGATGTGGGGACGCACCGGACCGGGGATGCGGGGAGCTGTGGGGACCCGCCGAGCCGGGGGCTGCGGGAACGCGTCGGGCCGGGGATTACGGGGTCCCACCGGGACCCTCCAGGCCAGGGCTGTCAGGGGTTTGTGGGGCCCCGCCGGGCCGGGGATGCCGAGGGCTGCGGGGACCCGCCGGGACGCTCCGGCTCGGGGCTGCGGGGAACGGCGGGGCCCCGAATGACGGCCCCGCGGCCGCTCTGCCCGCAGTCGCAGCCCGACGGGGAGCCGCTGCCCGGCGCCCTGGAGAAGGAGGACGCCCGCTCGGCTCCCAGCACCCCCTCCACGCCGTCCGTCTGCTCCCCGCCATCCTCCTCCTCCTCCACGCCGTCGGCCGGTAAAAACGTCTGCTCCAGCTGCGGGCTGGAGATCCTCGACCGGTACCTNGTCTCAGCGCCTTCTCTGCCGTAGGTGAACAACCTCATATGGCACGTCCGGTGCCTGGAGTGCTCCGTGTGCCGCACCTCGCTGCGCCAGCAGCACAGCTGCTACATCAAGAACAAGGAGATCTTCTGCAAGATGGACTACTTCAGGTAGGCACCGGGCCGGGGCCGCTCCGGGGGCAGCGGGGTCGGGGCAGCTCCGGCGCTGCCGAGGGGAAGGTTTGGAAAAGCCGGCGGGCTCCTCGGGGCAGCCGGGCGGGAGGCGATTCTCGGGAAGCGAGGCAGGAATGGAGCTTGGGGTGCAGTGCCCACCCTTCGGAGGGGCTCCTGCCCGCCGGCCGTGGCTGTGCGGGCCGCCCCGAGCTCCCCGTCTCGGCTCCAGGGGTCCGGCGTGGCGGGGATGGTCCCCGGGACAGGGAAACGGGGATTGAACGGCCTCGTCCCGGCTCTGGCCGGAGGGTAAATTGGTGCTGCGGGCCTGCGGTGCCCAGTGCTTTTGGGGCGCTCCTGCCCGCGCTGTGGCCCCGCAATGGACGCGGTGTCCGCGGCGGGAGCGCCTTACAGAACCGAAACGAACGGCGGGCGGCCCCGGGGCTCTGTCCGGACCCGCACCCTCGGAACAGCCGGTCCCGCAGGGATGATGGTCTGGCCGCGTCACTCTCTCTGTTCTAACCCTTAAACCACGAATTTTGCCCTAATTTGAGCGGAACGAGGGAATCGAGCATCTTGAGCTCCTCGCCGGGGTTTAATTACACATTGGAAGCCCCGGTCTGACTTTCCCCATCCCACCAGGATGAGGGAATGCTGTTTGACCCGAGAGGAAGGGGAATGGCGGGCAGGAAATAGGAATGACCCCGGCGGGGCGCGGGGGGCTCGGAGCATCCTCCGGTGGCAGCGGCCAGGGGAGCTCCGGGGGCACCTCGGAGATTCCTCCTGCTCTTTTTGTTAAAGGGTCTGCAAAGACCCGCTTTTCCGCAGCTCTGTCCCCGCCGGGCTCGGTGCGGTGTCGCCGGGGGTGGTGCGGGGCTCACGGGGGAGGGTGCGGAGCTCGGAGAGCCGCGTCGGTCCCGGGGCCGCGGTGCTCCGTGTCCTGCCCGATGATGGTCGTTGTTGCTACTACTATTATTAATTATTAGTTATTGTTCTTATTTTTAAACTGCAATTTTCGGTGATTTCACCGAAATCTCCCCCACTCCACATAGAAAGGTTCAGGGGGTCCCTGGGGACGAGGTGCTGTTTTGGGACACTTTAAGTGTTTTCATTCATTTATCACCGTTCTAGTGCCGTTGATGTTTGGTTTATTTTTGGTTTATTTTTAAGAGCGGATCTTTCCAAAGGCGGTTTTAAAGTAGCGTCGAGATCTCGAAATGACCTTCGGGCAAATGTGGCAAATAACAGCGTTAAAATAAATCCTTTTCGCGACTCCCCCCCGTCCAAGCAGCCCCGACCCACTCTCCCGGTGGGAGCAGCCGGGCTCTGCCAAAGGGAATTAAAACGAAAATCGCGGAAGGCGCCGCAGGACGCTCCCGGTTCCTGCGGCAACCTCTGGAGGGGTGCGAGGACTCCCGGTCCGCGCTCCGCACTTGCCTTTTGCGCTAAAAGGTGGCCATTTGGGGAGGTTTAATTTTCGTGTGTGTGTGGATGTGAGCGGCGGCAGCGGCGGCGCTCGGAGCGGCGGGTGCGGGGTTGCTTCGCTTCCCACAGCCCCGCGGGGATCGCTGCGACCCCCGGGCCGGCCCCGGTGCGGTGGTCGGGGGTCACTCCGGCAGCGGAGCCCGCCGGGCTGAGCGGTCGCCCCTCCTCGGGGCTGGAGCAGGGACAAATCTCCCCGGCTGTGCCCGGCAAACTCGGCTCGCCGGCCGCTCCCTCGGCTCCCTCCTGCACTGGGAACATCCCTGCCGGCATCTTGTTGATCCCGGCCAGTGGGGCTCAGTGCTTGGCACAGGACAAACCTGCCCCGTGGGATGGATTTTTTAAATTTTATTTATTATTTGCTGTAGTTGAAACGTGCGGGTTTTTGGGTTTTTTTTAAAACCAAAGCACAAACTCCATCCTAATGTGTGTGGTCCTTGGAGCTAAGGCAGATGGAAGGGCCGGTGGGATGCTCTGCACGGAGCACACGGATGCTCTGTCATTCCAGTGCTGGTTCCTCTGACACTGGAGCTCTTGGGGGACGCTGAAGAAGGAGGTTGTCAGGTGTGGGGCTGGCATGTCACAGCCCCACTGCTCACGGGGAACATGGTTAGGCTCTGCCTGAATATCCCTTCCCCATCCCCATGAGGGGCTGTGTAGGTGCTGGCACTGCCGTGGCTCCGTGGCCTCATGTGCGTTTTTAAGCAAATGCTGTTGTTTCCTGTGTCTTGTCAAATAATTACATTTGGCATCCAAGGCTCCATTGCTTCAAGGAGGACCAAATTCAAATTGGATCTCATTGAACAGAACATTGTGTTCCCGGGCGATGCAAGGGCTGCTCACAGCCAAGCTCCCACGGCTCCGGTCACCCCGAGCCCCGGTATGATCCCGGTGTGACTCCTGCTGTGCCCCGCGGTGACCTCGATGGGCAGCCCGTGGGTATGTGAGAATGGGGTTCGTGGTCCGGCTGTGGCTCACGTGGCCCCTCTGGCGCTGTGACCCTCTGGGACGATGCTCCAGCTCGAGCACTGCCATGGCACAGCAGGAAGATGCTGCTCTGCTGTGGGATGTGTGGAAGGTGCAGCTGACCCTGAGGGCTGCGTGAGGGGCTTCCTACAGAGCGGACCCAGGAGATGTTTGGAGCTGTGAGTGGGGCTGGGCAGCCCCTGGTGGTGTCCCCACAGGCAGGGATGGACAGCAGGGCTCAGGGAGCTGCAGCACCCGGGCACAAGTGGTGTGTAAGAGCCAGAGCATCCTCCCGCCTCTGCTCTTCCCGCGCCCCAGATGATGCGTCGGCCCCTGGGGGAGGTGGGATGAGTCTTTCTGGGATGAGTCTCCCCGGGATGAGTCTTTCCTGGTAACGTTGCTGTCCGTTTCCATCTCCCAGAGTTAACCTTTGTGCAGAGCCATCAGCATCCACTCACCCGACCACAAACACCGTGTATAGGGTGCGAGCCGATGGCTCTGGTAGCGGCTGGTGATGCTCCGGCCTGTGCCACTGTTGGGCTTGGATAAAACCTCAGACTCTGTGTCTCCGGCTGCAGTGCAGCCCTGCCACCATCCTTCCCTGTCCCTGCCAGGCGGGTGGCAGAAGCCATGCGGAGCCCCTCTCCTGGTGCTCCACTGCCCTGCAAAGTCGGTGAACTAATTCTTGTGTTATGCCGGAGCTGTTATTTGCGGTGGTGACGGGTCGGGGCAGACTGTTCGAGGTGTTTGTCTCCCTGTGCCTGTGCTGCTGGCAGTGGCGGTCCCATGGCGATGGTCCCTGTGGTGATGGTCCCTGTTGGATGTCAGCAGGTGCTCGTGCCTGGCCCTGGCTCACCCTGGTTTCTGGTTTTCCCACTCCAGCTGCTGCAGGGAGCTGTTGGCCCAGAGCTGCAGGCACAGTGACAGCGTTGTCGCTGCCGCAGCCTGTGCAGCCCCGTGCCCAGGATGCTGCTGAGCCTCAGCCTCTCTCCGGGTGCTGTTCATGCCGTGGCTCTGCCGGGGGCAGTGACATCGGCCCCTGCCTGTGCTGGCCCCTGTGGTCCCACGAGCCCCCATGCCTTTGGCAGCCAACCCAGGGGTCCTGCCCAATCCCAGTCCCAGTTTGGGCCACCCGAGCATCTTCCCCAGACCCCAGGTGGTGTGTATGGGCACGTGTGACCTTTGGTGTGCGGTGCCCGGTGCCTCAGTGTCCCCTGTCCCCGTGCTGTGCCCTCCCCAAGCAGGCTGGGATGGAACAGGGAGCGGCGATCACCACGTGCCATTAGCTCGGTGCGCCTGCCCCTCGCCTGATACTGTTCAGCAAGTACGACTGTTTACATAGCACATTGTTCAAAGTAATTCAATTTACAGGAATGATCTTTACTTCTAAATAAAAAATTAATACGGTTCTTTTGTTTGTGCGTTTATATAAACGAGCTGGCACAAAGTCAGTTTACAATGTTCCCATCTGAAGTAAATTAGTGAGGTCTCTTAGCTAAGTCTCTGTATAATTTCAGCACAGAAATGTTCTCTTTCATTTTTTTTTTCTTTTTTTGGTCAGCTATGGTCAGGCTGAAAAATTCAGACCCTTCCTTTCCTCCCAAATAGTTTTGCAATTAGTAATTCCAGCACAGGACGGCCTTTCTCCATCTCTCTGAGCCCACGGTGGGCGGCAGCTCTGCAGAGTGGGCTCGGGCACAGGCAGGGTGTTGGTCCTGGTGGCCTGACATGGGCTCTGTCACACTGGCCACTGAATTGAGGGGCTCGTGGTGCGGGGTCTCTCCCGTTGCTTGGTGTGGTTGTTTCTTCTCGGTGTTTTGTGCCTGTGCTGGGAGTTGCTGGAGCTGCTCGGGCAGGGCTGGCAGTGGCTTCGCTCCCCACTGTGGTGGGGGGCTGGTGGGAGCCCCCAGGGAGCCTGAGGTGGCAGTGGCAGTGCCAGGGCTGTGCTGGGGCTGTGTCGGAGGCAGCACCAGCTCTGCAGAGGCACAGGACATACTCTCTTCTCCTCTGATGCTCTTGCTGCTGCTCATTGCCTTGATTCTTTTAAGCAGCAGCAATACTGAAATGCAGAAATCAAACCAGGGCCATACCTGGCATCTCCTGGCAGGCACTGGCCTGGGGGCTCAGGGTTGTGGGAGCACATCTGCTGCTCCCCGTGAATCACCTGCCCTTGGCTGTGGGCATCCTGGTAGGAATGGGGGTATTCAGGAGCACACAGTTGCCTGCTGTGGGGATCCTGGCTGTCTTGTTGCCTCCTCACTGTGCTGAGCTACCTTCCGGCACCGCTCACTCCAGCGCACTCATCATCTCCTCGCAGAGATGAGACCTCCTCAACGGAGGCAAAAGCAGATGCGTGCGCCTGTACGTGTGAGGAGAACACACATGGTTTGATTTATGGCAGTGGGAGAGAACCAGCTCTGACACAGTTTCCATCTGAGTCTCACGCTGGCTGTTATCAAAATAAAAAACCCACGGGCTCGGGAGCTGATTCACGGCGCTGCGTCACCTCAGCCCCTCAGCCACGTCTGGCACCGCAGGGCTGTGGTGGGTCACACCCCACTGCTGCCCACCCCACTGCCCACATCACTGCCCACCACACTGCCCACCCCACTGCCCACCCCACTGCCTGGGCAATGGCACCAGGGGGGCAGTTTTGTTGTTATCTCTCCACGAAGGACTCTTGTGGGATTTGGGCTGCTTGGAGTGAGCGATGGGGTCAGCAGCAGCGCCTGTGCCCCAGCATCACCCTGCCTGCCCTCCCCTGCCTGCCCTCACCTGCCTCTTCTCCCCCGCAGCCGGTTCGGTACCAAGTGTGCCCGCTGTGGCAGGCAGATCTACGCCAGCGACTGGGTGCGGCGGGCGCGGGGCAATGCCTACCACCTGGCCTGCTTCGCCTGCTTCTCCTGCAAGCGGCAGCTCTCCACGGGCGAGGAGTTCGGGCTGGTGGAGGAGAAGGTGCTGTGCCGGATCCACTACGACACCATGATAGAGAACCTCAAGCGAGCGGCAGAGAATGGTATGGAGCCCCAGTGCTGTGGTCACGGCCTCATCCCGGGGACTGGGCACGGTGTCACTGTCCCCCACGCTGACCCTCATCATGGCGTGTTGGGGTCGGTCTTACTGTTGCCAAAAAGGGTGATGGGTGGCCCTGTGGGGTTTGATCACAAGGCCCTGTGCTGACAGAGGGTTCATGGGGGTGGCCAGTGTGCTGGCAGCACCTGTGGCTTGTGGGAGACCCGTGTGGCATGGGCAATGCTGGGGACAAGTGCCAGGTCCTGCACAGCCTGGCGCAGTGTGTGAGGGAGCTGCTGGGATTTTGAGGCTGTGAGTCATGAATGTAGAAGGTGGGATTGGCGGCTTGACAAATCCTTCCCATCATTTTCCACGCGCCCTGCCCATCCGGGGTCGTGCTGCTCCCAGCTGGGCTGTGCTGTGCCATGACCAGCCAGCCTCCAGGTCGGTGGCACTGAGGTCACACAGCGCCATAGCTCCTGTCCCCTGGAGCTCAGCCCCATCCTCCCGTGTCACAGCAGCCAGAGAGGTGCTTGAAGAGCAGATCTGTGGGGTTAGTCCAGTGTGGTGCAGAGACAGTGCCATGGCCTGTCCTCTGTTGGAAAGTCCCTCAGTGCGTGGTGGGCACAGGGAGTGACTCGCCATGGCCTGCCCCACGCAGCATGTGGAAACCATTAACAACCTGACGTGAAAATAGTATGTTTCTGTTTACTGTGTTTGAGCAAGAGGCCGAAAGCAGAGTGCCCGGTTGGGCTGGGAGGGTCCCGGCTCAGGACGTGGCTCACGGCATGCTGGTCCATATGGCCAGTGCTGCGGAGGCGTCAGGGAGGCCACGGGAGCAGGGATGGATGGGGAGGAGCTGCGTGGCCTGGAGGAGCAGTTTGGTGTGAGGGCAGCAGGATCTGGCACCAGGGAGCCCTGCAGAGCTGCTACCCCAGCCAAGGGCTGGGATGGAGGGTTTTCTGCAGCTCAGAAGGACCTGCTGGTGTGGGCTGAACACCACGGTGTGGGCAGCACTGGGGGACCTGGTGAGTGCCCTGTGTGGGTACCAGTGTCCAAGCATCCCCTGGTTTTGAGAAGGGGGTGGGATCACTTCAGAGAGCTGCAGTTGCTGTGGAGTTGGAGGGCCACGTTCCCCCCTCCAGTAATTACCCAGCAATTTCTTCTGCACATGAGGTTTTACATACAAGAAAAATAAACAGATGTTGCTGAAGTCAGAGTCCCATTCATCATCTGAAAAGAACAAGTCAAACTATATGAGAAAGTCCTTCAACTCAAGCCAAGACAATCACAGCCTGGTCCAGCTTGTGGAGCGAGCGCTGGGCTGTGCAGGAGCATCCTGGGATTGGGGTGAGGGCCAGCCCTGCTCAGCCTTCCTCCCTCATCCATCCCTCCTCGCTGCTTCACCTACACTGCTGAGGGCAGAAGGCATGGCCTGGGCTGCAGGGGTGACCCCAGTGAGGAACAAGGGCCCCTGGCTCTGGCCACCCTCCCTGCAGGCTGTGTGGCAGTGTGAGCAGAGCTGGGCTCAGCCCGACGCTGTGCTTGGCAAGTGGGAGGTCAGTGCTCCCCTCACTGTGGTTAGAGTGGGAGTCCAAGGCCATGGGGATGGGGCTGCTCCTGCTGCTGCTCTGGGATCCAGGAGGAGGAGGAGGTCAGTGTGCTGGGAGGATTTGGGACTGGGAAAGGAGCAAAGAGCCCACAGAAATGCTCTGAGCAAATGAAACTGATGGAGGCAGTGCCAGTGGGGGAAAATGGGGTCACAGGGAGCAGCACAGGGCAGGAGTGATGGATGTTGGTGAGCCCAGCAGAGACAGGGTCCTTTCTGAGCCGCTCCCTGGAGAATGTGGCCAAGTTGTGGCCACAAGTCAGGGCCAGTGGAACATCACTGCTTGCCCTCACACACCACCTTGACATCCCCCTTCTTGATGTTGTCTCCCCATCCCTTATTCCCTGTGGCTTCCACCATTTGCTGCATTTTTCTTAATTCAATAGTAAACCCTTTGGGGCTGGTGGTGCCTCATCCCTGGTGTATTGAGGGGCTTGGAGACCCAGGGCAGCTCCCGAGGGGCAGTGCTGGCTCTGCTCTTTCTGCTCCCACTTGCAGCGAGGGATGCTGTGGGTGCCCCACACTGCTATGCCAGGCGTGTTGTCCCTCAGGTGAGGGGATGCCGTGGGTGCCCCACACTCAATGTCACCAGGAGTGTCGCCCCCAAGCTGAGCAGCTGGAGCAGGAGGGCATGGCAGGTGGGCAGGTGGGTTTCTGACCTGTGGCTCACAGGGCTTTGCTCCCGCAGGCAATGGGATCACGCTGGAGGGGGCTGTGCCCTCGGAGCAGGACAGCCAGCCGAAGCCAGCCAAGAGAGCCCGCACCTCCTTCACGGCCGAGCAGCTGCAGGTAGGAGGGCTGGGCTGGGCTGGGGGGGCTGCAGGGGCTGCGTCCCCCCGGCCTCATCCTGAGCCCCCGTGTGCTCTGCCCCCAGGTCATGCAGGCACAGTTCGCTCAGGACAACAACCCCGACGCACAGACACTGCAGAAGCTGGCAGACATGACGGGGCTGAGTCGGAGGGTCATTCAGGTGAGGGGCAGCCAGGTGGGCAGGGTGTGGGCACCACTGGGTGAGCAGCCCCCAGCAGGGCAGGGAGGGTGCACCTACAGACTGGTACCAGGCAGGGCTCACATTCCTGCAGCCCCCAGCAGGGCAGGGAGGGGGCACCCAAAGGCTGGCACCGGGCAGAGCTCACATTCCTGCAGCCCCTGCACACCAGCCCAGGACATGCAGCATCCAGCAGCTTCGTGCTGCCTCCCCAGCACCATCCTTCCTCTGTGTCCCTCGTGGGTTTTCTGTTTGCTTTTCCCTTTTACAATGAACTGAAAAAAATCCCACAGAGCCCCAGCTATTCCCAATAACTCACCCGATGGGAAAGCTGCCATTAGCACACTGTCCCAGAGCTTTTTGCTTTGCCCCAACAGCTGGTCGGGCAGTGCAGGAGCTCTCCTGGCAGTCGGTTCCTGTCCCTGCCACGAGCAGGCAAAATCCACAAGCTTGAGGAAGCATTGGGATTGAGAATTTTAAAGAAAAAAGGGGGTTTGCAACCCCAGAGGACGTGGTGGCAGGGAAGTCCCCATGGCTGTGCTGGCAGAGGAGGGAAAGTGGTGCTGCAGGGACTGAGAAATGTCCTCTCTGCAACTCCCAGCTCACTGTCCCTGCAGAGAGCCCAGCTTTGCCTCTTGGTAACATTTGTACTCATCACTTTAATGTTCTGCTGACATACTTTCTGCATACAATAAAAATGTGAGTGATGAAAAGAATTTTGGAGCTTTCATCCAGGATTGTTTTGCCAACGACACATTTAAATTTCGTGTGTGAAAATCTGGCTCGAACCCCTGTTAAGGAGATTCTTCATTTAGCTAAAGATCAAGCGGGCTGCACACCAGGTGATTTTTTTAATGTGGATTTTTCAAAGGCGCTTTAAACAGGAAACAATTTGTCAAATGCTTACGACCGTTTCCTTCTCTGTGGTCCAGTGTGCTCAGCCCCTGAGAGCTGATCTTCACTTGGCCTTGGAGAAGGTTTTTTACTCCCAGCTATCTTTCAGAAATTAAAGCATAAGAAACGCATCATCTCTTTAGCATAACAAAACCCCCTTCCGTGCATGTTTTAACTCTAGGATGTAATGCCGTAATTATTCCTTTAATTAAAAGCATTGAGATATGGTCAGAGTGTTTGTAGCTGCTGTTCACACAGGCTAGGGCTGTATCCCACCACAGTACCCTCCTTTTTCATCTGTAATGTTCTGTTGAGGTGGGTTTTGAACATGATAAAACTCAAGGGTGTTAAACCAATATTGTTTTTATCATCCTCAAAGTCACATCTCTTAGTCTAAGCTTCTCCTCGGTTTTGTCTCCCCTTGTCCCTCTCCTTGCTGATGCTCACGTGTTTCCCAGCTGATCTCAGCTCTGCTTTTAGGCTGGGTGAGCTGGGACTGCAGGTTAAGATTTAAATAAGACCTTGAAAGGTGCTCCCATCCCATGCAGGGAAGTTGAGCAGGGGCAAAGCTTTGCATTTGCAGCTTCACTCACGTTCTAGGTGTAAATCAAAGCTATGGAAACCAGCGAAATGCTGGTGAGATGCAGATTATTTTATTATATTTTATTTTTAAATCCTTGGAGCAGACACCCACCTTAGGGGTCCTAACAAAGGACCACCCTTCAATACAACCGCCCCTCAGCTGACACAGCGTTTGCTGCTTCTGTTTCAGGTTTGGTTTCAAAACTGCCGAGCCCGCCATAAAAAACACACCCCGCAGCACCCGGTGCCGCCGTCGGGAGCGCCCCCGTCCCGCATCCCCTCCTCGCTGCCCGACGACATCCACTACTCGCCCTTCAGCAGCCCCGAGCGGGCCCGCATGGTCACCCTGCACGGATACATCGAAAGTAAGACTCGGGCGGGGGGGATTTTGGGGGCTTTGGGGGGCTCGGGGCAGGGCATGGGTGCCAAAATCACCCCGGTGCTCCACCCCGTGCCCGATGGACTTTGGGGTGTTCTGGAGGGCTGTTTATGATGGGGGGCTCGGGTGACAGAGGGAGGGGACAGGGGGTGCTGCTCTTTCCCTCCATGCCTCATCCACAGAAGAGTCCCTGCCTGGATTTTCCTGGCTGGCTCTTGGTCCTCCTCGTGTTCTGTGTGATGGAGAAAAGGTGTGAGAGTGCCCTGTTGAGCTCGGTGGTCAGTGCTCTCCTTCCTGCTCCCAGCAGAGTTGCTTTCTCTAACAATTCCCAGTGCTGGTGAATGATTCCTGCGTGGGGGGCAGCTTTGCTCATGCTTGGAAGGAGGTTTTGGCTTGGAGTGAGGCTTCTCCCCTCCCTCCTTTTGTGGGGTCCTGCCGTGCCTCTGCCTGACCCACCGGGCACCTCTTGCTCCACGTGTGTCCTGAGCTGCTGCCAGGGGAGATGTGCAGGTTGGGAGGTGTGCGTTGTTTGCAGGAACAGAGCCTGAAGCCTCGTCTCACCCACAGGTCAGGTACAGTGTGGACAAGTGCACTGTAGACTTCCCTACACCGCTCCACCAGTGCACCTCAAAGCAGACATGGAAGGACCACTGTCTAATAGGGGCGACAAGGTAATTGTAGTCCCTGTTTCAGGCTTTGGGGGCTGACCCTCTGCTGTAGCAAAGATTTGTGTGTAACGTCATTGCCACCACAGCCTCCTGTCAGCATCTCTGTTTCTCCGTGACCTCCCATGTGTCTTTCCCTAGTTTTGGTGGCCCTCGATTGATGTACCCTCTGCTGGTCCAAATGGCATTGCTTTGTCCTTCCCCAAACACCCCTTGTTGTGCAGTGCTGAGACACTGCCTGCATTCCCTGAAGGCTCCTCACCTGCTCCTGCCTGAATCCTCTCTCTGCTTTCTCCCTCCCCTTGTGCCCTGGGCTCCATCCTGCCCTGATCCTCGGTGTGTTAGTAACAGAGCAGGGGGACCTTCAGCATGTGCTAACTTCCCAGTTTTCCAGGAGTTAACAAAAGAGTTTTATTTCTTGTGGATTGCAGTATTGCTTAAAAACCCCCAACAACTGGCTGTTACAATATCTGAAGCAGGAATGTTATTTCACAATGTCTGGCCAGGGAACAATATCGCATGTTGATATTTTTCTGCGCTTACAGTATCTGTTCTAACCCACGGCTTATTGGGGGCAAGGCTTCTCAAACATGCTTAGGCTCAGAAGATTTTATTTAGGATTCCAGCTTCAGTGTTTCCAGAGGGGGTTTTCCTATGGGGAAGTGGCTGCCACAGCAGAGCCCTTGTCTGTCCTGTTCTCCCTGTCTGTGTCTGAAAGCAGCTAACACTCCACTCCCCTTTCTCCCACCAGGTCATCCTCTTTCAGTACTGACTGCTGGGACTCCTCCTCGCCTGCCCATGGCCCTACCAGCAGCACTGCCCCTCTGCCACGGCGTCCAGCCCACGGCCACTGGTACCAGTCACACAGGAGAAGCTCAGAGCCAGCACTCTCAGCTCTTCCCATTGACCAGCACCTCACGCCCACTGTGGTTTCTCCAGCAACACTCTGTGTATGTGTGTGTTGAGTGCAGAGTTACATTTGACTCTTGTTTCTTGTGGACTTGTAGAATGACCGTGAGCCTCTCCAAGGCAGTGCCAGACACAGTCAAAACCAGTGACTCTACTGTGCTTGCAGATCTTGCTCCCAAACCCATGGGAATATGAACAACCCAGAACACGCTGAGTCTCAGGGGGGTCGGTGATCGCCTCTGGACACACAGGAAGGAGGAATTTACGTGGTTTGGCCTGATTCTCTTTTTGCACCAGTGAAGTGGTTCCCGGACATCCCTCCTTATTTCTACTTGCATGTGTGAAACCTGAAATGGGCTTTTTGGCTCAGCGACTCGATACATAGACAGACCTTCCTGAGCCAAACTCACAGGTAGCTGAGACTCCACTAAGTGGAAAACGCGATGCCAGCTGGAAATAGGCAGTTTTTCTTCCTCCTCAAAGTGCTTTAGAATCACATGTCCTTTGATCACTCAAAGGTAAGTAAATCTTAGTGTTTTTCCCCCCGTTCTATAGGAGGGGAAACAGAGATGTCCTAAACTGAGAGGAACCGTGGGGGTTGGTGGCAGAGCCAGGTTTAGCACCCTAAAGTTTTCGATTGCTGACTTGTTCTTAGAACACTGAATATCTCTCTCCTCTCACAGCCATCTGCCAAATATTTTTTCTTTTCCTTTTTTTTTTTAAGTTTTTTACGCTTGTTCTTTATTAACAAACCACTTTATTTCCTTGGAGTCATATGGGATCACAAGTGGGTGATTTCAGAATGTACCTACACAAAACTCTCAGACACTCCGTACTCTGGGACTGGGGAATGCTCGATGGAAGGTGACCTTAAAGGTGTAGAAATGTCCTGCCCTGCTGTGGACCCAAATTCAATCAGTGGAAACAGTCAGGTAGAAACTGGAGGCCAGTTAAAAAGGTGAAGACCACAGTAAGGCCAAGAGGAGCAGTCACTAGCCGAGTGGGCAGCGAGGTGATGGCACCTTCCTTTGTCTGGCAGCGTCGCTCTGATCCCCTCTGCCCTCCTGATGTTCTCCTGTGCTGGAGGGCACTGTTGGTCCTGCCAGGCCCTGGGATGAAGGGGCAGCCTGGCAGAGCTGCTACCAGCGGACCCCCAGTCAGGAAAAAGACTCCAAAGCGATCCTTCATTGACGGTAATGACAGAAAGCAAACAAGTGACCTCTGCCAGCCCTTCTCAGTCTGCACCGAGCCAAGAGCGGGTCTGCAGCCCACCCTCTGTCCACGCAAGCACACGGCTCTGCCCTGCACCTCTGAGAAGGGCAGAGCCCACCCCGAGCCACGGCCAGCCAGGAGCAGGAGACGGGACCCCAGCCCTTCCAGAACTCGGTTTTGATTCGAACTGTGGCTACACGAGTTTCCCTCTCTGGGAGATCCTGGATCCATCCATGCCCCTGCTCTGGGCAGCCCTGGTGCACACACAGCAAGGCTCCTCCTGGCCGTGTCCCTGAACTCCGTGTGACACCAACAGCCAGACACGCGGCCCCAGCTGATCAGGAATGGCCTGAGGAGATGTGGATGTCTGCTGAGGTGGCCACCAAGATCTCTTGGTTTGGGAAGGAACTGAGTGCAAGCACACACTGATGTTGGTTGGAACAAACAGGTATTCACACACACACATACACTCTGCTGTGTGTGTGTGTATTGAGAGAGAGAGTGATGGTTCTACCTCGGACAGTCAGGCCAGTACCTGTCTCATTGCAGCCAGCAGCTCTAGCCCATTTTAAAGTAACCTTTGAAAGGAGAGAGGGAATTAAGTCCAGAAAATATGATTGCCACCTCATGACGTGGGAGCGACCATTGCCAGTGTATGACCCGTGACACGGCGCTGCCACACGCCTGGCCTGACTGGAAGCAGCGCTGCAGAGGGGTCCCCTCGGGGAGGGGACACTCACCAGTTGCACCAGTTACAGTCATTTCTGCCCTTGCCCGTAGCAAGGAGGGAAGGCCGGGCGTTCCCTTCGTTGGCTCTTGGTGAGTGTTTGTGCCCACAGGTTGAGGTGGTGGCTGTGTCCTTGTGGCACAACCTGGAGGGGCTGGGGGGGCCCACGTTGTTCTCCATTTGTGCTCACATAAATGACCATTTAGTTGTGGAATTAGTGCCGTAAAGGAATGGGTAGTTATTTCACTTAAGACTGAAGGAGATACTTCAGGCTGTAACTTGCCCTGACATCCCACAGTCCTTGAGACTTCCACAGCTGTTTTGTGGAGGGAGAAAAGGGTTTGCTGCGTTTCTCTTCTGTCTCGGTGGTGCAATGAAAGGAAAACTATGGAATACTTATCTGTCAAATACCCACCTGATCTCAAACCCCCCACTTTGTGAAATGTGCTGTAAATCCGAGGGTTTGTCACCGATGCCACGGCAGGGCCGGAGCTCGAGGCAGGGCTGAGGAGTGTGGGTGCTTCTCTCCAGGGACGTGGGCTCACGACAGACTGTGCTCGGGGCACTTCCCCCCATAAGTAGCCAGGAGCAGCTTTGCTAATTCAGAAATCAGGCTCTGTTTATATTAAGCCCAAATTGTTTGCAAAAACTGGAAGCAATTCAGCTTGTGCAGTTTTAGAGCTAATTATGTGTATGGAAAATACTCAACTGTACCAAGAATGTAAGAAATCTTCTAATTTATTCAATACATTGTTTCACAACATATTTCACACTGACTGTTGCCACTGAACCAAACCTTATCTCAGGTCATTTGCATTCATCTCCTGTCTGTGGATTAAAAAAAAAAATAAAATTAAAGTCATTCTCATTTTCTTAGTTTATTCAGTAATTGCCAGATGGGTTCTGGTGCAGCAGTGCAGACTCCACGCACTAAACTTTTCCAGTTGCTCTTTACAAAGCCTTTTGCAGGCAGAACCCACTGAGGACAGCCAGGGAAAGGCTCTTCACTCCAGTTTCACAAGGTAACCGAGACAGCTCGGCTCTGGAAGTGGAATGGTTGAAGGTTTTATCACCAGTGATTTTTTTGGCTCATGCTGGTTAACCCCAAAGCCTGAGCTAAAGGTGCTTACACAACTCACTCGTTGGGATGGGAGTGGGAACCAATCCTGCACTACTATCAGTGATTTATCAGTAGGATGCCAACTAACCACCAGTTTGATTTCATCTGCCAATCATTTTGTTGTAGCATGTTGCAATTCTGCATGTCTTGGCTACAATGGTTAAAAAAAGTTTTTCTCTGAATGAGTGGACAGTCAAGACTAATATTTATTTTAAAAAAGTAAAACTAAATTGTAAGCACTTTTTGTAAAACCAATGTCTGTTTTGTTACATACTTTTAATGTTGTGCTTTGTAAATGTCTTATTTGTGTAATAAATAAAGTTAATGCAAGTAGAAGTGCTGGCACTTACATCCAGAAAATGATGTAATTCCATTTTATTTTATTTTTAAATACTTTCTGGCTTACTAATCAAGCAGCAACCCACCCAGTTTTCCTCTTTTATTATTTTGTTAAACTCTGGCTTCAGGAGAGTTCAACAAACGTTCGTAGTAAATGGATATAATTTCCTAGTTAGCAAACCAGTCATTAAAGAATACCTCTGGTGTACATTATTACAATGATCAATCAATATCAAAGCACTGAGCAAAAGGAGAGGCAAGGAATTCACCAGGACAGCTAACTAAAATCCGGGAAAATAATGTTGATTAAGATGGATTTGAATGACTTCAGCACTCTTTTTAACAAATTGTTTTCAGGCTTAATCATGTTTATCCGTGCCACACTGCACACCTCGCAGGAACATTGTTGGGAGTGCAGGCGCCTTCTCTGCCATGGCTCTTGCTCAGCGTGACTGATTAAATGATTATTTCCATTTTTGTTTGCGCTGACAAAGATGACAGGAAGATTATATTCCTGTCGAGGGAAAGGGTGAGACGAACCCACGAGGAGAAATTCCCTTCCCTGTGCCTCGGATTACCTGCTTTGCTGGGATATTGTTGTCTGGCAGGGACTGCTCTATGGTTTCGCTTTCCGCTCCGCTCTTCCATCCTCGGCTCTCCGGCAGGTCCGGAGGATCCATTCATGCTCCTCATCCTCTGAAAGACAACACAAAACATCCCCGTGCCAGAGCTGCTCTCTGCATCTCCATGGCCCAGCTCAAACAACCCGTTTTGCCTTTCAGAAATAAATCCATTTTTAGCCGTGGCCACCTCTTAGAACGCGTTATTTTGTTTGTTTAAAGGATGGTGTGCTGTTGTGGGGGAATTTGGGAAGGCAGGAGGCACTGGGTCTATGGCAAGGACTGATTATTTTCCTGCTTGATAAGCTTAGCTTGGATGAACTCTAAGATTTACACATATAGATTTTATATTTTGCCTTTTGGGCAAAACATGCAGGAGAAACGTTGAAACTCTCAGAAGTGAATGTAGATATTTTTTAAATGCTGTGCTTGTGTTGCTTGTCAGTTTAAGAAAAATGAAGGTAAAGAAAAATCTACAGTAAAACCCCTGGTTCTTTCCCTCCAGCTTCCCTTTCCATGCTGTTTTTGAGATGTATGTTGTGGCAGGTATCCCTAAACTGCTGTAGTGGCTGAGAGACATATTTTAGACCATCTTCTGTATCCCTTGTTAGTATTCATGTCTGTCCTATTTATTCTGAGAGCATAATGACAGTGTGGAAAGAAAATAAAGGCAAAAGACAATGTAGGGAAAAATAACTGCCCAGCAAAGTTTGAATAGAAATTTTGTGTATGATTACAAAAAAATAGCTTGGTGAATGTTAAGTTGTGGCTTCTTAATTCCAGGGATTTAAACAGTCTTGTCTCCAGTTCTGCAGCCTTTTCTTTTGTGTTTGTGTAGGGGAAAGGAGATCTGTGTAGTAAACCAGGAAAACCAAACTTCAAAGAGCCTTGAAAAAAAATCAAAGTATTACTTGAAACAATATCTGTATTTATTTTTATATAAGTGAAATATATTCGAGCTGCTTCTTGTGTTACTGCTGTCTTAACAAATTCATATTAGGTGCTTGTGATGTGTGTTTCTAACCTGCCTCAAGAGAAATTTTAAGAAGGAATAGATGACTGGGAGGAGGATGGAACCCAGTGCTGTGACTGTCCCTCGGGGTAGGGCACAGTCCCATTTAGTCACCCTGCTTAGGTGGGTCAGAAAAGATGGAGAAAGAGGTCCTTGTAAGGAGTCAGATTTTCACAGAGGCCTTTTGACTCTGGAGTTGCACTTTACATTAAAGAACAGGGGGGCATTTGAGATGCAAAAGGTAGGAAGGTCCTGGGAATGAAGTGAGTAAAGAATCAGTTGTGTTGTGTTAATCTAAGGAGTTGTGTTAACCTAAGAAGTTCCCAGAAAGGTGTGTGCCATTGTTGTACGAGCCATCGAGCTCAGGGGTTAATCCCATGGACTGTGGAGGAGTTTGATTCCAGTCAGCTCTGTCTTTTCTTCTTTATTTCCTTTATTTTCCCATGCTGCCCTCCTCCTTTTGTCACTGCTGGCCGAGTGAGTCGGGCACATGCCTTTGCTGCTCCCAGGCTGCTCTGTTGGCACCCTGGCACCCAGGAAAGCACCAGGAGTCTGTCCCCAGCACTCCTCTGCCACCCCTGAGGACCACTAACCAGCAAGGCCAGTAGCTGGCAGGGGTTTCCCCAGTATCCTGCTCTCCATTTGCTCTTTGGGTGCTGCTGGCCCTCTCCTCGTTCCCACTCCAGGCCACTGGCTGGCAAAGCTCAGCTTTGGTGGGCAGTGCCCACCTTAGATCAGCTCCCAGAGACTGGGCATGGGCTGAGGACACACCTGTGTGCCACTGTTCCAACACATCAGCCATGGGGCTTGCTTTAATCCCTGGGAAATGGGCATGATTTGGACAGAATAGCTTAAATTCAGCTCTTTCTGTGTTTTACTGACCTCTTTTTCATTCCCTATACCTATGAATCCATAGGTCCATAACAAAATACCCTGTCAATGGCACATTCCTTATTCAGGCAGAAACTAGGAGAAAACAGATGGGGGAAAAATATGCTAAAAGGGAAATTAAAAAGATGAGCACTAAATCTTGCTTAAACACCACGCAATCCTTCGAGGCAGATTCCACTGAGGGCTGCAACAGGAATGCAAATGTGGTCCTTAAGCTTTCTTAAAAACAACATCCAAGCCATAATCAATGTGCTGGCTTTTGTTCTATGCACTAGGTGTTGCAGACAGCAGCGATGTGACCACGTGAGCCCCGGCTGTGACAGATATTGTCCAGCCTGGGTGGCTCTGGGACTGGAGCTGGAATTGCCTCAACTAAAAAAATAGTTTATCTGAATAGTTTATCTCAAAAAACAGCGGCACCAAAATGCAACTTTTTCTGCTATGGTGAAGGAATAAGCAAAACTTCCACGGGCTCTATGTCCCCAGTGCTTGGTTGGTATCTGGGTACAGGTACGTGTGGCTCACCTGAGCACTGCAAATAACCAGCCTGCCTTTCTCCTGAGCCACTCACTCAGCTGAGCACCAGGGGACAAGCACAAAGCAAGGCAGATGTCACTTGGCTTCATCTACAGGTTTCCAGCCTATCCCTGCTTTGCCCCAGGTTGTTCCCTTCTGCACTCTGGATTTTCCTGGTCTCCAAGGCAAGCAGCTCCCAGGATTTTAGGCTCCTCAGATCTATCCCAAAATGTCTCGGTTCATGCAGTGATCTGATCCCATGCAAACTAAACACGTGTTCATCAGCCCTGCTTAACTTGCACAGAGTTTAATCAGGTGTAAAACTGGATGAGTGAATTCCAAGTTTGTGTATGAAAAGAAAAGAATAGATGTAATGACTCCAGAAGAAGGAACCCCCAGGACTGCCACCCAACACAGTGTTCTGTACAACTGGTCCTTGCCCTAGGTAAGGGAAATGAAAGGATTGATCCAGCACAGGGAGCAGAACCACAGCCCAGAGATGAGAATGGCTCCAGGGCTGGCTATGGCAGAGGAGGCAGGGAAATATTAGAATCTAAAGAGTTAAGCTATGGTAAAACATACTTTTGCTACACTAAAGAAGACTGGTTGATAATTACTGTAGTTTTAGGGCTATTTGAATCAGTGCAGCTGCAACCTCTTCAGTAGTAACCCCTGAAACAAGACAAACTGGGTTTATTGTACTGAACAAGTCTTAAAGCTCCTCCCTGATTGTTAGTAATTGGCAGCAATGGACTTAACAGCCTCTTGACTACCCTTTTTACACTCTACCTGACTGTGCAGCTAACAATTTAAATCACAGATGCCGATCCTTCTTTGTGGCAGCTGCTTGTTAACTACACGTTCCTCTTTTTCTGTCACTGGCTGCTTCCATAACCCTGCAACACCAGGGTTAGATTGGAGAATCACATTTCATCAATATTTAAAATGGAATTAAACCTTGAAGTTTGATTAATGCTACCAGATAGTGAGTTGTAATTACTATTTTGCAAATTGCGATTGTTTGAATATGTTAATATGATTGTCTAAGCACATCTTCACCTTCAGAAGTAATTTTCCTTTTAAAAAAGATTTGAAAAAAAATACAAACTCTTTAATCAGTGGTAAATTATCACCCTGTGCACAATTAGGTAGTATGGGGTTCTTCATGTGGTGTGCTGAATTTTGGGTTTGCATATTTCTCTTTAAAAGTTTATCCATTTTTTGAGGTTTTCCTCAGTAGAATAAACATTGATGGAACAGCCTTTGCTGAACCAGGACCATGTTGATGTTTGAAGGTAAAGGATCGAAGCTTTGTCTGAGCATTTCATTCCAATCTCGTGTATCCCTGTGCAGTTAGTAAATGTTAACCAGTGTTTTCTTCCAAAGTCAGTGAAATAGAATGATTATTATCATGACATGTTACTGAAATCTTGAAACTGAGACAGTGAGAGTTCATAATGAGGAGCTGTTAGAATATATGTAAGGATTGATTGATTGATTGATTGAATCTCTTGAATTATTTCCTTGTGCCTCAATCAAAAATAAGATCAGTTTCTAGCACCCTGTAAATACACTTGGAATACTGTGGGTGAGATCCTCAGCCAGCCCACGCTGGGACAGCTTCTCTTTTATTTTAGGGATTAATTCTGGCTGTTTTCATCAAGCAGGGAGAGGCACCTGCACATCTGATCCACTGAACAGCATCTTCCCCAGTGGGTGAAGAACCAGGGGGGCTGCTGAAGAGCAGGGCTCCTGATCTCCTGTTGGACACTGCACTTTGGAGAGAGCCTCTTTAGGCAAATGCAACCCAACTAAAGCTGTTGGCTCTAACGTGTTCCTGTCAGTAGCCCCTTTCAAAATCAGTTCTTCTCAACAAATACTGCTTGGCAAGTTTTTCCCTTCTTTTGTGTGGCTTTGGGGAAACTCCCAAAGCCAGCCAAGTCCAAAGAGGCCTGTCCAAACCCCTGGGAGGTATAGTCCACAGAGAGCTCCAACTGCAGCTCACTCAAATCAGTGGATTTGTGCTCAGCATCTCTCCAAAATGAAACCACTTGCCTCCTTTTCAATGATCGGTCTAAAAGTAGTGGCAGAAGAGACTCCCCCAGCTCCCACACTCCAGATTTATCTCTCAGCTGGGATTGGAAACAGCTGAAAGCTCAGGGTGGCCTTGCTTCAGGGTGCTTCCAAGGGATGACTTGGAAACACTCTGTAATTTAGGTGCGTTTAATCTTGCTATATTAAATGCATATTGCAAAGTTTAGAATGATTTGCTCCTAGCTATCACATTTCTGTGTGGCTTATGGAAAACTCAGCTGTGAGAGGCTGCTGAGGACTCTGCATGGTTAGGTGTCTGCCATGGTGCAGAGCAGGGACTCAGCAAAGGCAGGATTGTCTTGCAGGCTTCTGGATTTGCCCTCTTAACTCCCAGGACACCACCTTGAAGCTGTCCTGCATTGAAATCAGAATATCCAGTGGCTCCCACAGGGGAAACACTATGTGGGTCACCTTAAAACCTTGTGTGTGTTAGGTCTTTGTAGCTGTGTGTGTTCCTGGTGTCTAAAGGGCTGAGTCTATGCTGGTGGCCTGATGGAGTCCCCAGTGCACTCCAAAATTCAGATCCATGGCTCTCTACTCTGCCCCAAGGGCAAGTTGGGTCTAGATGTGACTGGGCATCATCCCTTGGTTCATCTTTGGTTCTGGCAAAGCCTGTGAGGCAAGAAGAGGAGTCCATGCCCCTGTGTGAGCAGTGCCAGGCCAGGGCACCCTCCCATGGCCGTGGTTTGTGAGGCTGTGCCTGCTGCAGCCCGTGCTGGGGCAGGAGCAGCTTCCCCTCTGTTTGCAGAGGGCCAAGCACACCCAGCCCCCTGTAAACCACAATATCTGAGCTCTTCCCTAGCCCTGCCTCCTCCCAACACCCGCAGTGCAGTTATCCTGTTCTCCCACTGCACAATTGCCATCACACGTGATAGGATCTCAGCCCTGGACTCTGCCTGGCACACCCCTTCCATTTCCACTGCCCCCTCGGGTCCCTGCCAGCCCTTTCCTCACTGCACCTGACCCCAACACCACCAATGCTGGCAAGAAAAGGGAAAATACAGTTTCAATTAACCTTTGCTCCCACCCACAAATTCTCACCCTTCCATTTACGTTTAATTACTCTCATCCCAAAATGGCCCCCAAATGAACTTTCCATCTCTTGTGGAACTTGTTTTCACACGAACTGTATAGTTGGATGTAAGTGCCTATAAGACTTGTGTGTAACCTATTGAATGGATTCACAATGGGATGGTTAGCACCCAAACAAAGGTGTTATTCTTGGCATGCCACTCTCTGGAACTGAAACTTCCAGAGTTTTCAAAGAGATAAGACCAGGAAACCACAAGGAACAATATATCTGCAAAAGCTATAGCTACTGAAATCACCGTAGTAACTTCCAGGATGATGCATATGTTGATATTATCATTGCTGGCTACAGTCTTGAATACAAATCATGTTGGTTCAGAATCTATTTTGCTGAATGGAGGATGTTTTAGATTAAAACATGTAAGACAAATTTAGAAGAGAAGTCTCAAAGTATCTCTGTCTGTCACCTGAGCAGACTCTGACACTGAGAAAGACATAGGAAGTATGAATTTTGCATGCAAAATGTGCCTGATCTTAACACATTTCTATATAAAAAGATATGAAAGGAGCATATGATGGGTAGGAGAATTGGTCCAACATTTCAAAAAAGTGTTTAGGGTAGAGAAAAAATAAAAAGAAAAACCCCTCAACTGCTTGTAGGAGTGTGTGGGATCTTCACTTTAAACAGGGTAGACTCAATTTCCCTCTCCTTCATTGCTCATTCTTTTGCCTTGTCCCTCAGCTGTCCCAGTTTGATCCTTGCTAAGGTTTGGCCTCTCCTCCTTCTGAGATTCGGCTCCTAAACTCATTTAAGCACTGGGGATTATTCAGGTCCAGAGCTCTCACATCGGGACAAAACCTATCTAACTGAAAAATAGGAAGAGGTAGGTAAGTGACACTTGGGGATCCAGATCAAAGGGTTATAATACAATTTCTGACCTGCTGCTTAATGTACTATTTTTTGAAACAGAAGCAAGTGAGTCTGGGGAGCAAGAACCCCAAACTGGAATCGTGTGACTATGGCCAAAAAGCTGAGTGCTGGGATTAGATGCAAGAGAAGAGAGTAGATGGGAGGTGGAGGAGGCAAGAGCAGAAGGTGAATTTGCAGGGACAGTGTAGAGCCTTGTGGGCAAAGAGAAGAAGCTGAGGGCCATGGCAGAGAGGGAAAACACTTTTTGCAGTGGTGTTTTTGAGGGATAGGAAGCAAAGAGGCCAGAAAGAGGATTGAGCAGTAGAAAGGACAAGCACTCCAGCTGTTGCAAGCAAAGCAAAGGGCTACTCTGCTTCAGATGCTTTGCTTGTGTAAATGGAGAGCAGCATTGGCTCTCTGCTTTACAAACCCTGCTTTCAGCAAGAAGTTTGTCAGCCAAAGGAAAGAGGAAAAGATCAATGGATTGCAATAAACGGCATTTAACATAAAAATGAGTAAAATTTACAACCCAGTTAACTTGTTAAATGTTACAAAATCAGCAAACAATAGACACGATTTGTTTTGTTCAGAGCCCAGAGGTAGAGACCAAATCCTCTAAATTAATTTCTGCAAAAGCTGGGTTTTTTTCCAAACAGGTCTGGATCCTATTCGTTGTAGAATATACTGATTACCAACTATTTTTAAGAGCTTTACACAAACATTATTTCTTTTGTTGTGTGAAATGCAGAATCAGCCATCTGGCAAATGCCCCAGAGCTAAAATCTTTTACATGACATATAATTCAAAATGATTAAATATACAACAGAAAATAGCTATAGCATTGCACTTAAAATAGCATGAACTTTTACTGCCGATCAAAACTGATTTCTTTAGCTTAACAAGTATCCAAAGAACAATTATTTGAAGAGCTTTTAAGAGTTTCAATATGTAGGAACTAAACCTCATCTAAATTCAGTATCTTAAGTCATATAAAAAAGAAACAAATGTACAAAAGATTAAATGGTCCTGCGTTCTAAGTAGACATTTAAATCTATGGGAAGCGAAATGCATTCGAACAAAAATACTATATTCTGTGTGTGTGTGTATTGCTGGGGCTTTCCCCTCCATCCTCAGGGCATCTGCCAGAAGAACTCCACATTCTTAGGCAATGACGAGGGACCAGCCTGGGCTCAGCCTCTCCCCCCTCCCTGCAGAACGGGTGATTTCAAAGAGGAGCAGGGAATAAAGCAAGAACTGAGCCCTCGGTGCAGTCAATCTTCCCTCCTGCACCACAGTCAACTCGAAGTTAAACTCGCTGTCTATTTTCCAGAAATACTCCAGGCCTGAAAAATTGCCAGGTCCTCATCCCACACCCAATTCTCCAGTAGTTTATGAGAAAGAGCACGCAAACATCTGCATGTGTTTGGGGTACACGAGGGTAGGTACAGAAATATTACCCTGAGCAATTATTGGGCGGTTATGGCTCTTTCTCAACTACATTTTTCAGACAATCAGAGCCTGCATTTCTCAAAAAAAGTCAGATCTGAGTTGGAGGGCAGAAAAAAGGTCGAAATGCAGGAGATTTCTCTCACGGATTTACATACTTGCATAAACCTGAAATGGATGAACGCATCGCTGCTGACTGTCCAAAAAAATCCTGCTTCAGATTCTTTCAGACCAAGCCTGAGAACCTCCAGCCCAAGGTAATGATGTGAGGAAACTGCAAGGCTGTGGTTACTGAGGCTCAGAATTAAAGTGGCTTTGCCCCCTTGCCTGGGGAGCCGGGTCAGTCTCACAACCAAAGAACCCCAGATGTTCTAACCCCAGACTTCTCTAAACCAGAAGAAAATGATGTTCTTGAATCTTGACCTTTTCAGCTCATAATGATTCCTGAAGCAGCAGGATTTTTCCTGCTGCTTTTCACCAGACTTTCAGGCTTGTAGAAATGTTGATTGCTGGATGGTTTGGGACTGCAGCTACACCAAGCCCCCTCCTCTTACTAAGATATTTGTCCAGATTTTGTGTCTTCCTGCTCTTGATGTTACAGGGAGAGATGCAAATACATTTCAGGTGATATTGACTGCAGGACAGGAAGATTCCCTATGCACCAAACACATACAAATTAAACCTGAAGATGGAATATGAAAGCAGCAGCACAAATATTCTCATATTAGAAAGAGGAAAAGCGTGTTTTATGTTATTTAACCCATCCTTGGGAAAGCCACAGGAGAAACAAGACAATTTTCATCAGAAATATCTTTGCTTTTCATCAAGACAGGTGACCCAGGCAATCTCCTGAAATCTTTTCCATCTCAGAATAAAAAAAACCCTCCTATTTCTGATGGTATTTTCTCTTTGAAAGGTATGGGCTTCTCTGATATTTGAGGGTCCTAAAACCTGATTGTCACAGCTCTCCTCCCTGCTTTGCATGAAAAGTAACATCTTGTAGTTTCTACTTTTCACTGAAGAATTGGGAAATCTTCCCATCTTTCTCTTGACCAATTGTTACAAAGGTGCCAGGAGTCCTATTTCTGTGCAAAACGAAGACAGGAATACTCCAAGTGAAACAGGAGTCTGGCCCCAGTATCTACTCCAAATAAACAAGGTATCTCCTTACAAATGAGCCTTCCCATTCTTATTTATGTGCTCCATTTTGCGTCCTTCGCAACGCTGGAAAAAGCAAAGCTTGAGGAACACATGGAGAACGGAGAGAAATCTGAGCATCCCCGAGGAAACAGAGGTTTAGGGATGGGGCAAGAGCTGCGAGGCTGTAATGAGAATTTGGAAGGCTTGGCTAGATAAAAACGTACAACCAAACTGTTGCTGTCATTTCATTCCCTGGGCCTGATTATGTTTTCACGATGGGCCTTTGCTCTGCTTTAGCAGTGAGAGCTCTCGGGGTAAGCGAGGCTCAGACCTCCGTGGAGGGAAAGGCAAGGCCTGCCAAACTGATCAGGGGAATGTGCAGGGCTCGACATCCTCCCGTCTCCACAGAGCAGGGCTGGAAGCACAGCCAGCAGTCTCAAGTGGTGCCTGTTTTCCTCTGCTCTGGAACAGTACCTGGCTGCTGCCAGGCTGCAGGAGAGGCAGTGCCAAGGATCCCTTGCCCTCTTCCACAAACAGCCGAGGAACAATTAGAGATTGCTTCATAATGGGGGTGAAAGGTGAGGCCTGGAGTGTTGTGCGAGCTCGCTGCCAGGGCTGAGGAAGACACTGTCATTTTGGGAAACCTGTCAAGCTGTTGTAAGAGCTTCCTGAATGCTTCCTACCATCTGCTTTTGATGCTTTCAAGACTTGGCTGCGAGCCTGGAGGTTTTCCTGCTCCTTCCTGCCCAACCTATAATGGAGTAGTTCTGGATCTGTTCCCTGTCATCTCAGCCTCTTCCTCAGTTTCTTCTGCTTACAGCTGGGGTTTTTTTTTTTATTATTCTTTTTTCTCTTTACTTCAGTGGCCTTGTGCCCTGAATCATCTCTCCTGGGGCGGGAAGAGTTCCTCTGATGTTGAACAAGTGCCGGGTGTTTCAATTGTGTTCATGTTCTCGAGAGGAAGGGTCTGGCCTACACGACACATTCCTTCTTCACACTCCCATCAACAATGTGAACTTTGTGTCCAGGCTCTCCCTGCAAGGGCCACACAAAGCCCATCTCCACCACTGTCAGGCCTCCTGCTGTGCTGGGCTGCCGAGCCAATATTGATTGATATAATTTGGAGGGTTTGAGATAAATGGCAGAAAGGACAATGGGTTCAAAGAACAGATTAAAAAACAATAAATTGAATTCCAAGGCGTTCCCTCCTGTACTAATCTGTGTAGGTTCCTGTGTTTTTGGAAAGCATGTTGCTTATCTTCCTCATCAGTAGGCCCACTGCATTCCAGTATTTTGGATCAATGCCATTTGTAATAATCTGGATCAGTTTTTATTCAACGTTTATAAAACAGGCCATGTATCATAGGGTATATTTTATAGCAGATGGTATCTCCAATTCATTTAACCCCCCCTCACTTCCCTCCTCCAATATCACAGTGCACACTTACAAAAGCTCTTGAAAGTAGAGCAGGGCAGAATTTTTTTATCAACAAATAGTAAATTTGCTGAAAAATGGAGTTTCCAAGCAACAAAACTGTTAAACTGTGGCACACTGAAAATTAAATGTTCTGGTTTTGAAAAAGCAGGTTTTGCAATTTGGACATTTGGGAAAAAAGAAAAGGAAAAAAAGCGAGGTGGGTGGTTGCTTTCAGAAATCACTTCCATTTTCAAAAATTCTGCACTAAAAAGGTGTTAGACACAAAGGTTAAATAGCCAGAACACAGAGTGGGTTTTTTTCAGGTCAGATTACAATTTTTGAGTTATCCCAGCGTTAACTGTTTGGGGATCTGCTGTGGGTTTTTTAAATTGAAAAGTTTCTCTTGTGGCTTGATGACAACAAATTTGCCCCGAGGCTTATAAATTTGGGGACTTGTCCACGAGACCCAACATTTGCCAGACTCTTCTCCAAACACAGCTCTCCCAGGTGAAAGTCTGTTCAGCAAGGTAAGACTGAGATCCATTCAATAAACTGGACTCTTCTAACATGTAGAGATAAGCACAAGCTTAAGCACTTTGTTGGTTCACAACATGGAGCTTTTTAAGCTTTCAGGATCAATGATGTGCCCCTCACAACCACTCCCTTGCTTGAGATCATAATAGAAGAGACTGAAGAGAGATTAACATACCAAATGGTAATAAAATACATTTATTCATATCTGCTTGGGAATACTTCACTGTAATTTTGCAAAATATGATTTATACAGCTCTGGGGATGCATAAATCACTGATAAAATGAATAAGTAAAAGATATTTTAGCTCAGCCATAAGAGAACCAATTAATGGAGTTGCTTATGTTTTAGCTTTAATCGTAGAAGATAGGGCAAATAAACTCATCTCAGTTTACCTTGCAAAAGAAGTGAACCATACCTGCATTTCTCAGAAATCTGAATTTGTAGTCAACAACAACTCTGGTTTCAGGATTATAGAATCCATCACCACAATCATAACAGCCTTCTGGGATTATTTTGGGAGGATCCAGGTTTGTAAACTGAGGAATGCCTGAAGGAAAAAAAAAAGTTGATCTGTTTTTTTTGGGTTTTTTTTTAATTTGTGCCTTTGATCAAGATAACTAGCAGATACATCTCCAAGGCCTTTGCTATAAAATCAATGCAGTTATTTTACAGTAAATTTTGTAAACCATTCTTCCAATTTTGCAGATGGAGAAAATGAAAATGGCAAAATGCACACACACAAAGTGTGCGATAAGAAGCTGTCACTTTGATTTCCTTGTTCACAGTCCTGTGGTTCAGCCCACCGAGCTGACATTACAAATACAACCCTAAAATCCAAAAAGGGGCCAGGAGAGACTCGCTGGCCTCACAGAACTACATGTCATCACTAAAATATTCCATGTATAGAGTATTGCGTGTATTATGTTACAGATTTTCCTCACTTGTTTCCTTACAAATCTTTCCACCTTTTGACTACAGACAAACCATAACATTATAAAACTCTTCAGCAAAAACACAGCCAGGACAAAACCATCTGCTTTGGTATGTCCTGAAAAGCTACGTGGGGCAGATGCTCGAAACTTTATTTGATGTGCTGGGTATGAACTAACTGCTTTTGCCCAACTTTTCTATGTTAAAAGCACTCTGCTGATGCAGTGAGGGTGAAATGTGTACAGAGCTAACCAGGATGTCCTGGGGGTCACCCTCCAAGAGCCCTGGGCTGTGCTGGTGGAAGGTGCTGTGCACATTCTTCTGGCACTGTCCTAGGGCTGTGTGAAATTACCCAGAGCCTTTCTGCTCCATGTTACTCGTGTAGCCGAATTAATCTTTCTTAAGCAGAGTTGTTGCTTTAATTCCTTCCAGACCCTCAGGATCACAAACCGCAATTTAGTACCTGGTGGTTGGAAACCAGAGCAGATTTCTGTGTAAAATCTCCTGTCGTAGCCATCGCAGTAATGCCATTCCTTCTCGTCGTACTCGAGGCCATCTGCAAAAACGTATCTCCCCTGCAAAACACGTTACCAACCATGATGGATGGAGGGAGTGGCAGGGCCAGGCTCCTCCAGCAGAGCCCCAGTTGGGCTCAGCTCGGCTCTGGAGCGCTGGGAGAAGCATCCCTGGGGTGCCCAGCAGCCTCTCCACACCCCGAGGGGGCCAAAACCCAGCTTGGCTGGCACATCCCCATATCCCACCCCGAGAGGTGAGGCTGCTGGGGGTGAAGCCCCCCGTGTTGGTACCTGCGTGGGGACCCCACGGTGCCAGAGAGCCCGGTAGGTGCCACCAGTGGGGAAGCGCAGCTCTCCCTCGCCGTGGAACATCCCGTCCCACAGCTCCCCGCGGTACTCGGTGCCCGTGGGCAGCTTGTAGGAGCCGTACCCCTCCATCCTGCAACACACGGGGTGTGGGACACTGGGGGGTGTGGGCACAGAGGGAGCCCCGGCCCACCTGTGCCCACCTGTCCCCACCATGCCCACCTGTCCCCATTGATGTCCCCATGACCACCTGTACCCCCCATGCCAACCTGTCCCCACTGATGT
>WBMV01009402.1:769961-787687 GCA_013396655.1 Campylorhamphus procurvoides | reverse complement strand
TCATGACCCCTCCCAGGTACCGCTCCCCCGCCAGCTCCATGGCGGCCTCGGCGGCGCGTCCGGTCTCCATGACAACCGCGCCGCCATGTTGTCCCGCGCCCGCCCACATCCGCCCCCTCCTTCCCGCGCCTGCGCAGTGCGCTGAGGGCGCTCAAGGAGAGCCGCCATGCCCGGGGCCGTGAGGGTCCCCTCGCTGGAGGAGCTCGATGTGCAGGAGGTGAGTGTCAATCCTTCCTTCCCCGTGCCTGCCCCGAAACCGCTCCTTTCCCTCACGGCCTCTCCGCCCCCGCCGCAGGTGTCCGTGAGCTCGGCCGTGCTGAAGGCCGCGGCGCACCACTACGGCTCGCAGTGCGACCGGCCCAACAAGGAGTTCATGCTGTGCCGCTGGGAGGAGAAGGACCCGCGCCGCTGCCTCAAGGAGGGCCGCCAGGTGAACCAGTGCGCCCTCGACTTCTTCAGGTGGGCACGGGGCCCGGCCCGGCGGGGGGACAGCCTGGGTGACCTTGGTGCGGCCTGAAGGGGCCCTAAAGTGAAACCCTGAAGGGGTTTCACNACCCCTCGTGCCAACCTGTCCCCACCGAATCCCCTGTGCCCACCTGTCCCCATCGATCCTCCCGTGCCCACCTGTGCCCACCGTGCCCACCTGCCCCCATCGATGTCCCCATGCTCCCGGTGCCCCCCNCCTGAAGGGGCTCCAGCAGAGCTGCAGAGGGCCTGGGGACAAGGGGTAGTGGCAGCACACAGGGAATGGTTCCCTGTGCCAGGGTTAGGTGGGGTATTGTGGAGAAACTCCTCCCTGCGAGGGTGGGCAGGCCCTGGCACAGGTTAAAGCTGTGGCTGCCCCATCCGTGGAGTGTCTAAGGCCAGGTTGGATGGGGCTTGAAGCAACCTGGGACAGTGGAAGGTGTCCCTGCTCATGGCAGGGGGTGGCACTGGGTGGGCTTTAAGGTCTCTTCCAACCCAAACCATTCTGTGATTTTAATTAAATATGCCACTCTTATCACAGCCTTCAAAGCCATTACTTTTGTTTCTAAGATGAACTCCCTGGGATAGAGGCCACCAGTGTTGTCTTGCTTATTTACCCCTGAATGTATCCTTTCACATGCAGCCCTGTGGCTCCTGTTCCTGGGCTTTTGCTGGGGTGCCAGGGCAGTGGTCTACATGCTAATTATTTTGTGTTGCCTGTGGCCCTGNTGTGGCTCCTGTTCCTGGGCTTTTCCTGGGGTGCCAGGGCAGTGGGGGGAGGTCGCTGCTGCTGCCCCTTGCAGCTGTGTTCTGACATGCAGGAATCCAGCCTGAGCTTTGTGTTGCCTGTGGTCCTTTTCCACAGGTGAACTGCTGTGAGAGCTTGAGCAGAGGCACCATCTGCCTCTTGTGAGCAAAGCTGTAGGTCCGAGGCACAGGCCAGTATTGCTAGTAAAGGACCTCCTGTAATTAGCTCAAAGCATGTCACCTCCAGTCTGGCAGCTGGTAATCAGAGACCTCTGTTCTGTTCTAAGCATGGCTTCTTGAGCTTAAGGTTCCAAAATAATTGGGAAGCATTAGAGCATTATATGGTGTAGCTGAGTTATTTGGCAGAATAAGGATCTTCTGTGGAGGAGCTGTGAACATCTACCCACCCAGAATACCCCACATATGTCAGTGAAGTTACTGCTATCACTAGTTGTAGCTACAATGATAGTTTTTACAGGTATTTTTATCAAGTTCTGTTTAATGCTCTCAGTACTGATATCTCTGAAGATTCAGATGTCCCTGAGAACTTAGAACTGCAAGAAACACTTTCTCACGAGCTGAGGTTTGGGTGAGTAGGAGAGAGGAGCATTAACCCTGTGCCAGTTGCTGAGGTTTGTGTGTGTGTGGCCTCTGCAGGAAGATCAAGACCCACTGTGCAGAACCCTTCACCGAGTACTGGACGTGCATCGACTACACCAACCTGCTGGAGCTGCGGCGCTGCAGGAAGCAGCAGGCAGCCTTTGACAGCTGTGTGCTGGACAAGCTGGGCTGGGTGAGGCCTGACCTGGGAGAGCTCTCCAAGGTAACTGGGTACCTCTTTGCTCATCCTTCTCTCCCTCCTTATGGACATTTTGTCCACACCAGGTCTCCCAACTTCTGGCCGGATGGAGATTTGTGAACTCAACAGTGGAAGTTTATGGACTTACAGAAGTCAAGACTGTCAGCATTTTCCAGGGCTGCTTTCCTAGAAGATTTGTGCATTTCTTAGGCAGTGACCCTTTTTGCTTTTGCAGGTGTAAAGACTTTTCTTTTAGGAGTGAAGCTCACATTCATGGGCAACTACTCTGTAGTTTTGAGTGCATTGCCTGTCACCTCTGTTTTTTTTAAGAAGTATGCAGGAGCTCTCATCAGCAGAAAAATGTGTCCTTAGTGCTGTTTGGTACCTCTTGGGAGTTCTTCCTTTAAGTTCTGACACAGTGTGGCTTTTCTGATCAACGCTGTGAGAAGTTGTATCATTTCGTTGTGTTTCTTTCCAGGTTACAAAGGTGAAGACAGACCGTCCATTGCCTGAGAATCCCTATCACTCTAGACCCAGACCAGAGCCAAACCCACCCATAGAAGGGGAGCTGAAGCCTGCTACCTTTGGCAGCAGGATGTTTTTCTGGCCCTGGTGAAGGCTGTGCTGTGACTCAAGTGCAGAGATGTGTTGCACGTGTAAATTGTCCGGTGTGTGGTGGGTATAACTAATGATTAAAGAGCCCCAAACTGTCCCGTGGCTGAGCAGAGTTCTTGAAGCTCCCCCCTCACAGCAACAAGAACAATGCATTTCCCTGTTTTGCCCAGGGCTCTGCAGGCACTCAGCCCCTGGGACCCTCTGAGCACCAGGCACGTCAGCTGGCTGGTCCATGACGTGGGTAAGGGTGGCCCAGGCCTTTGACTGCTGTCCCAGCCCGTCACAGACTGCTGTGAGAGTGAAAACATTGCCACTTGCATCAAGGAAACTCTGGGAACAAACAGGTCATTAATGTCTTCCTTTAATCTGGCACCTGCTAATTGTGCATTTTGGCCAAGGGACTCCTGGAGGGGTTTAACCTAAAATCGGTCTTGGAGCAAGTGTTTAGTCCTGTGAGGTCAGTGCTGTTCCTGACGTCAAGATCCCTGCTGTACTTGCCAGCTGCTCATTCCTCATGCAGCAAGGTTAGTGCCTTCCATACTTCGTATTTTTTATTGGGGAAGCCCAGACTGCTTCAGTATAAAAATCACACTCTGTTTTCAGCACCTTGAAGGAAAAATCTTCTAAAGGATCTTCTGTCTCATTAAGCAGACACAGATTCCCTATATGAAAGTGGCTTGTGTTCTGTCTCAAGGCCCTGACTTGAAGGGTTTGGGGCAGATCCTTCCTGTTTTTCATTGTGACATTCTTTTTGATGCAGGAGTCAATCAGCTTTTTAAAATATGACTTTCAGATATTGTAGAAAAGACACATGTTTTATAGGAATTGGATATAGCCTTTCATTCACCTCTACCCAATAGCAAAGACACTACAAAGGTCAGAAAAAATCCAATGAATTTATTTTGCCAAAGCCACATGCAGTTTAACTTGCTCTGGGTCAGGTTGTGTCACCTGAACCACAGCAGAGAATGGTACAGTGCCCTGCTCCTTGAGTAGCCTGAAGTTATTTGGATCTGAAGATTTAACATCTCCTTGTTTGAGGTAGGATTAAACTGTAATGGGTCTGTAGCTGCAGCATATGTTTCTGATCCATGGAGCTAGAGGGAAAATTGTATAACATTTATCTAAAAATAGCTCATGCACTGTGTGGCTCGTGGGTTCCTGCTACTTTCTGCTGGGGGGTGCTGACTGAAACTCAAAGCAGGTGCTATGTTTGCATTTTAATGTACATATCAGGCTGTCTTAGCAGCTCCTGGTCTAAATGTGTCAGGTGGTGGTGCCCCTTTGCAGTTTCTCCTCTCAGATCACTGCCAGCATCTCAGAGCAGCCACCTCTTGCTGAGGAAAGATAACCCCTCTCTGCAGAGACTGAAATTAGGACAAGCTTGGGGTCTAATTACATTCAGCTGAGTGGGTGAAATGAGGTTTGGCCCAGTAGAGGAGGAATTGTTCTGGGATGTTAACACACATCACATCAGATCTTTGGTTGCTGACCCACTCCAACAGTTAAGCAACCTTGCAGGAGGAGTTTTTAGATGCTGCTTCCCATGTTTCACTAATAACTTACTATTGTCAACAGAATGTATGAACCATTGCACTGCTGAACATCTGCTTTGGAATAAACAGGCATGGCCATTCCAGTAGTCAGCCCCTAATCATGATTAAAGAGTATTTTTTCCTATTAAATTGCTTCTGAAAAGAAGGACATGCATAAATAGGGGGACAAGTTTGTTAAACAGCCTGTTAGGAACCCCACCCTTAACTTGGCTAATACCGTAAGCAAAAAAAATAATAGTGATTTATGCTGCAGCCTCAAAGGGTTTAGATTGTTCATCTGTTTCATGACAGCTGAATCTACAACCTCCTGGGTCAGAGGTGGGGGATTCAGTACTGATGCACTGACAGTGTTTAAATGTCAGAATTAACTGTCTGCTGGCCTAAATTCCCTCTTCAGTTTCAAGCAGGAGTGGGCAGGTGAAAGTACAAAGGAGGTCAGCAGTGGAGGACAATGAAGTCATGAAGTCAAGTAGAATTCAGCTGCACTGTGAGCACTTCCTTCATTAACCTCTCTGAGATAATTGCTTCTTGTCTTTATCTCTTGGCTAAATCTCTGTAAAAAAAAAGTGTTGCCAGAGGTTTTTCATGGTGATCTGGACACAGCTGGATGTAGCTATTTCTGCTGAAAATCCCCTGGCTTTGCACCAACATAGATGCCCCTTTGGAGCAGTAATGTTCTCTTGGAAAGTAGAACAAGTGCATGTCAGGATGGAGTAAAGACCATAAAAGTATTTTTGAGGAATGTGTCTTGACAACTTTTTGGCAAATGGAGAGCAGACACTACAGATTCAACACAAATACTTCACTGGTGCTCTGAGAAGTGTTTCTTGTTTTGCTGAGGGCTCTCAGCTCTGCCAAAGCTGAGTCAAATTAACAAAATGTGAAGCCAGTGTCATGGTAAGGTGCCTCACCATGGCTCAGATTGGGCATTTCTGAGGAGAAAGGCTCCCTCCAAGGCATCTGGAAGTTTGACATGCCCTGATCTCAATCAGTTCTGCTCCTATCTCAAGGAAAAATGCCTGGAGAAGGTACTGGTAGCAAAAACATCCCAGAGTGCCACAGCAGCTCCCTCTGCTCCCAGCCACAGGTCTGAGCAAGTGGAGAGAAGGAATTGATATAAATTTTATTTATCTCTCTTACAAGTTCCACAATTCTATTGCATGTCAAATTATGCCCTTTGCCACCACTGCTGTAAAATACACTTCTGGCTGTCAGTCAAAGATTCATGATTTTAAAGAACCTTTTCCTTCAGGATAAGGACACTCCTGTAAAGCCAGAGAAGAAATTTGGAGCTCAGGACTGTACAATCCTTTTGAAGCCTGCTGTGTGCTCTTGTACTGGAAGAGTTTAGAAGGCAGACTCCATCTGGGCATTAACGGGAGATTTCAGACTCCCTCTTGTGGCTGCATTAAGCCCATTTTGGGCATCTGTGGGAAGATTTTCCCATCGTGAAAATCCAAGGGCTGCTTCGATATAGAAACCTCATTAGATCTTTTGTCTTTGCTAGAAACTTACTTGAACATTGTCACAACTTGATTTTTCCTGCATATGGCAGCTCTTGAGTGTGAAGGGAGGAGAGGGAGAAAAATGGTTTGAAAATGTTCTGATCCCCTCAGTCCCATTTGATGTGATTTAGGAAGTTAAGGTGGAGGTGGCTGGGCTATCCCAGTGTACACTGTATTTGCTTCTCTGAATCCAGAAAGGAATTTGCAGAGAACAGGGTGGTTCTGAACTGGGAGGGCCAGTGCCAGCAGTGTGGGACAGGCAAGGATGGAGAGCTGCTTAAGTGCAGCATTTACCTGTGCTTACCAAAAGCACATTATTTCTCTTTGTTAGGGTCAGACACGACCATACTGAGTGGTCTTAATAGCATAACCCTGTGCTTCTGGAATGGTTTGCTGAGGAATGCTGAGATCACCTTTGTCTGTTGCAGATACCTGAACAAAAGGATTCCAGCCTGGGAGTTCCTGTGCTCTTGGCTGGGCTTGGCAAGTGCAGGTGGTTCAAAGGAGCAATTGGTTCACACCGTGTTCTGCAGCACGAAATGGCAAACAGCTTCTGCACTTTTGATAGGGTTTAAATTGATTTCTCCCTCCTCACCAGGTTAAATGAGGGCTGGGAAGAATGGCCATGCCTGTTGCTTTGTTAAGCTCGGCTTTGGCTCCAATTCTGGTACCAAGAAAGGAAATAAAATACAGGGAAGGGTAGCTCTATAAAAGAGCAATGGGTCTGCTCCCAAGTTGATAGGTTAAACCATACAAAACCCTGACTCTGAGGCACTGCTCTAATATTTGTAAAATCAGCGTGGCAGCTCTTTGAGGGTTGTGAGTCACCCCGAGGGTGGTTCAGCTCTTTTTAAGCAGTAGCACAGCCTTCTGCTTGCAGGCAAACAGGAGCGAGGATTTGAATGGAGTCAGAATTACCCCTTTGCTCAGAGCACCGTCTGACCTCGGCTTTGTTCTCGCTGCCTCCCGGGTCCTGCTGTGCCGACAGAGAACCTGACATGTCTTTGCCTGGCAGAGAAGTGCTGGATGGAGCCCCTAAATGTGCACCCCATTGGTGGAACCTCCACCTGGGCCACCCCTCCTGTCCCAGCTCTGTGTCCCACCTGTGCCTGGCTGCTCCTGTGGCACAGCACACTCAGGTGTGCTCAGGTGTGGCACTGCATGCTTAGGTGTGGCACTGCAGTCTCAGGTGTGGCATGGTGCTGTCAGGTGTGGTATGGCACACTCAGGTGTGGCACGGTGGTCTCAGGTGTGCCATGGCACACTCAGGTGTGGCACAGTGGTCTCAGGTATAATATGGCACACTCAGGTGTGGCCCCCCGTGTCCGTGGCGCTCAGGGAGGCGCTGACAGCAGGGCTGACCCCGGCCATGTGCACACCCCGGGGGGCTCTGCCCGGCCCCAGCAGCGGCCCCAGAGCACTCGTGGCCAGCCCGAGCTCCAGGCTAAACAGAGGAAGGTGAGGGTCAGCTGCGGAGAGCTCTGCCCAAGGCTCAGGAAGCACATTTTGGCAGAGGAAAGAAATACAATACAGGCAGGGAGGGAAACTCGACTTCCATCCAACCCCCTCCAAGGAGCTTTTGGCTCCCTACAGCTGCTGGAGTCTTCACTACCAGTTGCCGGGCTCTTTATTTTGACAGGCTGCCGTGTGTTTGTTTTGTGTCTCTGAGCCCAGCGTGCTGCAGAGGGGACAGAGCAGGGCTGGAGGGGACAGCCCTGCCTGGGGGACAGGCAGCCCGGCTTCCCTTTCCTGCCAGCCACTATCTCATTGTGTGGCCTTGGGGCACTGTCGCTTCCCTGCCTCTGCCCTGGCTCCTGGCGATGGGCTGGTTCCACCCAGCGCTGCTCTCTGCTTGTTTACTCTCCTTGTCCTTGGGCAGTGGCTCAGAGGAGTCCTGGGGGAAGCTCTGCTGTGACCCAGGGCTGTTCTCCTTCCCCAGGGTGAGCCAGACTCGGGGATGGGGTGTGGGTGGGCAGAGAGGGGCTGTCACCTGCCCTGGGCACTCAGCCCAGCACGTTTGAAGCACATTCCTCTGCAGGTTCTGCCCTCTCTGACTGGGGAGGCAGCTGGAGCTGAGGGATGGAAGAGGAGAGGTGTCCCTCTGAGCAGTGCTGGAGGGATATTTTCCATACCTGAACTCCTCAGGTGCCTCCTGCATTTCAGAGACCATAAGGACAGCACCCTGCCTTCCACCCTGAGCTGTTCTTTGCTGTGGTGGCCAGGAATGGTGCAGGGAGCAAGGGAGGTGGTTCCAGGAGCCAAAGTCCCCAGAACACTTGTGGTACCCAGTCCTTGCAAACCTCATTCTGCTCTCCATCATCACTTGCTCAGAGTCCTTGTGTCTTCTAACCTGTTGTGGGAGGTTTTATTCGGGCATGACATAATCTGAGTCTGGGACTCCACTGCAGGAATCCTTTTGAAGATTTTAGGTCTGCCTAAAACCAGGAAGGTGCTGTGCTCTAAATGATCTGCAATTAATAAGGGGAGTTTCTGCTTTCTTGTGTTCTTTGTCAGGAAACAACTCAGAGCAATTCTGGCTCCATCAGTGGTGTTTTCTTTCAGAAGGGTCTGTCAGTGGCACACTAACTTGTTGACAGAGCTACTGTCCATCTCTGTTCCTGGTAGCAGATAATTTGATTAATAATATGTCACTTCCTTGCTCCTTTCCCTGTGTGTTGCCTTTCTGGGTTTATTTCAGCTTGAGCAGCAACAAAGGCCTGCAGGGTTTATTTACTGTTTATTGACATTTTCCCTTTCTGATGTGCATCCTTACCTTACCCCACAGAGTTCAGCTCCTGTCAACCTCAGAGGGGTGGTTTGAGGAAAGGCAGCATTAGCTGAAAATGCCCCTTCCACTCTGTTCGCTCCCAAAATGCCCACATTAACAATGCACCTGAAAATTCTGAATTTGAACATCTACTTCCCTTTGAGCTGTTATTGACCTTAAAAGATGTGTGTGCTTTGCATTTCCCTCTGTATCCTCCTTTGGAGAGGATGTGTCATTCCCTGTCACCTGAAGTAAGCCTGTAGTGTCCCCTTCCCTGCTGTGTGGGGTCTGCTCTGTCTCAGTGTTCCTGTCACCTCCTCTCCTGTTTTGCCCTGGGGTTGGAGCTGAGGCCACACAGGTTGGTGTCCCACCTGCAGCTTTGGCATCCACATTGGCAGGTGAAACCCTGTGGCAAATCAAGACCCTGGAGCTGTGTTGAACCTCGGTGACCTCAAACCCCATCGTGGTGTTTCTTTGAGCCATGGCAGGGCATGGTGGGGCAGAAAGGTTGCCCCCCCAGCACTGCAGGAGCCCCGTGTCCACCTGTCTCCAGGATTTCCAGAGCACCAGCAGCTCCCAGGAGCATCCAGAGCTGCCGGGTGCTGGCACAGGGCCGGGCGGGATGTGGGTGGTGGGCCCCGGTGGGCAGGCAAAGTGCTGTCGGAACAACACTCCATTGAAGTGATTCTTTTCCTCTCCCTTTGGCCTGCGAGGAAATCTTTTTCCATTTACTATAAAACATGGTCCTTAATAGTGCTGAAGTGTTCTACATATTTTAAATAAACATGAGTGGATTTGAGCCCAGGAGGACATGAAAGAATGCAGCATTTGCGGGGTACCGGCCCGGCACACATGTCAGCAATTTGGCTGCCTTGTGTACTTTGGCTTTTAAAAAAGCATTTAAAAGTAAACAAATGAAGGAAAATCTGGCAGCTGGATTTCAAAGTAAATTGCTTTCAGCTGATATACCCTGTTTCCAGCTTGCTTGGGTAGTATCAAGCCATACACATCCAGCGAGAAGAGCGAGCGGCCAAGGAGAAGAGCGGGGGTGGGAGAGAGAACAAAAGCAGGGAAGTTCTGTGGATTTAATTCTTCCATTTCCTTCCTTTGCACCAAACCCTCCCTGCCTGTCAGTGCCCTCTCATCAGCCAGGCAGGTTTGTGCTTCAGACAGCAAACTGTGCTCCCTCTTCTCTCGAGCCCTGTTCTGTCTGCCAGGCTCTGCCTCCCTTCCAGCAGGCCTGGAGCAGGGATGGGATAGGATAGGGTAGGATGGGATGGAATAAGGTGGGATGGGATGGGTGTAGCATCCATAGGACAGCGCTGGCTGGCAGAGCTGAACCCCACCCTCAGCTGTGACCTTCTGCTGCTCCATGAAACCCTCATCCCAACCACTGCCCCACCGAGCGTGGGGAGAGCCCCATCCCAGAGCCCAGACCAGCAGAATGAATCCTTCCAAGAGGGGTTTGGGAGGTCTGGGCTGGGATGCTGCTCCCCCAGGATTGCCAGCCCAGGGAGGGCATCACCCCTGCACTGGTGGAGGGAAGTGGGGCTGGAAGTGACAGAGATAAGAGCCATTAGGAGAGGGGGGCTGTGGGGAGGCCCCACTCCTGCGGAAGGGCCTGGTGTGTCCCTGAAGGAGAAGACTCAGCAAATGCTGACAGATGACAGTGAGGTCCCGGGCTGGACAAAGGGGGAGGTTGCTGAGGTCACCCTGAGGCTCAGCCTTGGGCTCCTTCTGCTTTGACTCGCGTTTCCTCGAGTTTATAAAACTTTCTGCGGGTTGGTTCAGTGGGAAGGGCAGAGGAAACTGGTGGGTCTGGAATGCTGGTGGAGCAGGGCTGGGGCAGGGCTGATCTGGGCCCTCCAGCAGCCCCCACACACATGGCACTTGTGCCCGGGGCTGTGAGCTGGGCTGAGGGCAGCAGCCACCGAGTGTCCCTGAGGGGCTGCCAGAAGTGACACAGGTCCTGCTGTGGCTCAGGAGCTCAGAGGGATGTGATGATGTGGGCAGGGAACCCTGCATGGTGAGCCCTGGGGTGGCCACGGGGTGAGTGGGGTGGGTCTGGCCCCACAGACACTGTGTGTGGGTGAGACCTGCCCTACTGCCTGCACGGGGAGCTGTGGTGCTTGGCCATTCCCTTGGGAACTGCAGCTGTGCTGCAGGGGATGCCAGGCTCTCAGGGGGTGCCAGGCTTGCAGGTGATGCGAGGCTCGTAGGTGATTTCAGGCTCTCAGGGAATGCCAGGCTCTCAGGGGATGCCAGGATCACAGGGGATTTCAGCCTTACAGGGGATGCCAGGCTCAGGTCCCTGGCACTGCTGTCAGGGCTGGCAGTGCCCCCATGCACCTGCCTGCACCAGCGAGCTCACTGACCTTCCTTGGCTCTCACTGGCATGATAGAGAGTCATTGGTTGGGCTCTCTGCCCTGTGCCACCCCAAAACTCCAGCCTCCTGCCCTAGCTGGGGGGCACACAAAGGTGGCTTCTCCCTCCAGGGAGAGGTTTGTAACCCTGGAGTTCCTGGTGACCTGTTGTTTGCACATCTCCCCCCCTACAGGATGGGCAAAGGGGGTTTAAGGCTCTGTAAAAGAGACCAGTTGCTCCTATAAACCGAGAAACAAGGGAAGGAGGAGTGCTGAGCCTGCTCCTGGTGTCACCCAGCTGTGGGCAGCGTTGTCACAACCAGCCCTGCTGTGTCCCCAAGCCCTGGTCCCACAGCCCCTCCCTGGCCATCCCTGGCTCGCTGCACAGTCCCAGGGCTCGGCGTGCGCGCCCGGGCTCTGGCTGCTGTTTCCTTATAATTTAAAAGCCTTCCTCACATTAATCTTTTTATTTTTATTTTGACAAATGTATGTTTCCAGGAAGTTGCTGAGGTCAAAGCAGCATCTGTTGCTCGTTATTTTGGGGGATGCAGAGGGTCTTTGTGAGGGTTTCCAAAGCAACAAGGAATTAAGTGGTTTGTAAAGCGGAGAGCAGGAATGAGGAGTGGGCTGGGGCTTCCCGAAAGGCGGCTGAAGATGCTGATGAAAATCAGATCAGCTCAGTTCTATTTTCTTGGAAACTCGATCTATTTTTCTTGTACGACTGTCAGCCTGACTCCCGTATTCCAAGTGCTTGGCCACCACCAGCCCCACGTTTCAGCGCTGGGATTAGTGTGGCCCCGCTCAGACTCACTTTCCCCGGCTCGTGCCGTGCGGGCAGGGAGGACACCGGCTCTGTGGGATGGGAGTGGAGCTTTTGGGAGTGGCAGGGCAGGTCCCCCTGGCTGGGGACATGGGCCAGAAACCTCTGGGCTGGGCACCAGCCCCCAGCCCCCTGCCCCAGGGATGTCCCTCACCCCCCAAAGTCACACCACGAACCGCCCAGGGCACCTCACGGGAGACCTTTGGCCAAAACTGCTTTTTCTTTCCAAACAAGCCGAGGAGAACCCGGTGCCAAGGCGAGGGCCGTGAGGAGCCCAGGAGATTTATCGCTGAGGAAATACTTTCTCCAGCGAGGGCTGACGGCCGCAGCAGGAACAATGGGAGATTCGCAACGTGAACAAAGCTGATTTCGTTCTTCTTTTTATCAATGCGCTTTCCTTGCGGATCCTCCCTTCCTGGAAGTGGGAGATGCAGCTTCCCCCGCGCGCCCGGCCGTGTAATCAGCAGGAATGGCCATATCCTGGCTGGGAAGAGAGCTGTGAAACGCTGTCGCCCGCCGTGATTTATGAGCCGGTGGCAGCGGCCAGAGGCAGGGCTGGCCTGGGGACAAGGTGCCAGGGCGCGTGCAATATCCACGTATTCTTTCTGCTCCTCGCCGCGTCCCCGGGGAGCCGCCGGAGGAAGTTAATGGATTAGACACACACGTTCCACTTGATTTTTTTTATTTTTTATTGCCGCGTCTCTCCAAATGCCTTTAGCAGATGCGCGAGCACAATGGGGTCGGGCGAGGAGCATCCCGGCCGGGCAGGAGCCAGCCTGGAAAGGTCAATGCGAAGAGGGCTCGCGTGGGGACACGGGGACAGCCTGTCCTGCAGGGTACAGACCTGCCCCACCAGGGCCGTGCTCGGCACCAGCAAAGGTGACTCCAGCTCCTCCATAGCTCGTGCTGACCGATGGGTCATCGCAGGACCATGGGCACTGTCAGGAGCAGCCGGTGAAGAGCTGGTCTCTCTGTGCCCAGAGCTGTAACATCCTTCCTGGGGGGCTCATTCCAGTGGAAGTGGATCGTTCCACCCCCAGGCCCGCACCCCTGCCACATTATGCAATCCTCACCCGATACTGGGAATATGAAATAATTATTCCAAGTGATCAGATTTTAATTATGCAACACAGAGGATGATTATTGTACGCCAAATTGGTGCCGAGTGCTTAGTTATGTATATGCCAAATTTAGTCTATACTATTATACCCAGTGGGTGGCCGTAGACAATCAGGAAGTAATTAGTTTTGCTGGAGGTTGTTCTCCTGCCTGGTTCGCTGTGCTGTCTGGGGAGCGTCTTGCTGCGCTCCGTGAATACCGCGGGCTCCGGGTTCAATCCCGTCTTTTTGTGACAGGCTAATAAGCTGTCTGCATGGCGGCCTGTAATTAGCGCTGTCGATATTCATTTGGAAGCGGGGACCGCGCTGAGCGGCTCCGCTGCCGGCGCTTCCCTTTGTGGAGGCTCCGGGCTGGTCCCTCCTCACCTCCGGAGAGCCGAGGGATGGGGATGTGGCCGGAGCTGGAGGTGCTCCTGTGTGTGAGGGACCCGAGCCGGGCAAAGCACCAGCAGAGAGGGTGCTGAGCCCCCGAGATCAAAACCTGCCCCCTACCCATCCCTGTGTCATCCTGGCCCCGTTCTCTGGCCCCTGCCATCGGCCCCAGGTGTGGGGTGTCCCCAGTGCCCTGTCCTGTGGGGCGGGATGGGAAGGCCAGCGGGGTGTGAGGAGATGGGCATGTGGAAGGAGCTTTGAGTGGTGTGACTGTCTCTTTGCAGGGTCCTGGGGCACTCGAGGAGCCCCCAGGATGGCTGGGATGTGCTGAGTTGTTGTATGGTCACACCTTTCCAGGCAGCCTGATCCTGTGGGATTTGGGCTCTTCTCTTGGGGTCTCACATGCAGAATTCCAGAGGGGCTGGGGTTACAGGAGCTGGGAGCTCACTGTGGTGTCACCCTCTGGGGTGCTGTTTGCAGCTGGTCAGTGTTCTGGGGGCACCAGGAACCGTCCACTTCTGTGGGAACAGCCTGGCTCTGCTGCCAGGGAATTGTCTGAAGTATGGAGCAACTTTTACCTCTGTTACACAAAGGAAACTTTCCTTCTCTTTCTGTCGGAGATGCTCACTCCATTGAGATGATTGGCATACTGGAGAGCTGAGAAACTAAATTGTTTATACACTAATGAATAGAAGCTTGATTGCAAGATCCTGTTTGGAAAATTATAGTGCTGAATTGAAGCCGTACAATTACATCCAAAATGCTGCATATTCATTTCATCTGCTTTGCATAGAGATTAACAAGCGAGCCCTAAAGCAGACTCTGAAATTAAAGCTAACACCAGATTTAGTCACAGGTTACAAACTAAATGGCATTGTTTGATGGATATGAATCTTTACCACCTGCCTGCCTGATGATTGCTAGCAGCTTAGCAGACAGCAAAGGAAAAAGTTTCTTCCCATGAAGGAAGCATAATAAGGCTCTGGGCTGGAAGTGCCCCCTCCCCACGCAGGCAGCCCCCCCGGCAGATGTCTGCAGTGGGCCTGGGGAAAGGGCTCTGTCGTGCTGGAGGCTGCACCACTCCATGGAGGGATGGAGAGTGGCTCCGAGAACCAAGAGCTCCCTCCAGTTGAGTCCCTCCTCCTTTATGGGGGATGATCTCATGGGGTGCCCATCTGTCCTGGAGCCCCTCTGCTGGATCATATGTGGGTGACCCCTTCCTCATGTTGGAGGGGTCAGGAGGTTGAGGAGGGCAGGCCCATCCTGGCTGTAGGAAGCCCCTGGGGGTTCCCAGAACACTGGCATTCCAGTGGTCCCATCCCATCCCATCCCATCCCATCCCATCCCATCCCATCCCATCCTGAATCAGGCTTTGCCACCTGCCTGCCATTTGCCTTCTCCCATCTTGCACTCATGTCCTGTGTCCTGGGGCCAGGATTTATTTTGGGAGCAGAATTGGGGGTCAGAAAGGGTACAGGGGGTGTGTGGGGAGCAGGGCCCTGCCCCCAGGATGCCCATCCTGGTGGAAGCTGTGGCAGGTGGTGGTGTTTGGTGTCATGCAGCCCCTGTGGGTGCTGCCAGGCTCGGGACAGGAGGGGCTCGTTGCAGATGGGCCCCATCCCTGACTATGGAACCTGTCTGCCCTGTGGCAGCACGTATGGGGACACAGGACCTCCTACTGTCACTGGCCCCACCTGGGGGAGCGGAGGGGGCTGCTGGGATCTGCAATGGGCTGTAGGATGGGGAGAGTGTAGGGAGTGGGCTGGTGGCTCAGCCGTCATTCCCAGCAGGGATCTTTCCTCTTTGGGAATACCTGTGGAGCCCCCAGTCTGGTGGCTCAGGACTCCCTCTGTGTGGGCCCCACGGGGCAGAGACACAGCGTGGGCTCTGCAAATCTGACACCTTTATTTTTTCCCTTCAAAGTCCGCTACGGAACCGCAGTGAGCGGACACATGATCCTACAGACAGGCTGGGCTGTCACTACTGCACCATGGCACAGCCCAGCCCAGCTCTGCAGCCCCCAGCACAGTCACCAGCCCCCTCCCAGCCCTGTCACAGCCATGACCATCCCTGGGTGCACGTCCTGTCACCCCCATCTCCATGTGGGAGCAGCACCGTGCCAGGGACAGGCAGTGTGGTTGCTCCGAGTCTCCATTTCTGCTCGACACTTCCCAAACTCGATTCTCCAACACTTTCCCAATACCCTCTCACAACCAGCCAAGGTGGATAAGCATCCCCTTGGGCCCTTACCAAAACCTGCCGTTCACCCAACAATTGGTTTCTTCCTTAGACCTTAACTCCTTCCAGGATACTCACAATTCTGAACTAAATCCAAACCCCACTGTAACACTCCAGAATCCCCATGAGGAGCAGCCCCCTGCCTGCAGCCACCAGCAGCTCGGGGGGCACAGGAGGGCTCTGCCACCCTGACCCCAAGACATGGGATGCACCCTTTCCCTTCCTTGGCTCCCAGGGCCAGCCCTGCACCCATCAGTGGCCTCGGGGGCAGCCCCAGCCTGCGTGGGCAGTGGGTGCTGGGGAGTGGGAAAAGGCACCTGTGGAGGGAGGCAGTGGTGGCTTTGTCACATGGGGACACAGTGGTGGGGCTGCTGTCCCCAAAAGCTGGGCTGGGCACAGTGTGGCCCTGGAGACACCCAGCATGGTGGCAGTGGGGTGGCAGCCTGGGACCCGCCTCAGGGAGCTGGGCAGGGGAGTGACATCGTGGCTGTGCCACATGGCCCTGCTCAGGCTACCAAGGGCAGCACCCAATGAACCAGAAGAGCCTCGTGTCCAGGTGTTCACAGCCCTGCCCCATGCCCTGCCAGGACTTCCACCCTTCAATTCCCAGGGATTTTTCTGCCGTGGAGCATCCCTGGCTGTACAAGCAGGGACAGGACAGTGGATGGCAGTGTGAGCTGGTGCAGACCGAGGGCAGGGCTGGCCAGGTCCCACCCTGTGTGGTGGCCCTGTACGTGGCAGGGGGAGCTGTTACATGGGATGGGGACAGCAAAGGGACCTGCCTCACAGCCTGGGCACAGGGACCCCCAGCTCCAGTGCAGGGTTGTGGACGGAGCTGCTGGGGCTGCTGCCACCAGCTGCCACTTACTGTAGTCCCACTAAGAGAGGACCCTGCTGGGCCCCAGGGCAGTGTCCAGCTCATCTTCAGAGAAGCTGATGTGCAAGCAGGTGTCGTCTGCAGGGGAGAAGGGCAGAGAGCTGTCCATGGGGCTGCCCAGGGCTGCCAACTCCTTGGCCAGGGCCTCGCTGGCTGCTGGGTCACAGATGCTGGCCAAGGGGGACATTGGCCCGCTCTCTCCAGTCCTGTCCTTGCCCAGACTGCGCTGGCAGGCCCTGGCAGGGCCGGGCTCTGTGCCGGAGGCAGCGCTCCGTGCAGGAGTCCTTGCCTCAGAGTCCAAGAGGGTGAGGGAGCTGGCAGCGATGCTGGTGAGGCTGGAGATGCTGGCACTGGGCAGGCTGAGGCTGGCAGCGCTCTCAGGCTTCACCTCCACCTCCAGGCTCGGGGAGGTCTTGCTTGACCTTTTGCGTAGGATGGGTGGTGGAGGGTTGAGCTTGGGAATGGGTGGCTGCCGCCTGGGAAGGGAGAGAGACAGGGGAGGTGAGGGCCAAGCACTTACCTGCACCACTCAGGGTGTCCCTGTGCCAGGAGCAGGAGGCAGAGGGGGCACATCCTACCTGTCCTCGTCCCCTCTGTCCGTGTCATCCACCTTGTGCCGGCTGCTCCCGTTGAGCAGAGCGAAGTCGCTGACCTCGGAGCCCTCCACGCGCCGGCTGAGCCCGTCCTGCCCCTCCAGCACCGCCAGGCACTCGTCCCCCTCCTTGCTGCCATAGCGCTGGCTGCCCCTCTCCAGCCCCACCAGGTTGAGGTAGGAGTCCCTGGGGCCCAGGGTGGGCAGCGAGCCGGGGGCCACGGGGCTGCCCAGGATGCTGGCGGGGCTGGAGGTGGACGGCAGGTGGACGTCCAGGCTGTAGTGGTTCTTCAGGTTCAGGGAGAGGGACTGCGCCAGGGACAGGTTTTGCAGGGAACGGTCAACTGTGAGAGACGGACAAAGAGGCACGTGAAAACTGGGGGCCTACAACCCAGCTGCTCCCCCGGACTCTGAGGGGTGCAGAAATGCCCCAAAGCCACCCAGAGCCTGCTGGGATGGTACTGGGAGCACCCCAGTTGCTGCCTGTGGCCACAAGGGGTGTGCAGATGGTCCAGAAGGATGGAGCTGGAAGCACCCCAGTATCTCGAGCACTGCAGTGCGGGGGTCCCTGTGCTCACCGGGCGGCCGGTGCTCGTCGCGGTGCTCGTCGCGGGCCTCCAGCACCGTCAGCTGCCGCACCAGCAGCGAGACGTGCTGCAGCAGGTCGCGGTTGGTCAGCAGGAGCTGCCGCACCCGGGCCTGCGCCTCGATCCGCGCCGCCGTCTCGGCCGCCAACTGGTCCTTCAGCAGCTGCACCTGCGGGACGGGACGGGGCGATGCGGGGAGGGAAGGGCGGGGATGGTGTGGGACGGGACGGGACGGGATGGGATGGGACGGATGGGATGGGACGGGACGGGACGGGATGGGACGGGATGGGATGGGATGGGAAGG
>WBMV01009402.1:743695-769684 GCA_013396655.1 Campylorhamphus procurvoides | reverse complement strand
GGATGGGATGGGACGGATGGGATGGGATGGGACGGGACGGGACGGGACGAGCGGAGCATCCCCGAGACCAGCGGCCCCACAGCGCCCCCTGCCGGCCCCGCGGCGGCACCCCCGGTGACCCCCCGAGCTGGTCCAGCCGCGGGCGGGGGATGCAGAGGCATCCCCGGGATGTGTTTTGGGGTCTGCTGTCCCCCCACTAACCAGAAAGGAGCAGAGGAGGTGCCCAGCGAGGGGGCACCCTGATCCCCACTCTGATGCTGGTGTGGGGAAGTGACACTGAGGAGGATGTGATTTCCATCAAAAATGGGGTGAAACAGGGTGAAAGGGGAGCTGGGGGTTCTGCCGGACCCTGCAACACTCCCAGAGCAGTCTGAGGCCGTGCAGCCAGCTCTGTGTCTGGGGGAGCTCAGCTGTGCTGCAAGCGATGCTGCACGGGACGCCACAAGCAATGCTGCGAGTTACGCTGCAAGCGATGCTGCAAGGGATGCTGCGAACCCTGGGGTGAGCTGTGCCACCAGCAATGCTGCCAGCCCCTGCCAGGGTGCCCACCTGCTCCCACCTGCCCTGCTGCCAGCGCAGCTGGAGTCTGGAGCAGGGAGAGAAGGGCTGGTGCCACCTGAGGGGAGGGCAGGACGCGTACCTGGGCCACAGCCACCTGCGTCTGCTGCTGCTGCTGGAGGAGCTGCTGCTGGAGCAGCTGGAGGCAGTGCTGGGAGGCCAGCGGGGTGATGGAGGCCGAGGAGCAGGGGCTGCTCGGGCTGAGCAGCTGCTGGGAGCTGGCCAGGTGGAGGGAGCAGTTCTCAGCATCCTGGGCACAAAGAAATGGGCAGGTGAGCGGATTGACCAGCTCAGGCTGGGATTTGGATGGCGGTTCCCCACAGCTCTGACCCCAGTGCAGCAGAGGGGCCTCTGCACCCCTGGCACCCAGGGGGATGTTGAGGGGGCAGTCCTAGGCTCGGTGTCAGGCTCTGCATGTCTGTGTGATCCCCAGGACAGTGTGTTTCAGAGAGTCCTGCTCCCAGAGAGCTGTGTCTGGGGAGGGCAGGCTCCCAGGTGCCCCTGGGAGGAGACCAGCAGGAAGTGACCCAAACACCCCACCACCTTTCCCTGATGTGGATGCCCAGGTTGGGTGGTATCCTGGTGCCTGGAGCGTCTGCCAGTGCCTGCAGCCCTTCCTGCCCCTGCCCTCCCCTGTGTGGGCTGTGCCAGAAGGAATGTGCAGGAATTCCCAGCCTTTCCAGGCACACAAATGAATCCCATGGCGTGCATGTCACTGCAGCTGTTTTCAGCCAGGCCCTGCGAGCGACGCAGTTGTGTGAGCTGAAGCGATGCCATTCAGGCCCCCAGGAAGTGCTCCTGGAACTCTGTGGAGCAGCCACTCAGTAAGGCAGAGCCACTGCTCGTGCTGAATGTGCCCCAGATAGGGCTCCCTTGGGATGTTACTCCCTGGGCCTGGGGAGTGAGGGGAACCAGGGATTGCTGCTGAGGGAGCTGGACAAAGAACCACTGCAGAACAGGACTGGGGGCAGAGAAATCCACCCTGGCTTGTGTTTGAAGCCTGCTCAGCCATGCACCATGGCCCCACTCCTGCCTCTCGCCTCAACCCCCACCCCAGCACTGACAGCCCTGCTGTGGGTAAACTGGAAGCTGAACAGCAGGGAGCAGGGGCCTTCATGAGAGTGCCTCCAAATCAAGCCATGATACAGTGACTCTGAGCAGAGGGAGCCCAGCAATAGCAGAGCACACAAACTGGCCCCCAGCCCACTCCCCATTACCTGGCCGTTCCTATCCTTTGAGGCTTGCCCAGGTTTCAGCATGCCGAGGTCCCCCCTGGCACCTGGCAGCTCTCTGGGTCCCCTCTCAGACACACAGATGCCGTCAGTGTCGATGCCAACCTCGTCCACATCCGTGATCTTGGAGCCCTTTATCTGGTGAACTTCAAACGAGATGGACACATGAACCCGAGCCCCCCTTCCCTGTGCAGGATCGCAGGAAGAGCTGGGGCCCTACACAGGGCTGGGAGCTGGGGGAAACTCAGGGACAGCAGCCAGGATTGCTCCGAGTCTTGGCACGCTGTGAAGGGGCCGGAGGGAGGGAGCAGGGCAGCTGAGGGGCTGCAGACCCTCAGCTTGCTGGATGAGGGGGCTCTGCCTCCCCAGTGCCCAGCACGAGGGCACAGATTCCCCAGGACCCCCTCCCTATCTGAAGGGGCCTGAAGCTCCTGCTGTCACTAGGCCTGGCCCATGAGGGACATGCAGCTGCCCACCCCAAAGCCTCCCCGCACTGCTGAGGGCTGGGGGGTGTGCCCGTGCCCCAGGGCACCCACGGGTCACCTTCCAGGGACTGCTCCTCGGCCGACTTGTCGCTGGCACCGTCGGCCTGCCCGTCGGCGTTGTGCAGGGCGTGCTGCAGGCTCAGCTTGTGGCACACCTCGAAGGCCTGTCCCACGGTGCGCACCACACGCATTGCCTGGCTCTGTGGAACAACCCCACACCACTCAGCCCATGCCACCACCGCCCTGCCATCCTTCCACCCACCCCAGCTGCCCCAGCTCCCGGGTATCACCCTGTGCTGGGCGCTCCAGCAGTGCCCTCCAGCTCCCCACTCTGCATCTCAGTGTTCCTGTCCCTGTGCCGCGGCCTGGGCTGGGCAGGAGGGGACAAGCACCAGGCACCTTGCTCTGGGGACATCCAGCACTGGCGCTGCCTCCATCTCCCCCCAGGGATCTGCACCCTCTAACCCAGCAGTTATTTAGGCTCCTGCACATGAAGGAGTGAGGTCCCTCAAAGACCCCTTTCCCAGGGATGACCCTGGTGCAGCCCTGGCAGCATCCTACCTTCTTTTTGGACTTGAAGACGTTGCACCTGAAGGAGTTGTTCGCGCCGTCCCTCGCAATGTAACTGAAAATTTTCAGGTCTTGCGAGTCATGAGAGACGTAGAAGATTCTAGGTGGGAGACACACAAAGGGAATTAAACAGCTGGGGCTTTTCTGCTCCCCAGACCACCCCAGCTGCCGTGTGTCTCCAGGATGGGCCAGCTCACAGCCCCCAGGGCTGGAGGAACAAGGCAGTGCTGCTGCACAGCCCCTCCTGCAATTTTCAAGGCAGGAGGCGATGGATTTAGAGAGTGTTTCAGGCTTGATGGAAAACCTTCTGGTTTCTGAAGCAGGCAAAAGCTTTTTAAAGATGCTGTGGGAAAGTGAAAAAAGCTAGAGTCTTGGAAAGCATGTGGCTATTTTTAGCCCCAGCAATTAACCCCTGCCCAGGCTGCAGCGTGGCAGAACAGCCTATACAGTGCCATGGGGCAGCCAGTGTGGGCACCTGACAGGTCCCCCTTGGCAGCAGGCAGGTGGCACAGCACAAACGCCTCTCCCAGGGATGCTGAGTGCACTTGGAGGATTTTTCTCTCTCATGTTCAGGCTGACTCCCTTCCCTATGCTGCAAAGCCATTTTTGAAGACTTTTTGGTATGTTTGATTTAATTGGGTAAAAACGTGACAAGTGAGTTCAGCTCTGAACAGAGAAGAAACCAAAGGGTTTCTTGAAATGTTTTTTTTCTTACTGTTTTCTGTCAGTGGAATTTTTTGGTGTTGAATAACTGCAATTGAAGCAGTTATTGCCATTGTACATTTTGTAATAATCTTTAAAGAAAGTCAGAGGTGAGAAGTTGGCATGGACAGTGCATCAGCACATCCTCTGCCCCTCATCTCCTTGCCAAGGGCTCTGGCCCCTAAAACCAGTGCTGGGGATCCCAGTCCTGTGGGTTTTGTGCTCATGGTACAATTATTGACGTGGCAGATCTAACAGCCTGGAGCACCCTGTGCTTTTCACTGTGTCCTCAGGCCATGCACCATTGCTGGGGTTGCCTTCCCATCCCCAAGGGCTCCTGAGGCACCAGATTTACATGCAGTGTAAACCTCTGGGTAAGGCTTGTGGTCTCTGAAATAGCTCAAGATCCCACAGAAGGTGCTGTGGAAAGTCAATGCACTCTTACCACGTCTGTAAGGGTTAATTCCCTGCAAGCACTCACACCTTAGAGTAAGGCCCCTCTTCAGAAACACACAGAGAGCCATGCTCTGAAGGAAAACTGTGGGAAGCCTGTCTTCAGAGGCAGAATCAGAGAGGAATCCAGGCTGAGGCACCTCTGGGGGTCACCTATTCTAACCCTGTTCAAAGCAGAACCGGCTTCAAAGCAAGATCAGTCCGTCTTGCACTCAAAAATGTATGAAAAGGATTCCCCATTGGTGGTAACTTTGTACCCTCGTTAATTTTAGATGGCCCTTTGGAAAGCTGTGGTGGAGGATGGATACACATCACCCAGGGCTGCCTGGCCCTCCCTGGTGTGAAGCCCCTGCCACGTACCTGTACACGGGATCGTGCATCACCACCATCTTACTCTCATCCCAGGTCCACTCCTTTCTCTGTAAGCAGAGGGCAGAAAGAAAACTACAGTGAATCAGGTAAAGGTGAAACTCCACCATTCTCATGGGCAGGAAACACAGAGAACAGTGTGTTTGACCCAAGACAAAATCCAAGCTACAGTGTGATTAGATGAGCAATGGCTGTTTTAACAGTATCTTGGCTAAAAATAGATTTTTTGGGATCGTTTATCACATTTGATCACAGCCTTCAGGGCTGAAAATGGTCTCTAAGATTAATTTATAGCATCAAATATGCAGAAGAGTTACAAGTTTCAGGGAAGAAGGCTCTGAGCTGGGGCTTAGAAGATCTGGATCCAGCAGCTCAGTGGGAAGCACAGCTGGGCAAAGAGCTGAGGGGTGCTTGGACCAGGCAGCATGGAAGAAGCTTACTGGTAATGGCAACCAAAAGAAATTGTATTTCCTTAGAGCTTGGTGCTTTTTTTGACAGAAAAGACCCAGTCCTCTTCCCACAGTGTAATTTCCACATTCTTTTTTCCGCAAGGTTTTGTTACTAGCTGGATGGAAGCTGGAGCGTTTTCTTGTGAAAATTCTGGGTGGTTTTTAAGAAAAGGCCAGTTCTGGTGAGAAGTGTGACCACCCCGAGCAGCAGAAACACCCAGGTGTGGCCAGAGTCAACATCCCAGGTGCTCTGGCCCCAAGAGCCCCTGCTGGGCTGGAACAGCCTCACCTTCTGCTTCTTGCGCAGGATCACCTTCACGCCATCCACCGACACGATGATGCTCACCTTCTTCTTCTTAATGTTCTTGGCTTTGAATTCATACTGGTGGGAAGAAAAACCCACGTTTAAAAGAGTATTGGGGGGGGGTACCTGGGACAGTGTGTGGTAGTCAGTGTCTTACATAAAGATGTCAAGTTTTTGTTTCATCCCAGCTGCTGATAAAGGTGGAAATTTGTTTTATTGCTAAGAAAAATCACATTGGGAAGGACTTGCTGCTGTTGCTGGGATGCTGGGCAGGATCCTGGCTTTGTCAGGAGCACTCCTCGGGAGAGGACAAATGGAGCTCAGTCCTCTGGACTACATTTAACTCGGATCTGGGAAGAACTTTCCTGATGTGCTGGCCATGCCTAGTCCAGCAGCATTCTGCTCCAGAGGTCTGAGAGGGAGGTGGCACTTGCAGCAAACACCAAACAGTGATTTATGGCATCTCCAGTGCCCTTGTGTGTCAGTGCTGTGGTGCACAGGGAATATAAAATCACTTACGAGCTGCAGGGAGGGCCAGATGGGCGGCAGTAACGCAATTATACCTCAGTCATTTGCATAATCACATTAACCTCTGTGGGATCAGGATCTCTGGAGAAAAACCCAGCTCCTCACCTGCAGGTGTCTGCAGCCTGAGCTCACCTCCATTTGTGTTAAAAATTAAACACTGGCTTTTAAATGTTGCTTTAACTGACAGTCAGAGCACGGCAGAGCCCTTCCACTCTGGGGACCTGTGTTTACAGCACTCATCCTTCCTGCCCCCATTTTAGGCTCTATTTTCAGCTTCCAAATAGAGCATTTTGATAACCCCTGTTTTCTGCAGTCCACCACTTTGTCACGTCACTTTGGAGAGCCAGTGCAGACCATGATTTGTGGATGTGAAGGAGAAGGTGATACCAAGCGGCCTGAAGTCTACCTAGGCCATGTAATTAGACATCTAATTAGAACTCTGATCTCTTTATACAGTCAGTGGAGGTCCAGGGAGCACTTGAGACTTTAAGAGAGTCCAGGCACCTCTTCGGGGAGGCTGAAGTTGAAGGACTGTGTGTGGCTCTGTCATCCAAGCTCTGCAGGGAAGATACAGATCTTCCCAGCTCCTCAGCGCCCATTGTAAGCCCTACAGACAGAAAATTGGGTGGCTTTCATGTTTTTCAGGCTTTTGATGCTGCTCATTGAATTGCTGGCACTCTGCAAGGTTTATGGTATGAGACAGACCCTGGATTAAACCACAGCCTTTTGATCTCCCCATGAATTATTACTCTGGGACAAGCTCTTTAAAAATCTATCTATAGCGCTATTGCGTGTGAAGCTGGAACTAAATTTGCTATACCCGTTTTTTATTCCTGGGGAGGAGTGAGAGGAAGGGTGAGGTGCTGAGTGCATCCTGCAGGGTGCCGGGGGGCCCACAGGGCTGCACCGTGGGTGGGTCTGAGGCCAGGCAGATGGGCCCTCCATGGGCAGCACCCTCCACCCAAGCAGCCCCTCATGCCCAGTGCCCCCAGCCCAGCTGCTGCCCCTCCCCTGCACTCACCAAACTGTTTCTCCTTGTCTGCTTCCCTGAATGCCAACAAACCCGGGATAGACTGTTCTGCCCGCTAAAGAGCTGTTTATCTTTCTTTATACACAAATGGCTGGGAAAATACTAGCTGAGCTTTCCAAGAAAGAGCAATACAGTGTATTTTCCCATTGTAGCAACAGGGGTGCAATTACATTCAAACAAGGCTCTTTACTCAAAGGCTTTAAGCAAAGTCCAAGCCTGGATTTTGCAGAGATGCCTTTTCTTTCTCTCTTGGACAGAAAGGAACAATCGGGAGCAGCGGCAGCGCATCTGTGGGTGCTGCCAGGAGGGATGGCAAGGCTCTAATCCCAAAAACTCCAGCCAGCTCCCACACAGCACCTCCCCAGCCTGGCTTCGGGACAGGTACAGGGTTCAGCTCCAGGCAGAGCTGCACAGCACTGGGAGCTGGATGTGGCCCTTTGCCACAGCATCCTCAGTGAGGAAGGAGTTAGTGGGTCCTTCTCACTCCATGCAGCTCGTGGCCACTGCTGCATCCTCCTTGGAGCACAGAATTAGTCAAAACTCAGTGGGCTCCAAAATCCTTCCTAAAGGGTGAAACCCTTGGAGCAGCAGGAGCTGCAGGATGTTCCAGCATGGGGAGCAGGAACATGAGCTGGGTGAGAGCACTGTGCACAGCCCCACGGGAGCTCGGGTTGGACTCTCTCTCCATCTCTCTGCAGAAGAGGCAGATGGGATACAGCGTCACTCACTTAATTGCTTCCTATCAAGCAGGAATCAGTATTTTAATGAACCGTGATTTATGTAAGGGCAAAAAAGCACGTGGAAAAACGCACTCTGAGACTGCAGACTTTCTCCTCTAAAATGATCATGCATAACCCAACCTCCATCCCAGCACGAGGCTCCTGGCTGGCCTGGCACTGCCATCAAAGCAAAGTCTAGCTCCTGATTTTTTTCTCACTATTGCTGTGGTTTTCCCCCCTCCCCAGATTTGTCAAGGTTATGGACAATCCAAACCCACACAGCAGCATTTATCTCTGCTGCCTTCCACAATTCAGTCCTTATTCTCCTGCTGCTTGTGCTGTCCTATGGGGGGATGCTAAAGGATCTGGAGCTGCCCTTACAGGTGGTAATGCAGCAGCCTGGCAGCTTTCTTAAGTACAGAGACAAGATGGGGCACTTGATAAAAAAAATGCAGGTCAAAAAAAGGGCAATTAGTCTCATTTATTTTAGCAGCATCATTAGTTCTGTATCTGCTGTGTCTGACCTGGAATAATTTCCATTTCTGCTTTTACATCCCTGTGTTCAAGTCCTTGCCTTTCATACGGTCCCACACACTATTGGCATGTAATATTAACTTACCCATGAGCTAAAGACTTTATGACTAGAAATGTTAATGGTGCCGTGTGATGCATATTTCATTGGATAATTCCACCCAAGCAGATATAAATTACACATGCAGTTACCAGCTTCCATCTGCTGATGAAAGTTGGGCTAATGCACATTGGAAATCATGTGCAGTTTCCAGCACTAGGAACAACCTGCATGAATAGAGTTATTCAAGGAAGCAATTCTTAATGTGATTAATTACTGAAGGTATCAGGGCCTTCATTATGCAAATGAAAACTGTCATAAAATAGAGAGTTTGCAGGTCTTGGAAGCAGTCTCTGCTTCCAAAAAATGCATCTACTTCATTAACAAGGGGCAGCAGGGCCAGAACATGCTCCTGGCCGTGGTTCAAATGCTGTTTTAAGTTGTATTAAGGGAAACCAAGGCAGAGGCTCTCCAGGTTTTTGAAGCGGGAGTAGGTCAGTTCTCCCGATCGCAGCTGGCTATGGACTTATTTGCATGCCCAAAGGAAGGTGCCACAGACTTGGAAATGGACAACTTCTTCCTGCAGCCATAAATTGTCCCGCCAGCCCCCAGGCTGCTGCCCTGCCCTCGGCCTCCCCTCGCCCCATCCCAGCCTGGCAGGGTGCAGGATCTATGTGTCCATAAACAACCCCCCAACAATAACAGATCCCAGCCCCTTCCCAGGCCTGGCCTGCCAGAGGGACACAGGGAGCATGGCAATGAGGAGGTGGCAATGAGGAGGTGGCAATGAGCTCGGCTCAGCCCCCCGACATTGTGGCTCCGCGCAGTGCCACCCGGGCAGGACCCCCATCCCTGCCCCAGCCTGGCATCTCTCCCTGCACTGAACTAGGGCTGTTTGAGGAATTAAAGCCACGATGAATCCAAGAATTTCAAGCTCAGGAATGTAATTAATTTCAGAGTGACTGACCCACACGGCACGAGGATGGGGCGTTATCTCAGCTGCTGTTTGAACATCTGATGCTTGGAGTGCTGCCCTTGGAACTGAGGCTATAGAAAACCCCAGAGCCCTTCTCCCAGCCAGTGCAACTTAGCTGGGCTCTGCGTGTTGCCTCAGAGCTGACAAGGAGCAGTGTCAGTTCCCACACCATTTGGACATCAGGCTGTGGTCCAGCCCCTGATTCCCCCTCTGGCATCACATCCCACCTTCCCTGCTGCCAGTGGTCAGCACTGCCCTCCCCGTGGCTCCGTCTGGATTCCCCTGGGTTATGGCCTCTCCTTTGTCCCCCTTGGGAAGCATGTGGCTGTCTGAATCCTCTGAACTCCCCGTGCCCAGCAGAGCACACGCTCCGAGGCCGTGGCCAGCCTGAATGCAGCGGGGCATAGTCTGGGGCTGTGCTGCAGTAACTGGGCAACACGGACACAAAAGCGACGCAGGAAGCACTGGAGACCAGGAGAGCACCTCCTGCCCAGTGGAAAAATGAGAATTTATGATCCTTGGAAACATAAAACCGTCCAGTGGAAAGCAGAAACCGAAGGGGGAGTACAATAGGCAAGGAGAATGCTGGCAACATACCCAAAGTCTTTTCTTCTCATTTAAATTAGCTCCTTCCACTATCCAACAAACCCTCTGTAGATGCCGCACAGCGTTCCCCACGCAGAGAGCTGAAGGGGCTGAGGAGCTACCACAGCCCTCTTGGGTTTCTGGGAGTCCCTGGAAGGGCAGCAAGGAAATGTGACCCCAGTGCACCACCGAGGATCCCTGGGTGGCCAGTGGTGCTGGATGACCTTGGGCAGGGGCTGTGAGGGTGCTGCCCTGGCTGCAGCAGGAGGAGGCTGGTCAGGTAAGGGGAAGGAGGGAAAGAGCTGCCTTTTATCCAGGCCTCCTTTGCCATCTGAGGAATCCTGCTTCAAAGCATGCAGATGGACATGTTAATACAGGCCTTCCTCCTCATCCCCTTTCTCTTCATCTTCAACAGATCTTACCCTTGGAGGTCTCAGACTGCCTTAAGGCCTCAGAGAGCCTTCAAGGATAACTCGATCTCTCCACCTCAGGTGAGATGGCAAAGGATGTGGCTGGAGTTCAGCTATTCCTCTGAGCCAGTCAAAAGAATATGGAGCAAAAAGTGGTCAGAATTACACTCCTGGGAGTGAGCAGGGCTCCTGCAGGGTGATGGGAGCTGGGGGGGAGGCCAGGGCTAGCAGTGGCTCTTTAATTAGTCTTTTCCACCTCTGAAAACCCACAGACTGTTCTAGAACAAAGCTACTTCATCTGCTTTAAAAAAGGGTGGGATAAAGGAAGCCTTTTCCTTGCCACCTCCCCATTAAAGAGATAGTGCAGTGCTGCTGAGCTCCATCCTGAGAGGCACAAGCAGCCTCACAGCCCAGTGCAAGGTGACATCATCTGGCCTCTGGTGCCTCTCTGACAAAAGCACCATTGTGTGACTGTCACTTCCAGGAGCTCCCTGCTGTCCCCAGGTTTAATGGGGAGCTTTCCCACACACGGCCCTTCAGTCCTTGTCTGGCCAGGGCAGGCCAACCCCAGCTCACAGGGAGGCTGGGTTTTATCTTCCTCCCTACCTCTATTCACTCTGCAGGAGAAACCAAATTACCTTTTTCCATCCGCAGTGCTTTGGATGATTAATTAGCTTCAGTAATGAAGTAGTGTCTTGGGAACCCACCCCAACGGAGTCCATGTACCAGGCAGAGCGCACAAAAATGGTCCCTACCTGAAAGTGCTGCTATGTTACTGCAGATAAAAAGTGCTAATTTCATTAGAAGCAGGTCAGATTCACCTGAAATAACCCCGAGAAGAGAAACTGCAGTTATACACTGTGATACCTTCGAGTAATTCTCTATTTCCCTATAAACACTGTTGTCATGAGGACCTGCAGAGAAAGTCCTGGTTTAGTACATGTTTCCTACCCTAGCTGTCCTCCAGTCTGGTATGTAGGACAAGAGGCAAGTTAGGAGACTGGATTGCTTTAAACCTTGTCCATCAATGTTCAAACAACAAAGCCCTGAAGAGCAGGAGCCAGGACTCTGCAGCAAGCTCAGAGCTTCATGGAAAAGCCCCAGACCCCCTGCATGGCTGTGGGAAGGTACCAAAGTATTCTGTGTGGCTGTTTCTCACTCACTAAGCAAGGATGTTCATTTTCTACTTCATTCATTCAGTTGTTCTGGTTACAGCCAGTCTCTGCCAAGTGACAGCCACCCACCACCTCGCTGGCAGGGCCAGGCCACCAGATCCTGCTCCTACACAGACACGAGCAGGAACAAACTTGCTGCTTGCTCCAAAATCCCTGTTGTACATTTGGTCCCTACCCACCCCTCCCTGTGACCCTGACAGGTCACTTCCAGCACCTCTGCAGCCTCCTCCTTAAAGCCTCAGTGACCTCAGGATGTGGGGGAGAGTGGTGCTGAGCATGTCCTCCCAGTGTGGACACTTGTCCAAAGGAGAAGGAGGAATCTATTTTGCAGTTGAGAATCTAGAGAAGCTACATCTGCATGACTAACCCCTGCTTTGGTTAAATGCTGCAGGGAGGAAACATCTCCTGCTTCTTCCTGCAGCTTCCAAACTTGCTGTCACACCCCATCTGCATCTTAGGTGCTGTCCTCCAGCTCTGTGCCTTGTGGTTTCTCCTAGCCACCTACTAGGGAAATTAGCATTTTCTTTGCCTATCCACAGCAGAGTCAGGAAGCTGGACTTGGCACCTTAATCTTTGAGCAAGCAAAATCCAAGCTAGAATGAAGACTTGATCTCCATTTGCTTTCAGAACCAGCACTGAGTTACAAACCAGATCAGACTGAAAATGGGGGGTGCTGAGCTCTGTGCAGACCAGGCTTCACGAGTCCTTTGCTAGGTGCAGTCAAGGCTTCGTTCTCCTTCATGGCAGAGTTTTCTCTGTTGGCTCAAGCCCTGGGTGCAGCTGAACCTTTCTGCTCCTCAATGCCAGCAGCTTCCATGAACAGGCTTGCTATGTGCTGGTCTGAGACACTCAGGGACTGAAATAATCTGCTTTATTCCCAGGCAAGGAGACTTTGCCTGTGTAGCTGTTAATACTATCGATCTCCAACAGCTCCACTTGAGAAAACATTTCCTACAGAAAGCCCAGTGACTTATAGTTGACCTCCAAGCACTGCACTGAAAGGATGTGTTTGCATCTGAGAGCAGCAACAGTACAGCAATTCCAGCCAGGACCAGGCCATTGAGCTCGGCTGGGGTCGGTCCCTGTAGGGCCACAGGGGCTGTGTGGGGAAGGGCTGTTAGTGAAGACTTGGCATGCAATACTCCTACATGCTGCCTCCCAAGGAACATCAGCAGTCAGGTCCAGTGATCAGATGCAACTTTTAAGAAGCATTTTCTAAAACACACAGTTCCTAATTCCCATTGACTTCAGAAGGAGTCTTGGTTGTTCTGAACAACATGTGGGGCACAAATGTCTTTTGAAACCCGCCCAAGAGCTCTTGTATCATGTGCATTTCTGGAATATAGCAAAGTGAAGCCCCAAAAGAAGGGAGCTCACCCCTCTCCTGCCAGGCTGCCCTGGGGCAGGTGTCAGTCCCAGCTGGGCACTACCCAGGTGTGCAGCCCTGAGCAGCAGGCACAGCATGCCTGACACACTGCTTACAAATTACTGAGTGCTAATAAAGCTGCAATTACTATATCTAAGGCAAGGTCCCTGGGTTCTCCTCAAATTGTCCATGAAGCCTTACTCAAATTTGGAAACAAGACTCCTACTGTAAGAGAAAGAAAATTCAATGCTAATTGTGTCACTTCCAAAACTCCAGATTAAGCAGTTCAAGGACTCCGTTAGCCTCAGGGGAGCTACTGAGATTAGTGAATCGTGATGAGAGAAAAGCTGGGTTTTAATAGGGGGAATTATGGAAAAAGAGGGTTTTATGGTATCAGAATTTATTGTCACAGAGGTCTTGCCATCAAAACTGTACCAGAGCATCACAGCCAGGGGCACAGGCAGAGGCACACAGATGGGGCCAGTACCTGGGTGTGCAACTACTTCACAGGCAGGTAAAGAAAGATAAAGAACTTGTTACAAACAGCTCCAAAAGCAGGAATGTGGAGTAGGACCCCACCTGGGTGCACCTGGTCTCACTGCAAATACAGTTATGGAACGCTGATGTCCCCCTGCTCAGCAGGGACCACCCTCGGGGTTGATGCTTGTCCCACTTTCCTGACCCCTGCTCTCCCCCCAGTGCCATTCCCAGTGTCCCTGGGCTAGCAGAGGTGTCAGCAGCCAGGTGTGAGGCTGTGGACAACACTACATCCTGCACTGCTCACACAGAGGTCAGTGATTAAACAAACAGTGTTCCCTGCCCCAGCTCACAGCTGCTCCTGCCCCTGGCCTGGGTGCACAGAAGCAAGACAAGAGGGAGACCAGCACTGCCCTGGGGGGGCAACAACATGAAAACAGGAAAATGCACCTGCCATGCAAGTTCATGCCCTGTAAATCATTAGCAGCAGGGGCACAGGCTGCAGCAGGACTCAACTGGTCCAGGATGGTTTGGGATCACTGAATCACTGAACCTTTGTGTTTCATGAGCTGCATGTGGCTCTGAAGGTACAGGGCACTCAACAGTAGAAGGTGGCACACAGAGCACTTGGGCCAGTTCTACAAAAGGACCCATGAGCCTGAAGAGCACCTGGGTGCCTTACACCCTCCTGGAGCAGCTGGAACTGCCTCTTCCTCCACCACACTGCATCTGATCTTAACATGTCCCGCTGCTCTTCTTCATGTGACAAAAAAATTTGACTTTTAGAACAACACCCCTGGAGCTCAGAGGGTTTGGTGGGATTCCTGGGGGTATTCCAGACCTGGCTGTGCAGGGAAAAGGGTGATTCAGGGCCCTGGCCTGTGATTCTCCCTGTACTATACAGGGACAGGGCCACATCCTCCCCACCAGCAAACCTCCCCCATGGCAGGATCTCTGCAGCAGCAGTGACAGAAGGATGGAGGAAGTGGGAAGTGACTCAGGTGTCCCGAAAACTGTCAGGCTGTTGCCAATTAGTCCAAATAACCCATCTGGCCCAGGGAAAGGACATTTAAAGAATGTCTAATCACTGCTGCAGGAAAGAAAGAAAACCATTCTGTAATGCCTTTGAAAAATCACTGCTCTGTCATCAAAGCATCCTTCCTTCCAGGGACCCATTCAGGACTTTTATTCTGTAGATTTATCATAGAGTTACTTGGTCAAAATATGAAGTAGCTTGTCAAAGTATTACGTTAAGTAGCACTGATTCTGTTTGCCTTCAGGCCTCATTTATTATAGAGCAAAAGCAGAACCAAGAAACCAAGTGCAGAACCAAGCTATTGTTAGCAAATCTTATCTTATTAGGCCAAATTTGGCTTTGTGGTCACAGTCCCTCAGGGTTCTGTCTCCTCAGAACACTGACCCATAAGGTACAAAGGGCCCTTGGACAATAACTGGCACTGGGTCTGGCCTTCCTGCTCTGTCCAGCACAGACTCAGCCTAAGAACCACAAAGCTCAGTCAAGGCATGAGGCTTGGGCTGGTTTTTCTGATTGTTCCCAGCATGTAGGTGGTTTCACCCATGGCACAGATTTAAGTGTTTGTATTTTCATGTACTTTCTGTTGTGTTCCTGAAACACATCACCCTGCCCTGCTGGAAATCCACCTGTGCACTTGCAGTGGCTGCACAAGGAGGGTCTCTGCTCCACCCCACAGGCAAGCCCAGCTCCTGTGTCCCTGCAGTTGTCACTCACATTGTGTGTGGCATCTCCTCGTTATCAAGCCAATTCAATGTCCTTGCTACACTCTGGTACCATCTCAATTACATTTTGCAGACACCCACAAAGAAGCAGCTTTGAGTCGTGGCTGAGTGTTCTCCACCAGAATGTAATTTGAAAGCCATTATATTTCAACTCTGTAATACTCTACAACCAGCAACATAATTGGTGAAAAAGCCTCTCTATTTCAAACTAGATAAAAGCTTTGCAGAGATCTCCTGCACTGATATTTTAGCTAGTGAAATTAAATGCTCCAGTAATATAATGATAATTCTGTTAAAGGCACTTTATTTTACAATTAAAAGGTACCTGCTTCATTGCCAAGATCCACCATTAGACAAAGAGCTCTGTCTTGTTCTATTTAGCACTAACATTTTAATTTAGCTTTTATCTATTTAACTGCTGCTTTTATTAGCCTTCAACTAAACTCCAAACCACCCTGACTCTTATGCAAAACAGTATTAATGTGGCTCACTGTTCCACCCCCTCGCTGGAGAAGCCATGGAGTTCTCAGCACTCTGAGGAAGGCATTAAAGGTCACCGTTGCCTGGAGATGACACATTTCACTGCCTGATCCCTCCACCCATCTGTTATCAATCATACATTGAGCAGGCTGGAAGAGCTGAAGCCTCTCTAGTCACTGGCCACTCCTCGAAAACTGGGTCATCACACGTGGCTACTGAGAGAGCCCTAAGCTCTTTGTCACAGTGGCCTGTATTCACAGCTTGGCCAGTCCCCACTCCTTTCAGCTCAGGAGTGACAGAAGGTAACTAATTATTCTGTGGCAAGAAGACCAGGGGGGATTTAGGGTTGGAGATGAGCAGGGTGGAAATCTGCAAGAGTTTATAAATCAGTGGGGCAGCTCTATGGCTCAGTGAGACCCCCGAGCAGTGAGCAGAAGGCTGGATTCTTGTGTAATCACAGAGGTGTTTCTTCCTCTCCTCCCACTCAAGATGTACAAGCAGAGCACTGTCAGTTCTCCACCACAGTCACACAATGCTGCCTAGAAACACTGTGCATGGTGCCACTGCAAAATCAGCTCATTAGGAGCTTCTTCTCTTTGTGCTCTGATAACAGGAACAGCAGAAAATGGGTAAAACAAGTTTGGGTTGGTCTGAGACATGGCAGACTCACCTCTTCTAAAAAAGCAGCTTCCACGTTTTGAAAACCATTTCCTCAGTTTATAAAATTACATTTTTTGTAAGGCCAGAAAAGCAACACATGCATGGAGCACACCTGAGCCTGCCAAGGTGACCATGGACTGGATATACATGTAGAGAGGCCTAAGGAGATGTACCTACATCATCCACCCTTCCAAACCCAGCTCCTTCAGCATCCTGTGCTGTAAGATCTGAAATGCATCTGTTCTCACCTAAGGTGGCAGCCCTGTCAGGTGCCTTATCTTTCTGAAGAGCTGCAAGCAGACTGTGGGAACCAAACTCGGGGCTGTTTACAGTGTGGAACAGGGAAATGCTTTTCAGTAGAGTACTGCACTGGGAGTGGCTATTTCAGTGCTGCCTGGCCTAGTTAAACCCACTAACCATCCCTTGGGCATGGGAGAGGGCAGAGAACCTGCTGGGGGGCTGGGGTGGGGAGGGCTCCAGTGAAGGTGTAACAGGAATGGATGCAAAATCTGCTAGAAAAGGAAATGGTGGGCACACCAGAGGTTCTGCAGGGCTGCTGTCTAGATTCTAATTAGAGGTCTAGGGGTCTCTGGCTCCACACTGACTTTTTTCTTGGGTAGGAGTAGGTAAGAGGCTTCCTGGCAAGGTTCAGGTAGGACCTTCAAGAGCTCATGGTGAGAATTCTGCCTTCTGGGAAGCCCATCCTGATCCCCCATCCCTGTGCAGGAGACTCTGCTATAGCTGTAACAAATAGAGGAAAACAAACTAATGAGGCATTAGGGCTAAACTTAGCTGCAATTAACACTTAATTACCATCCTGAAAACACTTGCTGTATTTTGCCAGGGCCTGGAAAGGTAAACTCAATTAGTTTAATCTTGTGTGGTAGAAACCTTAAACTGGCTCCAATGCCTGCCGTGGATGGCACCCTGGGAGTAACTGGTGTTTTTGAGACTGGAGCTGAGCAGTCCTGTGGGTGGGCTGGATAATGGGCCACATCCCTGCTCAGGGCATCAGGTGCCTGCAGAAGAGAAGGGCTGTGTGGCAAGGATGTCTTGAGCCAAGTCATCCCCTCTGCTCTCAATGCCCCTGTGCCAGTCTGTCTTCTTAGCCTGCTTGTCTGTGAGACTGTTGTTCTCTGAGCCTGTGGATTGCTGGGTTGACTGGGATCTGCCCCTGATAAAGCAGATGGCAGGGGAGGTTGCAAAGGTATGTGGGCTGCTGGACAGGGACACAGAAGTACAGAAAGATCCAGAGTGGGCAGAGGACTGAAAGCCACTTGTGATCACCAGAAAGTCTCCTTCCAAGTCACTAGGGTGAGTTCATTAGGGTTTTTGGGGGTAGACTGGTAGGCTGTGCTGAGGATTGCCTGTAGTCTGACCATGTATTGCCTGTGTGAAGCTGCAGGGGCCTTTCTTAGGCCTCTGTTTTGGAGGAGAGCCAAAACTGACACCAGATGTTCTGCACAAGCTGCCAGAGCAGGTTTGTACATGCTCATGTACACTTGGTTGGGATGCCTAAACCCACAGCTCTCTCCTGGAGGTGACAGGCTGCTGTCTAACATGCATCATGCAGGCAACCCTTGCCTGGTTCTCCAGAGATGCAGGGAAGGTATCCTAGAAAAAGATCCTCTCTTGGGTCATACTTCAGGGTGAATACATAGCCCTTTTGTGATGGGGGAGAAGGAGAAGAGATGTTTGTGTTTCACACTCTAACCTTGTCAGAACTGTCATCTGTTTTTCCTGCACCTTCCTGTAAGTGAAAGGAAGGTGCACAGCGTTCTGAGAACTGAACAAAGGTCCGCCCCAGCAGTCTGAGGAGGCTAATATTATTTTAAGACACTGGGATTGTTTTCTGTCACAGCTCAGGGCTATCATTAGCTGAGCATTTGGATCCTCTTCCAAAGAGGCTGAAAGGGAAAACCCTCCAGGAACTGTGGCAGAACAAACTCCCATCCAACAACAACAGATTCTGGTGTGCAGCCACAGAGGTCTGTACCAGGGCAAGTGCTCCAACAGTTTGCACTTCTATGTTTGAGTCTGTGCCTCAGCAAATAACTTCACTGTAGTGGGAGAGACTGCAGAGACTCACCAAGCAACCCAGCAGCTTCTATCTTTTTTTTTAAGTACTGATCACAAGTCCAGCTCAGATTAAAGTGAAGCTGGCAAGAAAACTTAGCTCTGAGCACCATAACTCAGGAAGGGCTTATAGGCAGAGTATGTCAGAGGAATCTCTGCAGAGGTTTTTTTGGTGAACTTCTGTAGTGAGAAGGCTGTCTGCCTGGGAAAACTGAGGGAACTCTTCTAGAACAATCTCATTAATGGGTCTATGAAACATCTCTAGCACAGTGATAAATTAAACTGAGAGGGCTGAAGACAGTCATCCTGCCCTCTGCCAGCTGTCCACCTGTTTCCTCTCCCTCTGTAGCAAGAGCAGATAAATCATGTCCATATTTGCTCCTGAACCACTGAAATTTACAGCCTGGCAGGACTCTAAGAGTGAGCTGCCAGCCCAGCTATCAGACTGGGAGCTGCTGGAGTGCAGAGGCAGGTTCTGTGTGGCTGTCTCTGCTGCCTCTGCCTCACAAGTTTGCACTGTAGGATTGTAACTTACTCATCCTGATTTAAATTGCTGTCATGTCGCGCTTCAACACTACCAGTTGATACTTGGCAGTCACTCTGACTTACAGTGTGGCAAGACTGCTCTTCCTTACTTAAATACCATGTGGAGAAACTGCAAAGTGTTGAGGCTCTGCTTAAAGCATGGATGCAGCAAGAATGATCAGCATAAGAGGGAGGCTGAAGTGAGAACCCAGTTCTCACACCCAGGAGAACTCAGGCACTTCTGATGTGTCCTGTGTCAAGATTTATAAATGCTTCTGTTTCTCTGGCACACTGCCCTCTGGGGAAAAAGGCTTATTGATTAAATTAAATCCAAGAAATGTGGAGGTAACAGAAGAAACAGTAGTCTGGATCCCTGCCTCCTGTTTGTTCATCCTGGTGTTTGCATGGGCACTGCACCAGTTGGCTGTTCCCTTAGGAAATGATTAATAATCCAGCATCTGGCTCCTTTCTCAGTGTCAATACCTGCTCAGGTCCAAGCTAGACCTTCCAAACAGAGCTGAAATTTCTAGGCTTCAGAGATACAGAAGTGCAAATTGTATGGAAACTGATTCTGTGCCTGAAAGGTATTTAAATGGAGTGTCTTGGGGAACTGCTGGCAGCAGGCTGTCTGTGGGGATGACAGGCTTTGACACTCACTCCTACTGTGTCCCTGTCCAACTCACCACTCAAAATAGCAGCATTTCACTAGTGCTGCTTGGCTGGCTGGGAAGGGCTGGACTGAGGGTAGCACTGCTCTAGGAAGGGAACAGCTGACTTTCTCCTCTGGTCACTGCTGGCTCTGGGGAATGGATGCAGGACATCTGGTGATGTTAACCTTGCACTTAAAGCCTGGTCTCCCAGGCCAAGATTTTCTGAGCAACCTCAGGAGCTCCAAGGAAACATTTTGTGTTTTACGAACCCCATCTTCACATTAGCTACCACTTGACTTGTGCAGGAGGAAAAACCTTGCACTTAAGCTCCCTGGAGTGCTGAGAAGGCTCAAAAACCTGCAGATGAATCCACTCCAGCAGAAAGCCAGCTCCAGCAGGACGCTAAGGGAGCACAGGAGCGTGAGCAGGAGCTGTCAGACACCTAGACCTGGATGGCTTGGGGCAGCCAGAGGCAGCAGATGCTGCTCCCTGGGAGGTGGAGGAATTCCTGGCTGGGTGCTTGGAGCTGCAGGATGAATTGGACTCTCATAAACTGACACTTGACATGCCTGTCAGAGTACAGTGTACTTATCCAAGCAGCAAACTCATTTCATCACCTCCCCTGCCAGGGCAAGAGGTAGAGGGATTAGTCTGAACTCTGATCATATAATAACAACATGGCAGCTGTATGCAGCTAATAATCCACTGGGAAGATTAGCAAACTTAAAGTTGTCTAGCTTTGCATAATGGGAAGCTAAGAACAGCAGCTTCCCTGTTCCACCTATTGCATTTGCATTCCCTCCAGTAGAAACATAGAACATGATGAGACAAGGTTTTCCAGTCTGTTATGAAATGGGAATCTAATGTGTGACTAATGGAGGTATTGCTAGCAATTCTACAAGCATCCATTCAGCCTGGAAGATGGATTTAAGGTTTACTATGAGGGTGCATCTTAAAGAGGTACTGCCAAAGATCAGGTCATGATTTCAGCAGGTTAATGCTAAAACATGTTGTTTGAGGCTCTCAGAGTAATGTCCTGAAGTGTATAAGCAGACTGCTCTGCTAATGCACAGAGAATCCCACTGAACAGCTCCCCAGTGCCCTGGCATAATTCATGTGCAACTGGTAAAAGAGCCCAGCACAAAACACAGGACAAGGAGCAGACTCAGCATCATACTTTCCTTATGACCCCCTCAGGACACTTGGAGTGCTTGGTAGCTCAGGGCTTTTTCCCTGGAGTAAGCGTTTTTAATCCCAGAAATGTGACATTGTAGTGGGGAAGGCAGTTTTGGAGCTTGTATCAATTTGCTGATGAGTAACTAGAGTAACCAGCTCTGTCACAGCCTGGAAAAGAGAGCTGTGACACCTCACCCTGCTTCCCGTGTCCCTCCTGGAGCAGCAGCAGTGAGTAACAGCCTGTCTGTGCTGGGGGCTGGCTCTGTCACTGCTGGGATGGCTCACACCTCTCCCGTGTTAGCAGCACAGGGAATGTTGGGCTGGGGCTTGTACCGTGTGACTTCTCCCTTCCGCTCCACCCGAGAATCCCAGTGGAACCCTGGGGTGCACAAAGGATGGAAGCTGCAGCACGACGTGCCCCTGGCAGTGCTTGGCAGGGCTGCAGGACCTCACTCACGCCCGCACTGCCGCTCACAATAACGTGGCAGCAAAATACTCATTTCCCCCACCAGCTTCTGCCACTGTTTCCTCCCAGTTGCAACTGGTGCTGCTGAGAGTCCCTGGGAAAAAACTCCACTACAGACAAGGCCTCTGCATGCAAATGAACGCTACATAAATAACCCCCATCTTCCCTCAGTTCCTAGGTTGGGTACTCTGTGCACTAGAATTCTCTTCAAAGACCTCCCAGTTCATTCTTTATGCTCTAATTAAGGATCAGTGCCAATTAACTATCTTCAATAGAGGAGCATCTTCCGCTCAGCAGCCAGGAAGTGTCTGAATAAGATCCTGCTGTACAATGTGCACATGAAAAGGGAAGGCCCTCCCTTTCTGGAACAGGCTTCCAAGATTAAAAACCCACGATAGAATACAGGATGCCTACTTTAAAAATATTGTGTGATAAGATTAACTGATGGCATCCAGGAATGCAGAGTGGGGTTTTTATGTTCCTTGTAGCACTCAAGCATGCTATTGCACTCTAAGGCTCTGAACCAATGGCAATAGCAGGTGTGAAAACAGAATGCAACACTTTCTTTTAAGTGATATTAAAATAAAATTTGCTTTTTCTTATAAGATTTTCTTTCAAGGATGTTACCCTGTCAAAGATCAGCAGAAGTGCAGTGTCAAATGTGATGATATATACTGATTCAAGTGAAAAACTGTCAACAGTTATGCCAGCACCTAAACTGCCCTGGTGGTCCTCACCTACTGCCTCTGCTTCCTATAGATGTTCACCTGTTCCATAAATAACCAGGCAATTTAGACTGCTGCTGCACTGTGTTCTGAGCAAGAGCTGTGCTAATAGTCTGAGCAGGCAAAGGGAGGGGAATGTCATTTCTGAGCTTGGCTGGAGATGAATACAGCAGCTCCCCAGCCAGTTACAGGCTAAGTTTAAAAAGCACTATTCTGAAGGAAAATTAGATGGTTAAACACTGTGGGGGGAAGGGAGGAATAGGATAATCCCTTCAAAGCTTTAAATGGAAGAGTCTCAAACCTGCTTCAGCTGATGTGACACATATGAACAGCCTCAGAATTAAGACCCCTGCAAAACTTCAGCCAGACACAACAGCTGCACTGCCTTTTGGGGGAGAGGCACTTGAACTGGTTATACAGGGAGCAGATGTGAGCTACCCACCCTGCTAATCACAGCTAAATCTGGTGACCATTCACAGAATAAAGGGGCAGAGGAGGAAGAGCACAGCCTTGGTGGTGAGAAACAGGAACTGTAGAACTGTATTGGAGGATGGGGAGAGCAGCAAATTATTCCATGAGAAGCAGAATCCACAAAGTCTAGTCAGATGAGATTTACATTCACCACATCTGTCAGACCACTGATATGCCAATATATAATAACACAATATATTTGGAACTGTCAATGAATTTAAGTGCTTTTGTGGAGTAGATTGTATACAGGTTATTTTTCATGCACACAAAACTCCAAACAGGGTAAATAAATCTCTTAGGGTCAAGGAGAAGCCTCACACCTCCTGAGCACAGAAGAAAGGTTTATGTTTTGAGTTTTACTAACTGATCCCTTTGCAAAGAGCAGGGAATGGGTCTATCCTAAGATGCCTTGGGAATTTCTGGAGAAGCTTGTTACGAACCTGATTGTGCTGAGATCTGAGCTCCAGATAGGAAGGGCTGGGGGGAATGCAGAACAGCACACTCCAACCCAGTCACTCCATGGAATGTAACCCTTTACTTTGTGTGGGGCTCAGCTCTTTGGGACTTACCCGGATCCTCCTCATGGCTGCCACAATCTCCACCCGGCTGTTGGGCCTGGGAACGTCCAAGCTACCGATGTACTGAAAGACACAACAGGGAGATGTCTGTACAGTAATGCACAGGTGAACGGGGCAGGTTTCTTCCAAACAAGCAGCACCTCTCATTTCTTTAGTCCCTCCTTGGTTAGACTCCTGACCCAGGACGTGATAGGAATATCTGTTGTGGGTAATATTATCAAAGTCAGCGAGCTCCTGGATTTCTAAGGTTGGGTGTGAGGCTCTGACCTCATTCAGATTCTGAATGTGCCTTTACCAGTCCTTTGCAGGGCAATGTCTGCTGCTAATCGAGTTACAATCCTATAGGCCTGAAAATGGGACTATCCTTTGTTCTTCCTCGCTACACCTGCTTTTAAAAGGCTCACAACTAAAAGCACGTGTCTTGGAAAGTTTCCAGGGTGTGCAACAAACAGCTTTCCTGGAAAAGGCTTCTGATTCTGGCCTAAGTTTTCAGTCTGGACCATCAGCCCCTGGACACCACTGTCCCTGCTTGGTTGGCCAGCTCAGCTGTGGAGGAGGCACAAAGCTGCCAGCTCAGCCTGGGGAACGAGGAAAATATACTGCAGTCACAGCACGTGGGGAGCAAGGGCCACTAGTGCTGGAACCTGGTGTGGCTCCCTGTGTGTCAGGGGCATGCTGGGGAGGACAGGAAGAATGTCATCTGAGTGAGAGGGTGAGGGCCTGATGACAAATGCCACGTGTGCCAGGTGTGGCCCTGGAAGCCAAGGGCAGGTGCCAGCCTCAGCACTGGCAGGGTCCCAGGGAGGTCCACCAGCTCCTGCAGGGTAACACAGCCAATCTCTGCTGTTAGTGAGGGGGCAGAGGGCAGTTCCCAAAGCTTAGTGAGCCTCTCAGGAGCATTTGGTTCATGATTTGTGTCTGGCTTTTAGTGGGTGGTTTAGTTGTGGGGGTTTTTTTGGAAGTAGTTTCCTTGTGCAGAGAAGGAGCAGCTAATCAGGAGGCCTCTGCAAACATTCAGGGTGATAATATACATAAGAACAGAGACAAAATAACACCCCAAGAGCTGCCCCATAGCTATTGCTGTTACTGACACAGTTCTGGTTTTATTTCTCCACTGTAACACTTGCAGCTTGCAATGTGTTTTATCTTGTAAAATGTCTACTTAAAAGGGCTTTCAGAGATGAGCTCTCCTGGCTCAGTATTTACTGCTCTTTCGCCTGCCTTGAAATAAACACCGCAAGCAATCTGAAAGGTCATCTGGCTTTGCTGCTGCTTCTGTAAATGCCTTTGTAAAATGGCATTTTTAAGAGCAGTTAAGTTCAGCTATAGCCTTTGGTAAACCACAGGAGAGCCAAACTCAGGCCACGAGAGCTTGAGGGCAGCAGGGAGGGGAGTGGCAGAGCCAGGGCTTCCCTCTGGGCTGGTGGGGAGGGCAGAGCTGTATCGCTCCAGATCTGTGGCCTCTTTGGTGTGCAGATCTCCTTCCCCGCTCTGCCATGGCTGTCAGTACAGTCACAGGTAATCCTGAGGAATTCCATGCAGCCAGCTGGCCTTTTGTCTGCAACAACAGAGCTGCAGTGGGGAATAGGCCACGCTCCTGAGGATAAACTTACTGGGGCAAGAGGAGAGCTGGTGACTGCCGAGCCAGAGGAGATTGTCCCAAACTCCCTGCTCTGGCCTTGCTGCAGTTTGGGTACCTGTGCTCCTACACAGAGCCACAAAGAAGCTTATGAAACAGCACGTGAAGCTCTGCCCAAACAGCCACCTTTCCACAAGCAGCTCCCAGGACTGACCTCCTGAAGATTACAGGGGCAGCAAGGCAGTTTGGAACGTGGAGATTAGAGAGTGAGCGTGGTCAGTAGGACTGCCTGGTGAGGGACACCTGCAGCCAGCTGCAGCCTTGTCATTGTCAGCGTCCCAGCTGACTGATGTGCCCACAATGAGCAGCCTAATTGGAAGAGACAGACTGTAGAGCAGAACCAAGGGAGCTCAGTTACTACGGCAAACACAAACCCCATGCCAGACCCACACATCCTAAAGTGTTATCTGCTAGCTCTGCATGCCTGCAGCTGTCAATCTGAAGAAGCCAGTTCCACTCAGTTAAAGGTACAGTTGCTTCTCACCTTTTAAAAATCAAAATAAGGATTTTTCTTCTCCTCGGCACAGCGTGCGGCACAGCAAATGTTAATTTAACTAAAGAAATCACAGATTAATTGTTTTTCTCCCCTAAAGAAGAGAGATTTTTTAAAATACATGATTAGCTTTCTATTCAGATTCATCCCAAATCCTGCTTAAATCTTACAGCTCTTTTAGCAGGAAAACCAAAAGGTACAAAATCTGTATTTCAAAGCTTTATTGGAATGTATATGCCCCTTCTTTCCAGCTCAGGAGACAGCAGGCGTGAATTCCATTTCTAATCTGTGTTAGGCCACCTGCAAAGAGGGGAAGGGAGCCTGTGAGTTGCTCCAGCAAAATGCAATTCTTCTTGTCAGCTGAATTATAAACCCATTCCCTGTGCTGTCTACAGAATGCCAATTCCAACGGAGCCACTCTCTGAGAGTGCTGCTGTGCTGCCAGGCTGTTCTTCATGATCAATACAAGATTCCTGACAATATCAGTATTTCTTTCTGATGCCTGAAGGCTGCAGACCTTGCCTGCCCTGCTTTGTGTGCAGGGAAGGGGTCAGATGGAGTAAGGCACTGTTGTTTGAGCGGCACAAAGCAGTGTGCAGGTGTCTGAGGGGATGGGGAGCTGTCACCTCACCTGGGCAGGAGTGGGGTCCTGCCCCAGGGGGACAGGGCAGGCAGGGACATGCACCAGGGACAGTGCCCACAGTGCTGTCCGGAGGGGTCATCCCAGAGCAGCTCCCAAATGAGGCGCACAAGGCAGAGCCTGAGCGTTACACAGCTCACAAAACACTGGGAAAAGCGCAAGAACCTGTTTGATTGTGCTCATTAAATGCGAGGCTTTCATAACTGGTCGCTGTTTTCTTCAGACTCCCTTACATCTGGCCCAGGGTTGCCTGGCCCGGGGCACCTCCAGAGCCGAAGGGACAGCCCTGGCAGGGCTGGGGGGGCTCGGCCAGCCGAGCTGTGGGGCCAGGGGCCCGTGGGTGCCACACCGGGGGCTGCTGGACAGCACCGGACCCTGGCCCAAGGGCACCCCTATCCCCAGGGAACCCGCAGATTCAGGGGAATCCCTATCCCCAGGGGACCCCCAGATCCAGGGGAATCCCTATCCCCAGGGGACCTTCAGAGCCAGGACACCCCCAGAGCCAGGACACCCCTATCCCCAGGGCACCCCCAGATCCAGGGGTCCCCCAAATCCAGGGCACCCCTACCTCCAGGACACCCCTACCTCCAGGACACCCTCAGATCCAGGGCACCCCTATCTCCAGGGGACCCCCAGATCCAGAGGACCCCCAAATCCAGGGGACCCCTACTCCAAGGAGACCCCCAAATCCAG
>WBMV01009402.1:510773-735954 GCA_013396655.1 Campylorhamphus procurvoides | reverse complement strand
GGACAGGGGGGAATGGGATATTGCGCTTCTAAGCTTAAACTGCCCCTGTGTGGAAATGTTTGCCGTGTTGTGTAGGTTCGCCTTTCTCCCCTCCCACCCTTCCCGCGGGGTGTGGGTACGTGGAACTCCGCTCGTGTTAGCTCGTGGGAACTCTGACCCGCACAGCATCCCTGCCCCATCCCACTCATCCTCCCTGCCCGATCCCGCAGCAAAGCCGCTGCCTCCTTCTCAAGACATGTCAGAGAGCACGAGGTATGAATGAAATGGCATTTAGCCACCGAATAAGGCATGCATAATGGGCTTTAGCCTGCTAATTTACTTTATGGCTATTTTTTCCTCCTGCTGCTTGAGTCATGTGTTTTTCCTGTGCTGCATGAGCAGTTCAGTGGCTGCCTGGCTGGGCTGGGCTGGAGTCATGGCAATAGAGGAGTTGGCACAAAACTGATGTTTTGGAACTCCGTATTTAAATCCTGAAGAGCTTTCTTAGATATGTCTTACTATACGTGGTAAAGTGTTCTCCAGTTGTAAAGATTTTGTTTCCTTAACAGCTTCATAAGTGGCTTTATAGGAGTTGAGACGGCTTCTAGGAGCTTTGTGAGGAAGTTGTGTAAGAAAAAGGGTATTTGTAATCCTTTTGGAAGGGGGAAGTTGGAGGGGAAGGGCAGGATAAAGCCTGAGGATGATCTGTGCCTCGTGTGCAGAGCTCGGATGGAGCTCTGTGATCTCTGACCTGCACCTGCTCCACTTTACAAATGCCCACTCACAAGATACTGAGAGTTATGTGCTCCTGGTCCTTTTTTAACAAAATTTGTGCAGACTTGGAGCAGACAGCATATTCTGTGTTGTTCTAAACCTGGATGCTACAAACTTATTTTCTGGAGGATTGAGTGGCAAGAAATGTTACCTGTGTTTCTTCAGTGTCCTAAATACCTAACTCCACAAAGGCACATATGCTCAGTTCCAGGGAACATAATGCTTTCTTCTTCTCTGACTTCATAAAATTTTATTTCAAGGTTTTTTTCATTTAAATCCAGTGGGAGAATTCCAAAACCTCATTGTACGAGCGCCCCAGTTCTCAACTTCTGCTTGTACAGCAAAATAGTAGCAAACATACCAGAGATTTGAAATTAAACCCTGTTACATTTACCTCTCTTAGCCCCCCGTGCACCTGTGGAGTGTCTGTCAGCAGCCTTGCTCTGTGCCTTAGGGAGGGACATACAGAGCAGGAGGATTTCACACTTAATTTCTTTGGTTTTGTGGTTAAGTTTTGTGTTCAGGGGGCCCAGAGCCATTCCAGTGAGTGTTTCTGGATCACTGATACCAGTTAGCCCTGCAGATTGTGCTGGCAATGAGCCCCACTTAGTGGTTAATTTTGTCTTTATAGCTTCCCAAGACTTCACTGCTTTGCATATGTCTTGCACTTGGTCTTCTGTCCTACTAATTGACTTGTTTCACAGGCTCATGTTCCTCTCATGAATCTCTGTGCTGCAATAATCAGCTTTTTCCTTCCTGCTCTGCATCCCCCATCAGCAGTTGCTGCTCCCTTTGCTTCATCTCTCTGTTTTCTGTCTCCCTCAATATCCTTTCTCCTCCATCTCTTTCTTCAGTCAATATTTTTCATTTAGTCTGTTGCTTCCTCTTCTGGCCTCTTTGTATCTTCATAAAGAAGAGATCTAATATGGAATTTTGTGATGCTTGACTGCACCATCTGGGTCCTGGTAACTCATTCCCTATGAATAGTCACTGGCATATGTGTCTGTATATTTCCAGCTTATAAATAGGTTAATAAGTGTGAATGTGACGTTTCCCTTTGTCAAGAAAGTATACACTGATATGAGAAGATATGTGTCAAATCAGTTTTGCCCTGCCTTTTTTTCCCCTGCCCCACCCTAAAGGTGGAAAGAGGAATGAACCAGTATGAGCTCTGACTCTGAACTGGTGCGGGTTACTTTGTGGAAAACACAAAGGTGAAGGATGGGAACGAGGCAAACTGCTGCCTCCCAGCTGACAAACTTCAGTAGGCACAGGGAGGCAGTCAGCAAGATCTGGTCTAGATCTGAAGAGAAAACCAAACAAAATTAAGAAGAGAAATCCAAGGAAAACTCTTTATTCAAGCTGCATGTCATTTTGAAAGCTCTCCCTTTCAGATGTTTAGAGAAATAGCAGTAAAATATCTGTTCAAACCGCTGTCACTGAGGGGCAGAGCCTCGGAGCTGGTTGCACTGTTACAGCAGGGCCAGCAGAGGGAACACTGATGTTGTTGTAGGATCCATAAAAATATGCAAAAGAAGTCTTGGAAGTAGGAATGAAATGCAGATATTTTAGATACTGATGCTGGATGTGTTGGCTGGAATATTTTGTTGGGCAGGAGACAGTATAATTTTTAAAGTGGGCTCCTTTTTATTCAGAACTTTTTCTAATAGACAGCATTATCATATATCATATATTCTTTTTTTTTATTACTCTTGTTTTTTGTTTAAGTTGTGCACTCCCAAATGTCCGTGCTGCAGTTTCCTTGACTGGCTGGAAGAGCTTGGTCTCAGTCACAGCCTGTCCCTGCAATGTGCTCTGTGATCATTTGTAGAAGTAAGACACAAATGCACCATGTGATTACAGAACTGGCCACATGGTAGTAGTTCCTTAGTGAAATGACACATGGTAAATGCCATAATAAGACCCAAAAGAAGTAAGAATACTCTAAATATGGCTCATCTTGGTGAGCAGTTTATTCTGTGGCACTGGTACACAAGGAAGGGGTGAAGGACTCCAAGACACAGCAAGGTGACCATTGAGATTCTGTTATCAGAAGCAAAAACAGGAAAAAATAACCTCCTTTTTTTCAGCTGTTGGAATTTGGAGTGAATTGAATGATCAACTGTGATAGGCCTGTCTGGGTGGACCTTTTAAAAAGCACTGCAGTCTCCATGTGCCAGTGGAGCAATTCCTGTCACTACACTGGGCCATTTGATCCAGCGTGACAGATTCTTTAAATGAACATGATATGCCAAATGAAATAATGGGCACAAATTGAGCTTGCATCCCGAGTTTATTCATCACTTAATAAATTATTTCTTCAGCAAGCTTTCAATTACCAGGAAAATGGAAGAAGCAGATGTCTCAGGCATCAGATATCCCAGGGTTGAGCATTCCATTTGTCTCGCTGTCCCATGGCTGTGTGAGGCATAGGGATGGTCTGAAATTTTATGCTGGGAAAAGCTGACTGGAAGACAAGTCATTTAACTTGTCATTAAACATGATGGAACAGGCTGATGTGACCCATGAGACAATTTAAATTATTGGCTTCTAATCCAAAGGTAGAAATGACCTGTCAGGCAGATTCGACTGTGATGGATTATTAATCGTGTCAAAGTTGTGGAAACAATTCTATTCTCTTTGTAGCTTTTTGTTTTGTTCTGAACATTTGTTCTGACCCCAAATTTTAATAGGAAAGATTTAAAAGCTTTAGAAAAAGGGTGGCTCCAGTCATGGTTACAGCCTCTATCCCCCTGTGGCTGGGACCACCTTGGCTTTGGCATCAGATAGTGCAGACCTGAGGCTATTCCAGCTGCCAGGAGGTAACTGAAGACAGGAGTTTTTATGCCCATCTTTGCTTTTAGCCAGTTCCTGCAATGGAAATGTGCTGAAAATGCCTCTTCTACCACAGTAAGATTAATTTACATCTGCCTGGCACTGCCAGAGGGGCCAAATAATCGAAATTGTTGGCTACTCTCCAAGCACTGCTCTTATGTAAAAGTATAGTGTAGAGGATAAAGAATCATCCCCAGCTCACTCAGGAGGTGAGTTTGGTGCCATTGTTGGCTAAATCCAGATAATCTTGGTTCCTCAGGAGCAGGGACATTGCAGGGACACAGAGCTGCAACACTTCCATATTCCTGTCCAGAGCTGCTCACTCCTCATCTCTTGTGAAATGATTTCTGTGCAGTGTTTGCAGAGTGCTTTGCCATCCTCTGTAGATGAAAGGTGTTATATAAATGCAAATTGCATTCCTTTCATTTCAATTTCATTTAATAAATAAATAAATTGCTCAGGTTTTGGTGGGAAGGGCACTCAGACCGAAAGCTGCATCTGTATTCTGGATGTACCTGTGGAGAGAGGTTAAGGCCACTGATTGTCTTTCTGAGCCCAACAGAATTAATTTTCACTTGTACAAAACCAGATTTTGCAGGCTGAATAATAATGAAATAAATGCAGAATCCATGGGCTCTCTTCAATTGGGTTTCTCATCCCTGCGAGTAAGGAAACGGAGAAAGGATGCATTCCTCCATTAGCATTTTAAATTAATTTTTCAAGGCTATTTACAGAGGAAACTGAAATTTTAATTAAAGTAGCAAATAAAGTAATGCACTCAAAAGCTTTATGAGATTCTTTTTTTCTGTCATACTGAAAAAAAAAGAATCCAATGCTTAAAGAAATGTTTTAAAGTAAGAAAAATTACATTTGGACTAAAGAACAAGAAGTTTCTGCAAAATACTGCACTTCTTTCCATAAGTAAATGGTACTGGGGGATGAGCGTGGTAGATATTTAATGCAAATGTGTCCTAAAAATGCTAAATATAGCATATTTATTTGAAAAAGATATAGCCTAGTAATAGAAGTGATTCCTGTGAATGTATTCCATATGGTAGTTAAGTGGCATCTACATGGAGCTGCAGATAAAAAGGGGTTTTTTGGACTGATAAATGGGGCTGTGTCTGGGAGAACAAGCGTGAAAAGAGAAGAGCACCTTCTTTACACAAAACTAATTGGCTTTTTTTAAACCACTTTACTGCTATTAGAAACTTGCTCTCAGTAATTGGCAGTGCTGCTTCTGAGCTCTTCAGGTTGCTTTAAAAAAGGTTGGTCTTTTTGGTAACAGAAAACAAACCATACAGTTTTCCAATTTACAGTGAAATTCTGTGTGAATGGGAAAAGACGCTGGAATACTTAATATTGTTGAAATAATTGCCTTAGTTCTTAATAGTTGAAATATATATGCTCAACAAATGATTAATTCAACTGCAAGCTTTTATTTTAATTACAGGCTATTAGTACCAGAAAGGAATTAATACTGTATAAATTAATACTTGTAACTGAATATACATAAATGAATAATACAGTTATTTCACTGAAATCTCTTGCTTTGAGTATCCATTTTACATTTATTGCAGCTTGGACACCAATGTCAATGGGTTTGCTCAGAAAGTGTTTTGCAGTTTGCAGTTTTAACTGCCTGTGAATATTGCTCAGCCTGGAGAACAGAGCTGGTTTGTGAGACTGGCAGCTCATGTTGGTGCCACAGGGTGGGGGTGAAGGGCCTCTGGGTGTGGGTGCCATCTGGGAAAGGGGCATACAGAGGGGGGCATGAGGTCTGGGCATGGACCCTGGACGTTAAATAGTGAGTTTTGTAAGAGCAGGAGTTGATTTAGTTACTGCCAGCAGTGACAGCTCCTCCGTGGCCTCTGTGCTTGTGTCCCCTGGTGGTTGCTCATCATCCCTTAAACTGGGAAGGAAAAAACCCAGCCCCCCCCAAAACCCAACCCCAAAGGCAGCGTTTACTTCCCAGCTGTGATACTTGCTATAGCTGTGCCTTCAGGTGCCAAAATTAAGTGCTTCTTAGTGGAATTTTATCCCCTCTAATAGTATTTTAAATTACAAATGAGCCATGCCTTAACTGTGGTTCATCAGGAGGGGTTTCCCAGTACAGATCGTGCCTCTCAGTCATTTGGGTTTGGTTTCTAAAAACCTTCCCTGGTTTGTTAACTAAAGAGCCTTGAACTGATCCAAATACTCTTAGTTTTGCAACCAGAATACAGAGCTGGTTTTCTTTTGACTGTCAGAAGACTGTTATTGAGTGGTTTTTGCTTCCTATGAGTGTTTAGAAAAGAAAAGAATGAATGGGTGTTCCCAGATTGCTTCCAAACTTGTGTCTTCTCTTCCAGTTCCCCTTTGGCCGCCGCTTGCCATGCGATATCTATTGGCATGGGGTGTCGTTTCATGACAATAATATCTTCTCAGGTCAAGTCAACAAGTTTCCAGGTACTTCACTTCTCTTTCTGGTTTAAACAAATGCTTTAAAAACGTGATTATTTGACCTGTTCCTGCGTTTTACTGTTTTTAATGGGAATGATCTGCCTAATCAGCTGCTGGTATTTTTAGCATGTTAGTGGGTATGGTAGGTGATTTCTGCTTAGGGGGTAAGGATGTCAGAATGGGTGTCTTGAGCAGTTTCTGAACGGAAATTTGTTTTGGAGAGAAAGTGTTTTTGATGAGAAGAATACTTCAAACACATGAATTTAGGAAATATTAGAGTGTCAGGCTGTAATTTAAGTGAAGGATGCAATTACTGTCTGTTATCTGGCACTGATAACAGTGCTGTATCTCTGGATTTGGTTTGGATTCAAAGTGGAAAGAATCTGTTTTGTTTCCTACTCTGGCTTATCTCAGGGAGAAGCTCGAAGCAGAATTCCTTAAATGGATTTTTTAATATTGAAGAGTTCATGTCAGTCCTCATCTTATGATGACTCTTCTACTTTTTTAAGCTCCTTTTTTTCTCGTTTAATCCCTGTTGAGATCTCTCTAAATAAGAGCTAAGAGCTTAGGTATTGACTTATCTAAGCCCTTTACTTCAGATTTATTGCTGCTGTTAGTATGCTGTGAGCATAAGAACCCCAGATATCGAACTCCAGGCTTTATTTACCCTGACTTTCTCCTGCCTGAGGGAAGTTCCCACTCAGGTGGAGGATGATGTTGTTTTCTGGTGGTTTCAATCTGTATAAGATGAATGTTACCTCTCTGTATCCTGCCTTCTACCTGCTGAGCAAGTGGCTGCACAGGAGTCAAACCAGAGCCCTTCAGAACTAGACCTGATTTCCAGGAATGTTGTGCTAATGTGATGCTGGGTTTTACTGGAAAATGTTCCATAAAAATAACTTCTTAGTCATGTTCCTAATAAGACTTCAATAAATATAAATATAATTAATTAAAAAGAAAAGTGAGTTTGTTTTGCTGCTCACCAAATAACCTGTTCTTTGTGATACAGTTGCTTAGATGACTGCAAAGTAAACACAAAGGAGTTGATTACATTCAAATGACATTTTTATGTATTCCTGGAACAGTAGGTAATAAAATAATTCTGGATTATGGCAAAGACAATAGTTAATATTTGACTAAAGCTTTTGGTCTTTTATTCTGAGCTGTATTTTAGAGAATTGATTTGTTTCTACTACGATACAGTAACACACACAATAGGAATCATGGCAGGGGAAAGCTGCAACTGTTTTGTCAGATTTACATTTTAAAAGGTGTTCAGCTTTATTGACAGCAGTGACCAGAGTTCCTTCCCAGCAGGGTGAGTGGTGTGTAACCATTTACTTTGAGGATGAGACTTGAGAGTGGATTTTTTATCACCTCTACACACTGTTCTTTTCCCAGGCATGATGGAGACAGTACGGAAGATCACCCTGAGTCGGGCCATGAGGACAATGCAAGATCTGTTTCCTCTGGAGTACAACTTCTACCCTCGGTCCTGGATTCTGCCAGAAGAACTCCCCCTCTTTGTGGCTGAGGTAGATTACTGTTACTCTCAGAATAGTATAACTAGAATACTGTGTCCATGGCATTCTTTAGACTTCCATACCTACCATGCTATTTAAAATCACCCTTGAGGACTGTGGGTGACATCTTTTCCCGTTTGGCTGAGATCAACTCATGGTCTGGATGAATTGCTTTTGTTTGTTGTGTTCTGGAATAAACCTCCAAACAACCCTGCTTCTCTGCCAAGCCAGGAGAAATGTCTGGAAATTAAACCTGGCAGAGCCATAAGCCTTTTCCCTGCATATTCTACTGGCCTGAGAAGGTTCCAGTACAGTGTGGGGAGTGTGGTGCTTCACCAGGTCACTGAAGTCTTTTTAGTCCATTTGGCCCGTTGTACCCAAGTCTTTCAAGAGAGCAATTCAGTACTGTGAGTTGTTAGATACACTCATATCTTCTTCTTCCAGACTGTTGCTTTGTTTAAATATTCAGAATGTAATAAATGCAATTCTTTTTCAGCTTTTTGGGAAAAAAAAAAAAGGCACGATGCTATATGTTGGTGTTTGGTTCTGTTATTATAAATATTTTAAAAACATTGTGTGTGTTTACTTAACCCTGTCTGACTCACCCAGTGTGTCCTCACATCCAAAAGTGTGCTTTACTTGGCAAAGTGAGGGGAAAGAGGTCTGGGCTTTAATAGACTGCTGTACTGTGTGTGACTTTTTAGATAATTACCATATCCACAATCCAACTGAATCCATTAACATATGCTAATTATTTTTAACTTTTAATTACTTTTTAAAGAATTCTAGTTGTTATTTTTATAATTTTTAACACACTCCTCCAGTGTGCTGGGTCACTGCTATGGCACTGCTAGGAACAGTAAAAAGGAATAAAATCCCAGCAGCATTTCAGCCTTTCTGCTGTACAGACTGTAAGGCCACAAGGACAGGTAGATCTGTGCAAACAGCCTGGGGCTAAACTGTGAGAAGGGGGCGGTGGGGGCGTGGGGAGGAGTTTTTTGGGAGGCACAAGAAGGCCCTGCTGGCCCGGGAAGGGCAGGATGGGCTGAGGTTGGGCTCAGCCCCTGCGCTGGCAGCAGGTGGCACTGCGAATAAACACTGCGCTGCTCCAGCTCCCGCTGCCGGCAACACGAGCCGCGCTTTGTTCCAAGAGGAACAGATGTCCACTAACACACTCCTAGGAGTTTCCTTTGCATATGTTCTTCCATCTGTGTTGGAGAGAAGCATACTTCTTGTTATCAAACATTTTATTTTATGTTGTAAGAGTTTATGTTCTACTTAACACAAGTTGGGAGTGTAACCCCTCCAGAACGAGGGGAAATACAAAGCGAAACCCTCCAAATCCACTGTGAACTATGAAAGGTTCAGAACACTTTTCACTTGCAGTTCTGGGAGCTCTCAGTAGGAGTTCTCCAGTCTTTTCTGTTGCATATTTGTTCATGTGTGGTTTTGTTTGCTTTGCTACTGAGGGACCCTCATGCTGCCAAAACCATCAGCTCTCGAAGGCTGCATTTCAGCTCCTTCCCAGGCAAGTGGAGCTGCCATTGGTGGTGCCTGCACATCAGACATGGCCCTGGAGCAACTGCCATAGGAATTTACCAAAGGTCACAAAGGAATTTATCAAAGGTCACAAATTGTGTGCTGGTGGAGCTGTAGGTCAGACATGAGAAGATGGTTTGATGCTGTTTGTGGTGTAGGATCTTGTCACAAAGGGCTGGGCTGAAAATGAGCACCTGTGAGATTTTGCCTGTAATAGAAATGATTATTGAAAGAAGAATATAAATCTCATTTCCCCCCCCGGTGCAATACAACATTCCAAAACAATTTCTCTCTCAAATATTCTGATTGTGCCTCACTTTTGTAGGCAGGAACTTTTTCATACATATATATCAATAATGAAATCAAATGCCTTCAGCTTTTCCCACTTTCCCCTATGCCTAGATTCAGGTAGAAAACACTGCAGGTAATCTAATATTAATCTTCTGTGCTTTCAAAGCCAGTAATTGATGAGAAAACTGCACTCTTGAGTTTGTGGTGGATGAGCTTCATATTGGAAATACCAACAAAAAGGTAGTTCTCTTAGTGTCATTTATATTGAAATGAGATAGTGATGGCTATTTTCAACAAGGGCTTAAAAGTTCATTTTGCTAAGTAAATATGTATTTAGCTATTTTCAATATTCACCACTTTTTTACCTTCTAAAACATTTTGTACTAACTTGTCAGTGTAACACAAGATGAATTACAGATAAGCAAATCTCTCAGGTGCTGCAGTAATTGCTCCTTAGCTAGCAGAGAAGAATCTCTTGGAATGTGTGTGCTGAGAACTTACTTCAAATACAAAATCCCAGTTTCTGAAAAGTAACTGGCTTGGGATTCACACTAGGGCCTTGATTGTTCTCATACTTCCTTCTTTGTGTTGTCTGTGAGGATGATGAATAGGCCAGTATGATTAATTTTTAATAAGAATCTAATTTGGAGAGTCTAATTTCTAGCACAGCATATTTGTGGTGGTTTAATCAGGTTTTCAGCTTTTGGGTACCTCTTAGGCAGAGGCATGAATATTCTGCTCTTTGTGCTGTCAAATTTTATAGCCCATTATATGCACTTTTTGCAGAACCCTCTATTCATTCAGCCTCTCTTTCCTCGTGAAAGGCAAACCCACAGATTTTCCTCAAACTCTCCTCTTGCTGGTGACTATAAATAGTTAACATGTTTTTTTAAAGACAATTTCCTTCTGTCAAACAAAGGACACAGAAATATCTCATTTCATATGAACTAATTTTCCTACATGAGTGAATTTTCTAAGTCTGGACAAGCCTCCTCATAATGAGAATTTGAAAGAATATAGTTGAGGGGATTGTGGAGAATTTGAAGGCGACTGTTGGGAATTTCCTTGAAGATCAAGAAGCCATCTGTTTTCTTCAAGGCAGTCAATCTGCTGAAAAACAGACTGACTCAGGATTGCTGTTCTCCCTTTCCACACCAGCCTATCTTCATCTGCCATGTGTAAGTTTTGATGGACTAGAAAGCCTGAATAATATCCAGGCCTTTTAGTACATCAGAAAATGGACTGGCAAGTGATGGAGAAAATTACTTGCTTTCTAAGAAAAGACTTCAGCATGAGATCTCTGAGACCAGTGGTTGTTACAATGCAATATTTTTGAAAAGCAGGTTGCTGTGGCATCTTTGGCAATAGTCTGTGGAAAGCATCATCTCTTTTGGAAAGGTGCTGCTGGAGCAGAGCAGGAGCAGCCTGAGTGCTGAGCAGCTGACATGGGCCTGGGAGGCACATTGTTCCACCTGGTTTCATAGGGGTTCTCTATAACTTTCTGCCCTGGTAGTCCATGATTGGCACTTCACACATTCAACTGGTCAAAGCAGGACATGTTTAGTCCTGGAGGGTTCAGATTAACCAGGTGTGTCTCTGTGATGCTGGCTTTAACAACAGTGAACCACAGAACTCTGCTCTGCAGAGTAATGTCACATCAGGGGAAGATTATTCTACAGTGGTAAAAAGACTAGGACATAAATCCTGCTTTCCTTCTTTGCACATCTAGGCCTGCTGATCTACTTGGACCTATTTATCCATGTGCCATTTATGTAAGCCTGACCTCCACTGAGGCGTTTGATCCCTTAAAGTGACCTATTTTGAAGAAGGATCTTTCACTGAGTCAGTGTGACACCTGTCTGTGAGAAAAATCCTAGTCTGGATAATGGATCTTGAATCTCTGCTGCAGTTGGTAGGAAGGCTTTTAGCAGTGTGATCTGAATGAAATAAATAATGGGGTAGGGTGGAGCCAGAAGTCCTTCAGGCCTTGGGAATGTCACTGCTGCCAGAGCTGGGCCTCTCAGGGGGTTCAGCAACTTAATGTCACGGCAGAGAAAATCACAATGCTCTGCCTTTTCCTGTGGGCTGATTTTTTTCCTCTCCTTCTGCAGTGCCAGGCCTGATGGTGGCAACTGATTGTTTTTTCTTTGTTAGCTTGTGTCCTCAGGCTTCTAAAAGTCAATCTGCAGTTGTTGCTGGCGAGCCCCAGGGTAAAACCAGATCTGCACCTCGGTTCAGCACGTGCCTGGCTGAAGGGAGAGAATGGCAGCTGCAGGTCTGGTGCCCCAGAGTGTGGGAATGCAAGAAGAGAATGCTCTGTGCTGTGACATCCCTCTGGTTGGAAAAGAAGAGCTTCATTCTTCTGAAGCCCATGAGTAGCTGATCAACCTGTAACGTGCATCCTGCGTGTTCTTTAGCTGCATTCTTTGTTAGGGCCCTCCTTTCTTTCTCAATTTCACCTCTGCTGATTGAGGCGTCTCCATCTCTGCAGTTCTGGCTTTTGCTGTACAAGTCATAAGTAAAAAGTTTTTTTAGGCAGTGTGAAATACATGAAAGATCTGATACTCAGCAGATGTGTCAGTGACCTGGTTATATCTGTGCATGGCTCAACCTTCCCAGTTTTACTAACACTGGGTATCTGTGAAAAATATTCAGTGGTGGAAAAAGGCATTGTCAGTGCCAAATTTCTACTTTATTTTTCCTTCTTCTGGTACTGTTTGCATTGCTACCTCAATGAACAAGGCACCTTTCCTTAGGTTAATGATTATCTTTGTCAGTCGTTGTTCAAAATGCAGCACGGAAGTTTAACTTTGCAGTTTCATATACATTAGTGACTACTGAAGTGGATCTCTCGAGATTTACCACATTTCCTTCTGTAGATTGGTGCAGAACATTGAAAAGAAGTTCCTGAAATCATTTATACAATGGCTTGTTAAATAAAATTACCTTTTATCTGTACTAGGAATTCCTTACTCATCCTTCTTTTTGTTTCTCCCTGTGTTTCTGTGTTCATCTACCTTTTTTGCATGGTGTTTACTACTCTGGGGGTGTGTTCATGCCATTTTTATTTATTTTTGTTTACTGCCTCTCACAGTGTCAGCCTTCTTCCCCCTTTCAGTGCTGTGCTTTTCCCTGCAGGTGCGTGTGATGAAGGACAGTGACCCATCCTGGAAGCCCACATTTATTGTGAAACCTGATGGAGGCTGCCAGGGGGATGGCATCTACCTCATCAAGGACCCCAGTGACATCAGGCTCACAGGCAGCATCCAGAGCCGCCCAGCTGTGGTCCAGGAATACATCTGCAAACCACTGCTCGTGGACAAACTCAAATTTGATATTCGTCTTTATGTCTTACTGAAATCCCTAGAGCCCTTAGAGATTTATATAGCCAAAGATGGACTCTCTAGGTTTTGTACAGAGCCCTATCAAGAACCCACTCTAAAAAATTTGCACCAGGTTTTTATGCACTTAACCAACTATTCACTAAATATCCACAGCGAGAATTTCATCCATTCTGACAGTGTGAACACTGGCAGCAAGAGGACTTTTTCAAGCATTCTGTGCAGACTGTCTTCCAGAGGAGCTGATGTCAAAAAGCTCTGGTCAGATATCATTTCACTGGTGATTAAAACAATTATTGCACTGACACCAGAACTGAAAGTTTACTATCAGTCTGACATCCCAGCGGGAAAGCCTGGGCCCACTTGCTTCCAGGTAGGTTGGAGTTTCTGCCAGGAAGGCAGCTCTGTCTGGGCATGGATTCATTTTGTGGATGTTTAATGCCTTTTCAGAATGTCTCCTTAGTTGTGTTGCTGATCCCTGGCTGGGTGTGTGTGCACACACTGCACAGCCCTGTGGGAGCTCAGAGCTCACGCTCTCCTAGCCCAAGTAAAACCTCAGCCCCCTGACCTGTGTTACCACCAGCCCTAAACACTTGTGGAGAACTTTTAAGGGCTGTAATTTGTTACTGACAGAATTCACTCCAGTTCCCATCTTGTCCATGTTAGAGCTGAGGCTTTGCTGCTTCCTAATGCATCCGTAGCCAGGGCAGTTTGAAGATCCCCTTGTCAAGGGTGCTGAGATTCCATGTTGGCAGATGCAGGATTTGGGGATGGGGGTGTGAAAGGAGCCATTAGTATCCAAGACAAAGGGCTTCTGTAATTATTCAGCAGTATATAGAGTTTCTGTTATTTCTCTTCTGCCCCTCAAATGTTTCTTCCTCCTCAGCACAACCATATGGAGGACCATTGCATTCTGTAGGAGAATACTGGGAGTAGAACTGAAGTAACATATTGCTTGTTATGCACAGATTTTAGGGTTTGACATTCTCCTGATGAAAAACTTGAAGCCCATGCTACTAGAAGTAAATGCAAACCCCAGCATGAGGATAGAACACGAGCAAGAGGTAAGACTTCTCAATGTGATGGTGATATTGGAATGAAATTGCTTAAGCTGGGTTTTCTGGGCTTTTTGCCTTCTTTGAAAGATGAAGGCTGTCTGCTAATATGAAACCTCTGAGGTTCTCAGTAATTTTTCTGCTTTGGAATCATTGCTAATCTTGTACACTGCAAATATGACTTATTGGAATAGTGAAAGCTCTCCATCATCTTTGTCATAAATGCATTTATTCATCATCCCCTGCAGTTGTTAATTGTGTTTAGAGGATTGCTAATAATCTTTTTCATGTTTGTGTACATGATATAAACGGTAACATCATCAACAATGGGTTTTTTAATATTTCAATTTACCAGAGAATTGTGCCACAATCTGTTGTAACATCACAGTGAAAATGTGAAGGTATTTGTATATCCTTGCAGAAGTGTTTTGTAATCCATCATTGCGTATTTAAAATACAGATGATGTACATGAAGGCTGAGCAAATGTGCAATAAACAACCCTCAGTAGGGTAGTGAATAATTGTGTCCCTTTGTATGTCAAGCTGTCCCCTGGAGTGTTTGAGAACGTGCCAAGCCCTGTGGATGAAGAGGTGAAGGTGGCTGTCATCAGAGACACTCTGCGGCTGGTGGACCCTCAGAAGAAGAAGAGGAAAGATGCCCAGTAAGTGTGTTGATTTGCTTTGGGGTTTGCAGCAGGAAGTATGAAAGAGAAATATTTTTTCCCAGTTGTGTTAATTTATCCAGGACAGTGAGTTCCCAACTTGGCACTGACCATGTGCTACTTTTTGGGAGGAGCCATGCAGGGCCTTCAGCTCAAGGAAATGAGAAGTTCCACAAGCTGATAGGAAGTCAGGATTTGTCAGTTGCCCTGACTGGTACAAAGTTTAGTAACTCAGATTTATTTATTTGTACTCGAGGCCTCTTTTTTTATTCAAAACAGTCACAAGATGTAAATTTGTTTATCAATTTGCTTGAAAGTCACAAAAATGACTCTGAATGAATTGCCCCACTGGAGCTGAGAAGTACAAATATTGTATTTAGGAGTTGCTTCCTTGCTCTGTGCTAATAAACATAGTTAAATCTATGCTGTAGAAGTGAGAGGAGCTGCCTGAAGCAGCTGGCACAGGAGTGCCTGTGGGGGGATAAGGCTGAGAGAATCCATGTCTTCTTTTTTGATGAACCCCCTGATTTTAAGCAGTTCCTTGAAGACATGGAAGGAAGATTTATTTATTTTTGATTTTCTCCCTTGAAATTCTTGCTCACAGGCCTGCCTCCATGCTAGAATATCCATTTTGTGTTTCTCTTGGCACTTAGTGGCAACTTGAAGGATGTTACTCATGTTCTATAATGATTTCGAGTGGAAATTTGCCCTCCTTTTGTAGACTGAGCTCCACGATCAGGGCATGACTGATAATCCTTACAAGTCCTGTGTTATGGTAATATTATAAGATCAAACTCTTCCTTCAGAGGCAGTGCCACAAATAGAGGTTGCTGTGGTCAGTGTACAGAACGTTTTGCAAGGCAATTTGTCCTCTGTACTTAACCTCCACCCTGAAGATTACTTCAGTGCATGGAGCTGAAAAAGAGCATTTTTTAACCTGTAATTATGTGACTAGTCATGGCTTTTTTTTCTGCTGAAGTTATGTCAGGCATTCATTAACTACATATTAGATATGGGAAAAAGGCAAATGATAATTACAAATAAATTGCTGGAGGACACCAGTGTATGTGGAAGGCTCATTTAACTGAGGACTCTTCTCTGATACATTCCGAGTGCTAAATAATTTATAACAGGATTAGTTGGTGAGGAGATAAACCATTTGCTCTTCACAGCAAGAATTCATCAGTGGTGCAGCTTTTTTTTTCAGGATAATCTGGTTAACAGAGCATCTTGTTGATGAATATCTCTGTGTCTTCACAAAAAGTCAACCCTATTTCTTGCAGCAAAGGGCAACAGCATGAAAACTTTGTGTGGGTATGCAGGAACTCCTGTGACAACTGAGATTTCCCTCCTCTGCTTCCACGGGCCTTTTATTAAACTGGGGATGGTATGTGGAACTTCTTGAGCCAAATTTGGCCTAGTGATAGAAAAAGAAGTCAGAAAGTATTCCTATTCTGACAGCAGCAAACATTGTAGACTCTAGTTTTGATGCTAATTAAGTCATGGACATTAATCTCAGTAAAGTTTGAGCAATATGTGTAACACAGAGTTTGATCACACAGGGGAAATGCTGAGACGTCTGAGCTGCACCTCAGGTAAATATTCTGCTGTGGAGATGGATTTGATTTCCTTCTAATTATCTCCCAGATTAAAATAAATGAAGCATCTAAATGAACGTGAGTTTTAGAAGTCATCCTGAAGTACTTCATTATCAGGAAAGATTAATAGCTCAGAATTTTTTTTTAGTTTAATTTTTCCTCATCTTCCTGGAGTTTTTTTGCTATTTCTTTCCCTCCTTCCTTCTGTGTGATGTATAATATTGAAATAAAAGTTAAGTTGGGTAAGATCAGTTTATCATTCCATACATATCTGTTCATTTTTCCAACACAACTCCAGTCTTTACATGCAGTGATCAATAATAATTATGTTGGCACTGCCAATAATTAGTGATTGAAAAGCTGCAGTGATACATGTTCAGGTCAATGTACTTAAATAAACATGGTGGCTGTTGTTCCACACTAGAACTAATCTTTTCTTAGCATTAAGAATTTGTCCTGGCCACTGAAGTACTGAGGTGTGTGGGTCACATTTGTGCATAGAACAGGTTTAAACAGAACTTTTCATTCATGCTGAGGCTTTTTTTTTATTTAATAGAGGATATGCCTTCTGCTGTAGAGATGAGGGAAGGTTTCATGTGGTTCTGTGATGCAAAGAGCATCAGGAATTACAACAGAAAGGGACCCTGTTCTCCAGCCATGCTGTAACCCAGAGGGTGAGAGGTACCTAGCTCTGCCTGGCCAAGCAGAGCCTTTCTGAAACATAGGCAGTCCATCAGCACATATTCTAAGGTTTCCTTTACATTTTTGCTCTTCTTCATGATATTCTTTTTCATTTCTCCCCCCCACAATGAAATTTTGCAGGAGCCAAAATGTAGACCCTCCCTCTTTCTGCCCCGGCTTTGGTTCCTAGACTAGTCCTGTTTTCCTTAGGCATTCTTAAGGTGGAACTCAAGTTTCAGTCACATTAAGAAATTAAAACCTTTCATAAAATAATTCAGAAGGTAGGCACTCTTTGCCTTTGTTTGTGTGGCAGTGCTGTTCTCATGGATTTTGGGGCTTGAGTGGATCATGGCAATCATCCAGGCCAGTGACATGCTGGAACAAACACAGTTATTTGTGTGATTGAAACTGTCTAAAGCTTGCAGAGTATTACATTTGCTCTGGGTTCACTCCTTGCAGCAGAGGTGCTGTTCCCAGCCTGCTGAAGGTGGGAGAAGGCTTCAGCTAAGGGAAATTTGCACAATTAAATAAATGGTCTAATGACACCCAACAACATGTAAAGTGAATCAGCGTTACTTATGTAAACAGCAGTTTAATTAAGACAATCACTGATGCAAATCATTGTGTATGTTGTGCCTCCAAAAGAAAATCCATTTCAAAAGGCTTCACAAATTTCTATTTTTCTGTGCCTAATTTGGAGTCTTTGTAGTGGTAAAAGGTTTTACTTTCAGTGTTTGTTTAATGGTTAGCAATTTATTGTAGTTCACATGGCATCAGATTTGAGGAGGAAAGAGGAGTGTCAGGCTCCTGTGTGAGTGCTGTGTGTTCTCCACTGAGGGCAGGTGTGTGACTGGTGTCAGAATGGCAAACTGGGAGGATCATTTGGAGCAGGACTGCTCTGAATGGATCAGGGAGATCATTTATATCGTTTCATCGATGCTAATGACCCTCTTTCCTGTCCTGTCAAAAATATTTATGTCCTAGTTTATTAATGCTAATTAATCCAGCAATAATAAGGACTTCTTTGTATCTTGGTGGCTGTTGTTTACTCTGTGTCCTAGTATGATCTCTTGCATTTACATGCCTGGTTTCTTACATATTTCAAGACAGAAAATAGGCATTTTATTCTTTTGATAAAGAAATCATAGCATTGTGGCATGCATGTCATTAGAAAGATGAGTTGCCCATGGAATAAAATCTACTTTTTCCTTGCTAGAGAGGATGAAGGTGCAGCCCCTTAAGTAATATAATGACTTTTATTCAGCTCTGAAATAGCCATTGACCGAAGAAAGAATTGAAACACTTTGGAAATGAAATGTAATTTAATCTGTGGCTGTTACAAAAATAATCAATTCATTGTGCCCTCCAAACTGAGTGCTTTTGGTTTATTACCTCTGATGCCCTGGCTGTTTCATTGCTAGTTTATCTTTCCTTGGGTGGTATTCTCTGTCCATGCCACTGCAGGGCTTTTTCTATCTGAAATCAGCCTTGAAATTTATTTGTGATGTTCTGATTCTCTTTTTTACTTCTTTTTTAAAATATGTCAGGTACAATTCTCTTCTCAGGATTCTGTGACTCTAGGAAATGTCAAACATGATTAACTAATTTCCTGAGCAGGAAGAACCCCAATGTGGTGGCTCTCAAATTTTTGCAAGATCAGCGTGCAAACACTGGCTAATGTCACCCTGTTCTGAGAGCACCCTGTAAATATTAATGTCTGTCAGACTGACTTTTTATTTTATTCTTTTACTGTTATGTAGTTAGCAAGAAATTCAGTCAAGGTTTTGCAGAACTTACTACACCAAAGATCATCCTCTTTTCTTGCACAAAACAAGGTGGTTCATTTTTAACACGGTGTGGATTGCACAACTTTCTCACTTCAAGTGATTTCCTTCTCTGATAGAGGACAAAATTAGTAGTTTCTGGGAGTGGAATATCATCTGTATTTAATGAAAACATGAATTAATTTCTGGACATTCTACTTAACAGGTTTTCTGCCTTAAATGTGACTTATTTTACAGTGGCAGCTTCTTTAGGAGGTGTCACCTGCTGTGCTAGTGACCAATGGGTCTGACCTTGTCACTGAACTGCAAGGGGAATGTGGGGCTTCACTTAAACAGGCCTTGCAGTAAAGGTTCTTTTTTGCATCTTCCAAAGACATTTTCTAAATCCCAGTGTTATTCTTAATTTCTTGATGTTGTGGATCAATGTTTTACTTCCTTAAGGAAAAAAAAAAGTCAGGAAATCACCTCTTCAGCTGTATTGCATTTATTTTCCAGATATTTTGCCTCAGTTTCATAACCTCCCCTGATGTTTGTGTCATGTTTAATGGAAATGTGAAAATACACTGTGCACAGCTGTCTCGAGAGTATGATTATCCTAGATGTTGTTGATGATAAAGTCATTTTTGCCATTTATGACTGTGTTTATCTCACTGTCCCTATTCTGGGGTTATAATTGTGTGACAGGGCTGGCTTAAGAGGGTTGGGAACTCAGTGCATGGGCCCATGGAGAGGCTGGGTGGGGGGATGCTGGTGCTGCAGCCATCACTGATCAGAAAATAATGACTGTTTTTCAGGCTTGCAGGAACATCTCTCAGTTTCCACTGCTGTGAGCAACTGGATTATGTTCCCCAGGGATTCATTACTCAGGGCTGTCAGTGCCTTTTGCATTATATGGAGGGAGTTTAGTGCTTATCAAAAGAAGCACAGAACAAACCCAGCTCTGGCAGTATCAGTGGTTTGGTTTCCATTTGCTAATTGACTTTATGAGCTGACTGATGGAGCTGGAGGTTTATTCTCTTGCTATCCCTAGGAAGTCTGCTTGGGTTTGCAGCTATTCAAATGCTTCTCAAGCACCACCTCTTCCTTCCAAGCCTTCTCTCTGCCTGAGAGTGTATAAACTCATATGTGTGGCTTTCTTGAGATTGATCTTTCTCCTCTGCCTCATTTTGGAGGCTGACACAATTTTTTTCCATCAGTCAGAATGACCCAGCATGCATTCTGAGGCTCTTTCTGGCAAAGCCCTTTGCAAGCACATTGAATTAGCCCCTTTCTCTTTCCTAGAGGGCTTTCTGGTTTATTCCTTCATCAGGCGACCTGCCAGCTCCACTATCAATTCTTGTCTGTTCCATTAGCCCGGGCAGCTTTTGATGGGTTAGACACGGGAGGGAGACTTTTAAATGTGATGTTTGTCACTGTTCCTTCAGTTCACATTACTGAGATGCTAACTTTGTTTTTCTGTACTTGGAGAGTATTTATTTCTACTGCTATTTCTCATCCTTGCCTCAGCTCGGTTCAGTTTTGTGGAGCAGATGTGGTGGTGTCTTGATCCTTGCTGTCTGTTCCTGCTTTTCCAGCTGTTTATCTGCTGCATCCTTAGGAGCATTTAACATTTCTCCTAGTGATCAGGACAGGCCCTAAAACTACAGTGTGAGATGTACCTCCACTTTTGAAGGGAATGATTTGGTAGTGCTTGACTGACAGAACAGTTCTCCATTGGTTTTAAGAGTCCCTCAGAGGAAAGTGGCACCAGAGTGTTGTACTACAGCAACAGAAAACACAATACTGAGTGCAGAGCAGTGGCAATTAATTGGAATGTGCTGTGGCAGCAGTCCTAACACACAAAAGATAGTAAAATCTGATGATAGAAGGGTCAGATCTTTTAGTGACTCTAATCTGAAATATAATCTGAAGTTGACTAAAAATGGGTAATAACAGTATTTCTTAAAAGATAGCTAAATCCATATCCCTAGCATAGATACAGGAGGCATCAGTAATTCACTGCAATGTTTCCCCTATCCAACCATTACAGGAGAAGTTGATTTTGTGAAAATAACTCTGAACTACGACATACAAGATGCAATTTCTGTTCCTGATTCAGCAGTTTACTCAGGGACCTTCAGACAAAACATTTTCCTTGTATGAAATGAGGATGAGCTTTGGTTCCCCCATGCATTGTCAGTCTTTCTAAATTCCTAGTCCCCAGGACATGGCCTCTTGTTATGCTTAGTAGTATATGAGGGCAGTTTATGTATTGTTATATAAAAATATTACTGACAAATTTCTCTTTTCTTCTCTGGAAGGCCCTAGGTCTGATTTCTGCACTCTTCAGGCAATATCCCTGGTGGTTACTGAGGTTTTCTGCCATACAGAGTGTTTGGAGTCACTGTGTTTTCTACACAATGTCCTCATTTGGTGCACGGTGTGCTATTTGAATATTCAGGATTTAAAAAGGGGTTTTTTTTCTCAATGTCAGTCTTTGATAATGTTATTTTCATCTTCTCATTTTTGCAGTCCTTTGCTACTAAACTAGAGAAGTTATGAAATCTCACTGGAATGCACACAAACACAGCATTAAATAACAACAGATTAATTTATGATTATTCTATTTTAGCCTTCACCAGGGTAAAAAGTGCTGTTACTCAAAGTCCAGTTTTGCAAGCAGGTCTGTGGTTGCTCACATATTGTATTCCAAGCACTCCCATCTTGAATGGACAGGCTGTATTTTAACTTGCACATAAAGAGTGAATGCAGTGAATTCTCAATCCCTTGCAATGACCCCATATTGAGGGACAGCTGGAAGTGCTTACAATGTGCTGAGCAGTGAGCTGATGACAGGCCCAGTTCATTTGGAAATTTTAATGGACAAGAGTTGATATGGGTTGCAGGATTTGAAAAGGTTTCCTTTTCAGCAGTGTGGAATTAATTGGCCCAAACCTGTCGTGTGCTGCAGCAGTAATTGGTGTGCTCAGTGCCCCCAGCTCTGGGGTGAGCCCAGCTCTGGGTTTATGTTTTCAGACTGGGAATGGAGGCTACTTTGTCCAATTAGACTTGAATCACAATGTTTTGAGATGCAGCTAATCTAATTACTTTTTTATTGACATCTTTTTTCTTTCTTTTTGCTCTTTAAAACCCCTCGTGAGCAGTAGAGGAAGGATTGGAAATAAACTGAGGAATGTGACCTGTCACAAGTGTCCATAAAATCTGAACTTTCCAAACATTTGAATGTATCAAAACATGCTTAGTAATTGCATCTCTTAGACATTCACACTGTATTACATTTTAAGTTGATCATTAAGAAGCTTTTTTTCTTTTTTCCCCCTCTTAACAATGATTCTTAAATAAAAAGAAAACCTTTGTGATAAAATACAGAGGAAAGGAACAATATATCACTTCCTCTGGTCTTTGTAGTGCAGCCACAGGAGTTGCTGAAATCTTTGAGGTTTGCCCAAGAAGAAGGAGGTCAGGAATAAAATGGAGTGGCTGCTTTATCTCCTTCCACATGGCATCAAAATGAGTGTGGAGGCAGCAGGGCCAAACACCTTGGGGGTCAGTTATTTGATTAGAGATTAGAAGCCAGTCCTGATGGTAATAAATGGGGCTTAAGGCAGGTGTGGGTGTGATTTGTGTCCCTCAGCACTGTCCCTGCAGCACTGACTGGGGCAGGAGGAGCCCTTTGGCTTCCCTGAGCTGGGAGCAGCAGCCTGAGCTGATCTTGGAGCCCCTTCCATGTCTGCCCCTGCTCTGACTCAATTCTGACAAAGGGACCTGCTTTTGTGTGGCTCTGTTTGGTTCCTGAAACCATAAAGTCAGCAACAGTTCAGAGCATCCCTGGTGGCTGTGCTGCATGCAGATGGGTGCTGTATCCAGGCCTTGCTGGTGGGAAACCACGGAAAACTCAGATTAAATATGCTCAGAGATTTGCTCAAGTTACATTGGATAGCATATAAAACAATAGCAATTTTGACCTTGCTCATCAAGTAATGAGGTGCTTATTGAAGTGTTTGCTGGAGTCAGCTATCTGCACCTCTGAGAGGGTGAAATGACTGTGGTTGTTAAGGCCAGTCACCTTTTCCCTCTGCTTGCAAAAACTATATTGTAGAGAAGTCCTTGATGTTCTTAGATGTGACTTTCACCATTCAGGGCTCCTTGTATATAGCCCTCAAGGCTGACATCTCTTCAGCCTGAAAAGGGTTAGTGGTTTTGTGTTGAACAAGGGCTTAATTTCCAGATCATTTCCAGTACTTGGCTTAGATTGTTTTAGACTTCATGCCCTTGGTGATCAAACACCCACCAGCTCTGAAAGTGCAATGCATTTTATCATAGAACAGTCTGGGTTGGAAGGGATCTTAAGAAACAACTCATTCCACCACCCTATATTTTCCTCTTAGTTTTCAATACAAGAAAACTGTTGTGGTTTGAAGTTAAAACTCCTTTTTACCTCTCTCCTGTAGTCTGGGGCAGGGGCAACATCTGCCTGTGCCTTCCTCATCCAAAGGGGTTCACTAAATTTCCATGTTTGTACTGGGAAGGTGATTAATAGTTAGGCTGGAGTGCAGACTGCTTTTTCCTGACACTTCAATATGTTAATTGTTTGAGCTGAGTTTCTCCTATCAGCAAAATCATCTTCACCTCTACATACCCCATGGCTTCCCAAGGTAATCTGGTTTTTGGGTGGTATCCCACTGCAGCAGGAGTGATTCAGCTGCACTCTTCACTATAGAGCTTTCCCCTGGCTTTTGTGTATTCACAATTTCCATTATTAAATGTGCAGTTAAATGCTTCTTGAATTAAATTTGGTTTTCAGGTATTACTGTAATTGCCTTGTCTAAAATTAAGGATATACATTTATTTAATTTGACATTTTTCCCTTTTACCTGCTTGAGTGTGTGTTTGTGCTGTGCAGAAGCAACTCTGCCTTTAAATTAATTTTTCCAGTTGGTGTACAGTGTAAACTCCAGTAACTTCTAATTTTCTGTAATCTCTCTCATACTAAATTGCTTCCCCCCAGATAGTTTTTGTAGTGTAAGTGTGCAGGTACATACTGTAAAGAGAAATTGTACTGTATATATGTGTGCTTATGGCTGTACATACAGCATGGCTACATGTATGTAGTATAGAAATGTCTTATTTCTTACCTGTCTCACCATCTTTACAGTTTCTCTGTCATGTGTAACTAAAGCTATGACCAGCTGTGATAGTTCTGCATAAAATGTGTGTGTGTGTGAAGCCTGGAATATTTGTCTTGGTTTGCAGTTCCACCTGCCAGTTCCTGGTGTGACTCCTGAGTGGCCGTGTGTACTTTGTGTTCTCTCAGGCATGGCCCAGCCCAGGAACAAACTGAGTGAAAGAAATCAGATTTGATGCAGCCTGGAAGGTGTTAGAACCAATCAACCAGCCAGGGGCAGACTGAGGTGCTCCACCTCACTCATAAAAGACCCAAATCACTCCTTGGAGTGGGGCTCCTGGGCCACATCCCAGTGCTTTACCAGATAACAGGGAAATGGAATAAATGAATGCTCATGCATGGATTATATCCCTGAATACCAATGGAGAGTTCTTATGTGCAGATGCCTGCTCAGAATTAGAATTTAAAATAGCATGGATATACATGACAGCTGGAAATACCAGAGTTTTTTTTTCTTCAACATGAATACTGTGATTTCTTGGGACAAAATTGAAAATTATATCTTTTCCTGGCAAGACGTTTACTGATTTTCCATACTCTTTTTTTCCCCTGTTGTAATTATAGGGTAAATGCAAGCATTTATTTTTGCTAATGTTTTGTCTTAAATAGACATGGAATGAAAAATGATGGGAAAATGGGGATTATTTCACTGATTTTTGCAGTTTTATTATCCTCATTAGCTCCAGGCCTCCAGAAAGTTACGTGCTCTCAGGTACTGCACATCATGTGTATGAATATTCAAGCAGAAACACTTTTAAGAACTGTTTGCTTGTTCCCCTCTTTATACTCAAATAATGGCGAGGGAGTGCAAGGCAGGTTTTTAAGGGACAGCAAAATTAAGTGCTTGGGATTTTGGCTTGGCTTAAGCAGAGGCATTGAGCAAAAAAATAACATTTTCCCTCTTACAGATATCCTTCAGGTGTCAGTTCTGCAGGATCCTGGGTTTATTACATCAATCACAAGCAGCTTAAGGCTTCCAAAAACATAGTCACAGACAGATGTTGAGCTTGTCTGGGGATTAGAAATATCCTCTTCCATTAAGTATAAATTAACTTAATCACCAGGTATGAAAGATAAGCAGCATAAACATCATTCCCTGAAGCTTTCATTAAAATTAAAATTCTATTTAAAACTAGGCTTGTACTTTCTATGACTTGATCCCCCTTCAAAGAGATTATATCTGCTGTAAATTTTTACAGTGACAGAGTGACAGAAATTAATGTATTGGGGGCAGTGATGTTCTCTATAATTTAACTTCTGCTGCTCGTCATCTTTGAGCAAGAGACATGATTGGCTGATTTTTAAGTAGTAATTGGTCTCCAGTCTCTGGAAAACTGAGAAAGCAATAAAACTGCCTAGCACCCAGTTGCCACAGAATGAAAGCATAAAGCCACCTGACTTAATAGCAGTGTAATCATCAGCAGTGTTATTTGGTGTTGGAGAATTCACCTGCTTTAATAGGAGGATTAAGGCTGATAAAATGCAGTGGCACTGCTGCTTTCTGCTCCACTGGGTGACAGGGTAAAGCTCCTTTTCTGGCCCAGCATTACCACAAGTGCTTTCTAAGAATAATTTCCACATGGGAAGAAATATCCTGGGGTTTAGTCCTTTTTCTGTTCTACTGTAAGACTCTTGGTGGATCATAGAACATGTATTCCCAGGCTTTACAGCTGCTTTGCCTTTGCACCATCCTGTATTCATATTTTTCAGGAACATTTTTCTAAAGTAACAAAAGAAACTCTGGAGAAATAATGAGGCACATAAGTACCTTGAAAGCAAATAGTGAACACAAATAAATCTACTAGGAATAATAACAGCTCCCTCCACAAAAAAATAAAGTATCAGGGACTGTGTTTAATGATCTTTGTTCTGTCATAATTTCTTGCTGCAGTGGAACAAAGTCTCTGGATGCAGGATTTGCATTGTTTATCCATTATTTCATTACAGTAATGCCATATTTTCTGCAGCACTCACAGCTGACAGGTAATAGCATAAGCATTCTCTGCTTCTGTTACATTAAAGGTAATAAATCCGTAGCTAATACAGACTGATATCACCATTATTCTTAATGCTGGAAGTAAAGAATCTCAATTAATAATTAGGAAATAGCTGTTTTTTTTCCACACCTGAGACTCCTCAGATACATTTCTTCTGTCATGATTTCAACTGTGTGTTGGGGAGGGCTCTGAAATCTCTCAGAGCAGAGCTCAGGGCTGCTCTGCATTTGAAATGAACATGTCAGGAGTGTTCTCAGCCGTGGCTTTGTGTGCTCGCCGTGCAGCGGAGCAGGAGCCACGCCAACTTCCTACATCTTGGAAACACTCATTAACACAGCAGCAAACTTCCAGGCGTCTGCTTTCTGCCAGAAGCCATTTAATCTTTAATGAGAAGTGTTTATTTTTTTAATAAATCCATCAATCTGAAGAGGCAGTGAACCATCCTTCTCCAAAAGGGGCCTGATGGCTGGGGCGAGGAAATAACCCTCCTGGGACAGGAATAGAAAGGCTGGAATGGGTGGGTGAAGCTGCACTGATGGCTCTGACAGGGGCCTGCCTTTAGCTTATCCAAGGGTCTGAGAAATCAGTTTGGTCTTGGCAAGCAAATGGCAAGGCTATGGAATACAGTTTTAATTTACCCCTGGATTCACCTGAAATGTGTTTTGCCAGCTCAGGCCTGGAAGCTGCAGGTGGAGTTAGACATGGTCATGCTCACAAAAACAGTAAAATCTAAGGGAGGTGATTTACCCAGTTTATTTCTCTCACTGAGAGATGGGTTTTTTCTCTCAGAGAGAAATGGAAATTCTGCTTTCAGCACTTTGTGCTTCCCAGAGACAGAACAGCTGCTGTGTTTTCAAAATGCATTTGGTGTGATCAGAAGTTTGTTGGCTGCCAACAACATGGTGATTATCAATCCTTATGTTTAATCTGATGGATTCTGCTCTTTGAAATATGGACTCTTTACTGGGGTTGCTCTGCCTGCCTTAAAGCATTCTCCAAGTGTTGAGTAACTCTATGTAAGAGCAATAATTTTTCTAACATAATGTCAGAAATCTCTTACTCTGTGGGTTTAACATTCTTTTAATGCTTTCATCTTTGTGCAACTATATTATTATTTTGAAAGGAGGAAATGCCTGTGCTATTGATGTTTTTTACTTTGCCAGAGGGTGAAGAGGGGGATGAATATTCAGTTTCTTCAAAACGACACTCAGGAGTGGCCAGAACCAAACAAAAGCTCATTACTCACACCACATGCAGGCAAACCATGAAACTGCCTGCTCTGACATCCTGGGAGTGCTGGAAGTCTCTCTGTGTTAATAAAAGTAATGGGATTAGTTCATAAAAGCAAACTCCTGAATGGCTGATAGGGCAGAGATGCTGCTCTGGCTTTGCCTTAGTTTATACATGATTTATTTCTGTGAATGAGTGCAGGAGCATTTCATACCCACACACTCCAGGTACCAACACTCACCCCTTCCCTGGGAGGTCCATATTCTGTGGTAATAAATGGGAGGATAGATAGATTTGTCATGCAAAATATTCTTTGCTTTTAACTATGTTAACAGAGTCCTTGCTTGGAGAACAGAGGCTCAGCTGAGGGAATAATTATAGCTTCAGAATCCAGAACATAATATTTTCTTTTATTAGGTAAGCAGTTGTAAGCTGATACTGAAATTGCTTAATTTATACTTCTAGCAATGCCCTAAATGTAAAATCTATCACGTGAGCATTCTTAGAAATATTAATATTGTGATTCGTACCTCATTTTACTCTGAATTTGACAGCTAAATTTTATATACAAGTGTACAAAATGCTGTGAATTTTGAAACCTTTAATTAGTAGTTGCAAATTTGTTTGTCCCTTAGCAACTTGTATTTGCATAAAGATTAAGGCTGGTCAGAATGAAAGGGATAAAACTTAGATGGCAGAAACATTAATAAATTAGTAATCATGTATAAAAGATAAGTAGTCTTAGATGTCGTTTCCATAAGCTTTATTAAAATTAATTTTTTTTTAAAGCTGCAGTTGGTATTTTCTCCACAGTTGATCATTTCTAAAGAAAGATCTGTCTTAAGCTGCAGAATTAGAGAAATGAATGTATTGAGGTCAGACATTAGTATGTAAATTAAGCTTTGCCTTTTAGTGTGTGGCAACAGAAGCATTACCTTATATTTGACCTTTCATTCATTTGCCTGACTCAGCTATGTCAGTCAAAACAATTAATTCTAATGAGCAACTTTAAAGCGTGGGGCTCAGCTTCCTCCTCCTCCCCTTGCCTGGTGGGAATCCCATGAGAGAGGAGCTAATGGAGGAGGGAGCCTGGCAGGATTCTCCCTCTGGAAAAGGTGGGTTTCTGGTCCCTTCCTCACAGCCCCCCGGGTGCTGCAGCACCTTCCCATGGACACTTTGCAGGCTGTGGCTGCCCCTGGATCCCTGGAAGTGTTCCAGGCCAGGCTGGATGGGGCTTGGAGCAACCTGGGTCAGTGGAAGGTGTCCATGCCCATGGCAGGGGTTGGAACTGGTTGATCTTTAAGGTCCCTTCCAACCCAAACCAGTCTGGGATTCTATGACAGATAAGATTACAAAAATTTGTAATTTTCCAGTTGGCCAGTGAGTTAAAGGTAGAGATGGAGAATGAAAATCCCCCTCACATTTTCACTGTTGCTGGACTCGGAGCTGCACTGCTGCTCTTTGTAGCTCCTGTCTCCTGCACTCTTCACACCATCTCCCTTTTTTACCCCTCCTTTTTCTCTCCTCTTCTGCCCTGCTGTGCTCTGAGGAAGGAGCCCACCCTGGTCTTTGGCTGTGTGACCCCTGGGGAGTTCTGTCACCCCCTGCCCCTGCTGGTGGTGGTGGCAGATGGCAGTGAAAGGCAAGAGAGGGTGTAATGGTGCATTGCAAGGAGCATCATTTGTGTGAGTGCTGGGCAAAAAGAGGCTCCTTGCAAAGATATGCAGATCCCAGTAAAATTCTGTGTTTCTAGACACTCTGCTGGCTGGACCTACCCAGGCAGTTTGTCCTTATTAGTGGTGTCGAGACCACATCAGGCTGGGTTATTCATACAGGTTGAATAACACAAGGTAAACTTCGATTGAGGTGCTGTCTGTGGTAGCAGTGCAGGATTGAACCCTGAATGTGACTGGTGTAAATCAGTAAAGGTGAGGGTGCTCAATAGGCAGGTCTGTGTGTCAAATCAGAGTGCAGATATCAACTCCTGTGTGGGTTTGCTTTGGAAAGCCCGAGTTTTAATAAAAGTGCAAAATATATATTTCACTTTAATTCAAATTATATGATCATATTAATTAAGCTCTAGGGCATTAGGAAAGGAAACGTAAGGAACTCTTGGGGGAGGGAGCTAAAGAATGAAAACAAATCATTAAACTTTATAAAAGCAATAACCTGCAAAGGCAAATTAAGAAGTATATTCCTCTTTTTTTTTTTTTAACTGAGTGGAAGTACAAGATTTGTCCATAAAGACTAAATTAGGTTTTCTTGTTCTGATTTAAATATTTTACAGACTTTCCCAATATATAAGTGGAAAGGAATGAGACATGCAGTAGCATACAAAACAAAGCTGGTTTTAATTTTAAAACCCTTTTCTAATAAGAACTATGGATTTAAGAGGTACTTCAGGTACAGCTCTGGGAAGGAAGGAGAGGTTTGCAGGGGAGGAGCTGTTGTTCCACAAGTCCTGTTTGAATGAGGGGGGGATGGACGAGGCTCCAGCCTTGCCCCGTGGCCAGGCAGTGCTGGGGCCAGGATTCATTCCTCTAAGCTGATCCCTTTAACAGGCTCTTCAGTGTCTTCTGTAAAAGAATGAAATCTCCTCAGCTTTGTGCCTTTTAAAATAAAGCTTTGGATTTTTTCACTAAATACATTCATGATGAATGAATAATGTACAATCCAAAACGCTGCTGAATTTAGAATGAGAAAGGGTTTGGGGCTTCCAGGAGTCATTAAAACCAGAGTCATGTTCCAAACAGCACAACCTTCTCTCCTGCCGAGGACAAGGTTTCACGTTTGGTCAAGGTCTGGTTCAGCTGGCTGAAGATTTGAATTTTTAGATTCACGAACAGACCTTTTGAGATTAAAAATAGAAGCCTGCATGCTTGTTGTGAGTTGGCTGTGTGTACTGTCATTCTTTTGGCAGGTGTTCGATGGCAGTCCCATCTTACATGAGAAAGAACAAAACTAATGGCTTGTTACTTTAACCTTTACTTCACTAATGACAAAAATAACATTATTTTCTACTTCGCTATCTGTAGCAAAGAGGGGCATTGTGTCAAAGCACTCCCGAAGCCTGCTCTTTATTTGTAAAGCCTTTTTAGATTCTGTCTCAAAAGTGGTCACATTTATAGGCATTCAACCTCAGTGAATATAAGTGTGGATAGAGAAGGGGTGCCATCATTTTAAAATTTTGCAGCAACACCCTTAGAAGGGCAAACCCTTCAGCGTGACGGTCCCACTGGATGTCACCAGTACCACGAGCAGCCTGTTCCAGTGGGAGGTGTCCCTGCCCGTGGATCAGGATGAGCCCTGAGCCCTAACCCATCTCTGTGGTTGTGCCCACAGGTGCTCGAGCCCGGAGCATGTGCCAGGATCCAGCGAGTCCCTGCTGGCCGAGCGTGCAGAGGAGGTGACAGGGCCACGGGGCCACGAGGCCGCCCTGCCCTCCCTGTGCCTCAAGCAGGTGTTCNGGGCTTCTGGACCTTTATAAGGTGAGCTGGGTACCAGCTGGCCCCAACAGGGCTGCTCCTGCAGGCTTTGGAATGCCTTCTGGTGTTCCACTGAACCACTGCCTGTTTGGTGGTCAAATAGATACAGCTTTATCATTCCAGGCTCCTGGAATACCTGACCCGTGGATCTGTGTGTGGTAGGAAGGTGGGTCTCTGTTTGACAGCAGATCAGTGATTACAGATACAATTTGCAGTCTTCCTCAAGGTGTCACATTCCCAGTAAATACACACAGCTTTACCATTCCAGGCTGCTGGAATAGGGAGGTGTCCCTGCCCGTGGATCAGGATGAGCCCTGAGCCCTAACCCATCTCTGTGGTTGTGCCCACAGGTGCTCGAGCCCGGAGCATGTGCCAGGATCCAGCGAGTCCCTGCTGGCCGAGCGTGCAGAGGAGGTGACAGGGCCACGGGGCCACGAGGCCGCCCTGCCCTCCCTGTGCCTCAAGCAGGTGTTCCCCAAGTACGCCAAGCAGTTCAGCTACCTGCGCCTCGTGGACAGGGTGGCCGCGCTCTTCATCCGCTTCCTGGGCGTCAAGGGCACCACCAAGCTGGGCCCCACGGGCTTCCGCACCTTCATCAGGTGAGCTGGGCACAAGCTGGGTACCAGCTGGGCCTCACCGGCTTCCGCACCTTCATAAGGTGAGCTGGGTACCAGCTGGGCCCCACGGGCTTCTGGACCTTTATAAGGTGAGCTGGGTACAAGCTGGCCCCAACAGGGCTGCTCCTGCAGGCTTTGGAATGCCTTCTGGTGTTCCACTGAACCACTGCCTGTTTGGTGGTCAAATAGATACAGCTTTATCATTCCAGGCTCCTGGAATACCTGACCCGTGGATCTGTGTGTGGTAGGAAGGTGGGTCTCTGTTTGACAGCAGATCAGTGATTACAGATACAATTTGCAGTCTTCCTCAAGGTGTCACATTCCCAGTAAATACACACAGCTTTACCATTCCAGGCTGCTGGAATACCTGACCCGTGGATCCGTGTGTGGTAGGAAGGTGGGTCTCTGCCTGACAGCAGATCAGTGGTACTCTGGCAGATACAATTTGCAGTCTTCCTCAACGTGTCATGTTCCCAGTAAATCTAGAGATACCATTGTGAGAAAGTGACAGCTGGAATTGGGTCACTTGATGGGACTCTGTGGGCTGTGGGGCACAGGAATCATTCCCAAATGCCAGGTCCTGATGCTCTGTGCACAAAGGATTTGCATTGGGAATTGCACCTTGCAATGACAAGGAACTCTATTTTTTTCACACGCTCTTTATTTGGGAGGGTTTTTTTCATAGTTTTTTATGGCTATATCTGTTCTAGGCATGGTCCAAATATCTCATTTTCTGTCTTTGATTGACTATGACAAAAGAAATGAGCAGCAGCAGCAGATGTACTCTTAAAACACAGATCTGGTTTCTGTGCAGATGCATTTAGCATTCAGGAATGGATATAAACAATTTGGTTTATACAAATTACGGTATATAGAAAATGACTGAAGGCATCTGCTCTATCCACAGACCAGCACAGGATTGCATCCAGTTCTGTATTTTCTATTTTCTGTTGTTTAATCCAGCCTTATTTTGGCACTTCTCAGAGGAACACAGAATAAATGCCAACATTTTCTTTTAAGAATATTCAAATAAATTGTCTTATCTCAACGAAATAGTATTTGCAGTTTCTTAATGCATGTTAAATTAAACCTTTTAATATTGGCAGATGTTTTGTTGATTTTTGTTTATTTGTATATGTTCCATACCAGCTATATGACCTTGTTCTGAAGTGCTGTCATTGCTGCTCATTTCAGAAGGGAGGTCACAGTCCTGTGAGCTGTATCACTTTTCAGGAGTGAAATGGTCCATGAGTGGGATTTCATGTGGGTAGTGTGTGTGGGCAAGTGCTAGCACAGACTGTCCACCCAAATTCCAATCAAATCTGTTCTCCTTCAATATTTTCTTCATTCTTAAAAAACCTAAAAGGGAAACACTGAATGTGATTCTAGTCCTGGCTTGGATCGTGCCTGAGACTTTTTGGGACTGTCTAGGCCAAACCTTCCTCTCTGTTTAAGGGAGCCCTGCTGAGGTTAGTAGAGTGAGAGTCTCTTCAGTGACCCAGGTTTGGGGTGGTGGGTTTTTTGGTTTAGTTTTTCTTTGCTGGCAAGAGATTTTGGGCAGCTCTTTGGCATGTGCAGTAGTGGCAGCCAGGCTGCCAGACATCTGGAAATCCTGGATTCATGGCCAATTCCCATGTTCTGCCCAGCACTGCACTGCAGACCAGACCACAGGAGTGCCCCATCTCCACAGCCCCAGCAGCCCAGCCAGGGGTGCCCCTGTTTTCCATGCAGGGTTCAGCACCACCAGGGTAAATCCCTTCAGTATTCAGGCATGGAGAAGCAATGCTGTGCCTGAAATCTCCCCCCCAGCCCTTTCCAAACAGATCAGTCAGGCAAATAAAAGAGTATTTCTCTGTGCAAACTCTGCCTCGTGCTGATTTGTGGTGGGTCTCACAATGGACCAATTAATTCCATTCTGTTACAGCCTCAGAGTACTGGCAATAGCCTGGGAGAAAGCTCAGTGTAACAGTCAGGTCATGGTTTTAATTGAAATATTCCGGGTTTGGGCCTGTTCTGTTTGAGATATGAGCACTTAATGAGGGCTGGTCTGTTTGGTATCTGCTGTGTGTGTGTTATTGGGCTGAGCAGGTTACAGTGGGTCTGCAAACATGGGCATCCCTTGCAGGATTTTCACTTGGATGTGATCAGAATCTCTTCTTTATTTGTCTCTGTTTAACAGGAACTGCAAACTGAGTAACAGCAATTTTTCAATGGCTGCTGTCGATATCCTGTACATCGATATCACAAGGAGGTGGAACAGCATGGGAATTGACCACAAAGAATCAGGTAACACAGGTTTGTATTCAAAAACTTGGTTCTCAGAAATGAAGAGATTTATTGACAGCCTCAACAAACCAGATGTTTTTTGGGTGTTAAAGCACAAAGTGCCCACCTGTTCCTGCTGGCTTTGTGTTTGGCCCACTCCCAGCTGTAACCATGGCAGTCACAATTCTGTTGTTCTAAAACAGCAGCTTCTAACTTTTTTCATGATATGCTTCACATGAGTGTCACTTCTGGGGGAGAAAGTGTGTGTGCTACCAGAGGTGCTTTCCCTGCCTGCAGCTCACCATGACTGATAAAATAATTCACTGAGCTGGCAGCTGCTGCTTTCAGATAACTCAACAATTCCTTTGCAAGCTGTTTTACAGCCAAGATTGTAAACGACCCCAGCTGCAGCCTTGGTTGAGAGAAATTATACTCAGAATGTAATTGTCATATTTTGAAAAGGTGCCTTTCCTGCAGCATCAATAAGCCAACACTAAGTTAAAAACCCCAAACCTTTCAATATCTCGTCCTAAAATAATCTTCTTAAGTGTCTGTTCAAACTGGGAGAGCCAGTTAAAAGCACAAAGCAGCTCTAACTGTGCCTTGTGGCTGCCATTCTGCACAACCAATTGGGGTCTGGCTTCTTAATTATTTCAAGTAGGTATTACTTGAAGGTTTTAAATACAATAATTAGTGCTAATATGCAGCCCCTCTTCCCCTTGGCTGTGGTAACGTGTTATTAGTGAGATGTGATGGAGCAACACCTGAGGAGTCTGTACTGCAGCACGTGCCTTCTGCAGGGGACTTTTGTTTGAGAAGGGGCAGAGCAGAGTTTTATTACAGCAGAGACATTTTTTGGCACTGCACACTTCAGCTGTTTGGTTTTCATTCAGCTGAAACAAAACCACTGTTGTGGAATTACTGGGTATGGCTGAAAAAACGGACCCTTCACCTTCAGAAGGGTTTGTACCTGTGCAAAAGTGAAGCAATACTTCAAATCAACTCACACCTCTGGGAGGTGGTTCTTGGTAATGGGGTTTATCTTCACAGTGCTGCAGACTGAAATGACACACTGCTGGGAACTTTTGGGTTAGGTCCATCTCTGAAAACACAGGGTGGAAAAGACTCGATTCAACTGCTGACATAAACTCGGTTTTCTCTCCAGTTGGATTGTTTTCCTTGATGCTCAGCATGTTCCTGTATGTCTGATTTGGTTTCAGCTTAATATTCGAGGCAGCAGAAATCAAGGCTGATATCACAGCAATTTAATATCTTAAAATGAGCTGTTGCTGTCCCAGTTTGCCTCTGGATTTCAGGCTGGGGTCTGCAAGGTCAGAAACTGCCTCAGTGATCGAGAATATCACTGCCTGTAACCCAGCCTGGGCTGCCCCTGGAACCCCCAGTGAGCTCCTGTGTGTGACACACAAATACAATCTTGGCAGACACACAATTTCTTTTCTTTCTGAGCATTCTGGGTTTTGCCATGTCAATGAAAAGATGTTAACTAGCACGCTGGTGGTGTCCACACCCAGCACACACACACGTGTGGTCTTGCTGCCACAAGAAACAGGAGCTGGGGTCATGCCTGAGCTGTGGCAGAGAAGGCTGTGCCCTGCCTCTCCTCTGAACACCTTTTCCTTGCAGGAATGTGCCTGCAGGCCTTTGTGGAAGCTTTCTTCTGCCTGGCTCAGAAGAAGTACAAGTCGCTGCCCCTGCACGAGCAGGTGGCGTCGCTGCTGGAGTTCTGTGAGTGTCACTTGGCTGCCCTGGCCGAGAGGCGGCTGCTGTGGGGCTGGGGGGGCCCGGAGCGCCGGGGGGCAGAGGGGCTGCCCCTGGGCCCGGCTGCCCCAGCCCTGCTGGCCCGAACAGCCACGGCCCCCCGAGCCCCAGAGGGCAGGAACCAGCGCAACTGAGGGCGGGGCACGGCTGGAGCTGCTGCCCTCCAGGGACAGCCACGGATTCCCTTCATCTCAGAGTCACGGCCGGTTATTTCAGCTGGGGTTTATTTAGGATCTTCACAAAGTCAACTGCAAGCTGCCAGACTCAAGCAATGGCTATTTCTTTACCTCCATGTGGGGGCACCTCCCGTGGCAAACTGTGCTGTCCTCCCACGTGCATGGAAAGCAGGGTGAGGGGAAGAAGCCAACCCCAGCACCATGGCATGGGCTGCACTGCACCAGAGCACACCCCTGGCAAAGGGATTACCTTGCTTTGGGAGCACAGGACATGTCACAGAAACCAAGGAGCTGCAGTCTCAGACACCAGACTTTGGAAACCAGAACCTGGAATTGTGGTCAGACTTCAGGCTTTGACCCTCTTCTTCAATGGCTGGACTGTACACGTTGGAATCGATACAGATTTGGTCATTGGCCATGTACTTATTTTTTAAAGGCAGTCTTAAAACACTGAAATCATATTTTGGATTCTACTTCTTTGTACATGTCTTTGCCATGACAAGTACTGTTAGTTTTTAAAAGAAGAACTAAAGCTATTTATCCTTTTGCTTCCACAGAACCAATAAGCTCACACTTATTCACAGAAAAAAATTTGCTTCCTTAAGTGAAATTTGGTGAATCAAGTTGAGGTTTTGTCTTCAGGGACTTAGCACTGCTTCTGCAGAAAGCTGGACAGTGTAAGGGCCTAAGAGGTCGTTTGAATTCCAGTGAAACCAGTCCTGTCACTGACTTTAGCCTAAGCTAACTGTATTCTAGGTTTGTTTCTTTTTTGCCATCTGCATGTTTGTTACCCTGTTGGGATCTGCAGTAACATCTAGAGCAGAATTTTTGTGTGTCTTTGCACATATTCTTTAATTTCTCCCTTAAATAACAGTGTAAGTCTGTACAAATTAGATCTGTACTGTTTAACAGGATGTTGTGTCAACACTGGGTTATACCACTGGAATTGTACAGAGGAGTCTTATTTTTCAGGAAATGAACCACGACTCAAAATCCTTCCTGGGGGGCTGAGCCTGGCTGGAATAACAGGACACACACAGTAAGGCCAGGAGTAACTTGGAACTTCAGGGCTGTTCAGTGGAACTCTTTGTGGTCTCGTATTTTATTACAATAACTTGTGGCTACATCCCAGTTTGATTTTCCTCCTTTGTTCTACTCTTCAATGTTAATGACTTTGCTTATGTTTTAGTGCCCTCCACACTGCCAGAAATGGCAAAGCTCTAAGCTGGGCATGGAGCTTTGGCCTGGAGAACCTTCCCTGAGCTCCAGGTCAGAAGGTCCCAGTGGCTGGTGCAGGAAGGACAGGGTCAGTGAGGGGGAGCCCACCCCTTTCATGCCATGGACTAAATGCACACGTGGTATCGAGTGAGTTTTTACTTCAGGGAATGTTCAGAGTTCCTTTCCTGCTTTCAGTTTAAGCAGCATGTGTTTTTCCTAAGTGGCAATAGCAGCATGGCAATGCAATGCAGGAGTCAGGCTGAGCCCACACATAACTAATCCCCAGCATGTGTTAATCTCAGGTGTGGGCAGCCCCTCTCCTTATCTTTTTCTGTAACACCAATAAAACAGTAGTAGATGATTTTTTAGTTCAACAGCCAGACTGTTTGAAATGTTCTGTATTGTACATAAGAGGCAATTGTAGTCTAATGCCACTGCCCTCAGCCTTGTTTGAGTTTCATAAAGATTATTGCAGTATGAAGATAAAATGCCAAACTCCAAGGCCTGGCATCTGTCAGAACAAATGAAGCTGAAAGGGTCATTTTTTTCCACACTTGCATTGTAATATATTTGAAGACATTCACAAGTTGAAAAATGGTTACTTCTCCTTTTGTGACATCTGACATTTGTCTTGCAATTGGCAGTGTGTTACTGGAAAATAGCTCCCAGTTCCTCTCATCTGGTGATTGATGTCCTGGAAAGGGAGTTATGGAGGAGTGGGATTGGAAATGCTGCGACAGTGAATGCCTTCCCTTGCACCTTTCAAGTAATACAATCTGTGGCCTCAAATATCCAAGTTTTGCTATTGTATAAGTTACCCTGATATCAGTGGAATAAATTAGCTATTGTATATGGAACACCGATAAGATCTCTCTGTGCTGGAGATCTTTATACTCTCTGGGTGGAGCAGAGGTTTCCATAGCCTGTGCATCCACAGGCTGGTGCAGCACACCCTGTTCATCTCCCACTTCAGCTATGAAGGGTCCCTTGAAGAGTAGTCAAAATATTCAATTATCTGCCTCTGGTAATCCAGAGTTCATGTATTTATGGAATTGGAAAATTGAATGCCATATTATTCTTGGAGAGGGGGGAGGGAATAAACCAGGAATGTACTTTAGAGCCTTAATGGCAGTCACATTTCTCTTCCCTCCTGTCTAATTCAATTTCCTCTGCATATTATTTAGCATCCAATTTCAGAGAGCCTTTGAGTTACCAGTGTGTGCCCATGTAAATGACCAGAGACACTTTATCCAGACCATGAATGCTAATGCACTGATAATCTGTTAATCCTGAGCTTCCTCTCTAACTACAGACACAGTCCATGAAAGGTGGCAAACGTTGGGGTTTTAATAGCACTTTTCTATATATTCCTTTCAGAGAATATCACAGCACTCATTCTGCCATTTATGACATCCATGATATGGATATTGTGTACCACTGAAATCTTCCTCGCTGTTCCTGGAATTCCAACCTGCATAGAAATCAGAATAAAACAGCACCTAACAAAGATTTGAGGCAAGTGAGTTCAGCATTTCAACTCCCCTTCCCTGCAGGCCTGTGTATAGCCTGAGTGTACTTTGCTTAGGTCCCAGCTCTGCTGACATCCCTGCCTTGGTGAGGGTTACAGGGAGGGAGGGCATTGCAGTGCCTGGGCACAGGACCAGTGTGGTCCCTTGGCTTGCTGCAGAGGTCCTGGGTGGCTGAGAGATGGTGTTTGGGCTCCTGAATCCTGCTGGCATCTCATCAGTGAGTTGTCTACATCTGCCCAGCTACGCTCGACTTGTCTCACTTTGCCCTCTAGTTGTTCCTCTGGAAGGGGAGATTGATAAAGTATTTATTTTTCTCTGGCTGTTCCATCTGTGGTGCCTCAAGAGCATCCTCCTGCTCTCTGGGTTTGTTCCAGCAGGATGAGGCCCCAGCTCCTGCTTTGCTCTCAGATTATTTCTGCCTTACTTACCTTCACTTCACCTTAAGCACACACACACAAAATCAGCAGCACTACCCAGATAAATCCATCTGGTCTCTGTCTCAGCCTCATTTAACCTCCCATTGAAGAGATTGTATCACATGGTATTCAGCTGGAACCCATTACCCTGCATGCCCAAGCATATCACATTGAATTACCCTGGCCCGTGGGCCTGTGGTGTTTGCTAATGGCTAATGGCTGCTTTTAACTCGGAGCTGATTTATTGGAGCACGTTTCCATTCCGTGGTGCAGAGCTCAGGGAGGGGCAGCTGGGCAGGCTGAAGGCAGGGTGGCTTCACACTTGCTGAGATTTCCCAGTATTCCCATTCCTCCCCACTGTCCCGACAAAGCAAGTGGGAGGGACTGGGAGTGGCCCCTGGCTGCACACAAGGAGGGATGCAGGAGGGCCCAGTGCTCTGATTTTATAATTTACTGCAGGTGTAATGTAGAAATTGTGGTAAAGGACAAAATCAAAATCATTTTATGGTGATGTAATGCCATTTTCCCTCTTTCTGTTCATCATCAGTGGAAGTACAAAAGCCCTTCTGCAGGTCAGGGTCAGATACACTGGTGAATAAGCAGGAAAAAGTGGGACTGTGAGTTATGGATGCGAACCCAGCACTCTGATTTGTGGTTTGGAGTCTTGAGCCTCATGTTTGTCCTCTCATCAGCCCAGATCCCCCAGCACACCTCGCTCAGGGGTGAGGGAGGACTGTGGCTTCCAGGAGGAATAACAGTGACTGTGATAAATCAAAGTCAGTCAGCTTGGGAGTTCTGTTATTCAGGCTTCATTCCTCAAAGATGTGGCAGAAAAATCAAATGTTTGAGGTTATTCAATTATGGCTCATACTACCAGTGGGGAAATCTGATCATGCAGAGGGCCTGCATCAATTTTATCCATGTGATGAGGAGCTGTGCTGCCTGTCAGGTGGGAAGCAGCAGAAATCCTACAGGTGTCCAAGCCCTTCTCTCTGTTCCTCTCATCTTGGCATCACCAGCCCTTCCTGCAGGACATGGAGGAGTGTGGGCAGTCAACAGACACAGGTAAAATAAAGTTGTGAACAGCAGCAGGAGCTGAAATAGCAACATCAATAACAGTTTCCAGATAATGATCTAATTAGCACAAACAACAAGTTTCCACTAATGACTCTTGTTGTTCCAGCTCCTTCCTTTCTGCTTGCCTGTCATTATTGACTTCCGTGGCAGGAGTGGCTGTGCTCCCTCTCTGGGGCTCAGGCTCTGGGGGTTTGGTTACTGCCTGCCTTTGAATTCCTGCTCCTCCTCCTCAGGGGGTTTGCTCAGGAGCTTGGGCTGCTGGGTGTGGGACAGCTGTGCATGGAGGGAGGGGAGGAAAATCAGCTCTTGGGGTTTGTGGCTTTCTGGGGACCTGGGCAAAGTTGTGCTCTTGCTGCATGTCCCTGTTGAGAAAATAAGGATGCTGATGTTCACCTGCTGCAGTGGAGTGGGAGCTGATTGTGGAGGGCTTGGGAAGCTGGGAGGGAAAATGATTGTCAGGAGCCAAGATTAGGTGATTTAGTACTGGAGGAGCAGTAACAGTGTCCAGGCCCTCCCTAGGTATGAGCCTCATCCCTGCACCTCCCACTGAAAGAGAAAGGCTCTTCCGTGCTCTCAAGGCCCCAGCTTGGCAAGTATTGACTCCATGCTGTCACTTCCTTGGCTGTCACTGGCCACAGTTCTGGCTGTTTTGTCCTCAGTGGTGTGGTGGGCTGGATCCTCACATTTCCCCTTTTGAAGGTGCCCAGTTGTGACATCTCAGAGCTGCCAGTTGCTGCTGTGGGACTCAGCTTTGCTGGGGTGGGATTAGGATGGCACCAGCTCAGCCTGGCCTGGGCAGAGGCCCTACTGCTTTCTGCTGAACAGCCTCTAAGGAGGTTTAACTGAGTCAAGGGGGTTTCGATAGTCCCTCCTTGCAGCATTTTCTGGCATGTTCTGTTTCCAGGGATGTTTTTTTTCTTTCTGCCAACCTTCACAATCCACAAGGATGGCAGGGATGGCAGTGCCCCAGGCGAGGGTTTTGGCTGGGGTGGGTTTTGCCCTCTTGGGCAGGTGCCTGTTCCTGGCAGGAGCAGCACTGGAAGGGTCTCCTGTCTGGCTCAAGATCCCAGTGCCCAGAGCAGCCACAGGTGCCCTCCCACCCCGGCTCATTTCCATACAGCCAGCCTGTCTTCCCCCTCTCCCCGCAGAGCTAATTACGGCGATGTTAATGAGGCAGAGATGCTGATGCTGCCCGGGGTTTTAATGACTCTCCTCCAAGTCTGCTGCTTTAACTGGAGAGGCAGAAGGGAAGGAGCAAGGGGCAGTGCTGGGGGCAGCAGCAGGACAGGCTCTCAGAGCCCCTGGGTGTGTGATGGGAGCTGGAAGGGAAGGTGGTGGAGCCAGGTCAGGGCTGAAATGTTCTTGGGAGAAGATTGCAATGATCTCTTTGCAGAGACAGATAAGACATATTTATGTGTGCATGTGGCATGTGCCAGGATGCCCTGAAAGCTGGAAATGACTGAGTAGAGGTGCTGGAGCACTTATGTAAAATATCTAAATAAATCTTTAATATTTCTAATTGCAAATGTACATAAATTGCACAGCCACATCATTTCTTTGAACACCAACGACTTTCTCTGTACATTATTACATAGTTTAAAAGGAGCTGAAGGAGATTCAGCAAACACTTCCACTTTGCTTTTTTGTTTTTTAAACATACTTACAAAAAATGATTTGTTTTTCTTTATAAGAGGATATAAAACATAGCGACTGCTTATCAGGAACAAGTATCAGCCTAAGCAGATATACAGAGAGAGGTATATCTTAAGACACAGTGATGTATGATAAAGGAATATGTGAACATGGAGGCTGCACTCTGGGGTACTGGTAGCTGATGTGGAGCCACATGGCATTTACAGCAATGTCACAGCTCAGGTGATCTGTAGAACTCAATGTTTGACCGTGACACCCTTTCCCCGAGCGTGGCTGGGTGTTTGCAGCGCCCTCAGGATGGGATCTGGTTTGGGAAGCCCAAGAGCTGCGTGTTCTTGAGCTGCTCCTGCTCCCCACGGGAGGGGAAGGGCAGGGGGGCTGAGCCTCGGGCCGAGCAGTGTCCTCTGAAACCACCCTGAGGTGTCAGAGACCTGCGGGGAGATGGGCAGTGTCCCCTCCTGCGGCACTGAGGGAGCTCCTGGTGGCCAGGAGGCCGTGGCTCTGAGCCAGGCTGGAGACCTGGAGCTGTGGGAGGAGTGACCCCAGCAGTCACTGCAGGGAAGGACAGAGGGTCTGCTCGGGGACAGTGTCACTGCTGTGCCCTTTGCACCTCCCGGGGTAGAGCTGTGTGTGAAGGGCAGGGCAGCACCTGGGGGAGCTGCTGCTCCACAGGCTGCTCTCACAGAGGTGTCATCCTAGGGCTGCTCCCCCTGCACTGGCTGAACACATGAGTGCATCTGCCATCTCCTGGGACAAAATCCTCTCCTTGTCCATCATAGAACACACCTTGGTGTGTTCTCTGCTGCATCTGGGCACTGGGGACAGGGGAAATCCAGTGAGCTATCTAAACTTTGGAAATGATTGATTCCTTGCTGATTGCTTTCCTAGGAGAGCCTGTGACACCTCACTTAGGTCCAGCAAGTCCCTTTGCTCTTTAGGAATATTCACAGTTGCAGAACCCGTGTCCTGCACCCTGCAGCAACCTATGGGGCTCCCAGGCCAGAGGGTTCCGTGTGTTCTCACAGTGCAATCAGTGCTTTACAGCTGCAAAAGCAGAAAACAAAACCAACCAGACTCAAATGACAATGTGGAGTGACGCTGGACTCTTTGGATGGTGGCAGGATTTGCTTAAACTGGTGCAAAAGGGGCTGGTGACTACACTGTAGTATTAGTTGGCACTGGGAAGGCCTCGGGTCCCTCCCCTCTTTTGGCACTGAAGCCACAATCCCTGTCCAAAACGATACTTACAGTCTGCAGAGACCTTGGGATTCTGGGCAGTCCATTCCATTCCATCCCCCTTTACACAAACCCGCTCGGTTTTCAGGAGCCTTCACTACAGTTTAACAAAACCCCAAATCAAAACTCTTAAAACAGAATCCTTGAGGTGGGCCCACGGCAAATCTGGATCCCTGGCTTCTGTCCCTTCCCTCGGATCCCAAGGGAGGGGGCTGGATCCAGATTTGCCAGCCCGAGCCCACCTTTCCAACACAGCAGTGAGATACAGCCAAATCCCGACCGAATAAGCAGCACCAGAAGTTAAATTACTATATACAACTGTTAGTGAGATAGATACGGTACAGTAAACACTGAAAACATTTACAAAAAAATATTAAGACTTGTATTAAGATAAAAATCGGAGTGTTTTTGCCTTGTTAACACTTTGACAAGTTTGCACTAGAACAGCCTCTCACTGTAGAAAGCGCAAGAAGGGGGAAGGGACTGGAGCCGATCACAGCCCTGGGGACAGGGGGGCTCTGGTGCTGCAGCACCTCTGGGACCATCTCTGGTATTGCTACGCCAGGCACCAGCTCTGGGGCCACAGCAGGACCCTCTCACACACCCACACACCCACCCACACACACCAAGGTACAGCTCATAAATAACAGAAACACAGAGGAGGCAACAGAACGGAGGCTGGACCTGAACACCTGCCCCAAACCTGCTCAGGGCAGGGTCACTGCTGGGTCCAGTTGTTGACAATTGCAGGGGAAGGAGACGGGGCAAAACAGGGTGGGAGGAATCTCTACTGTAATGAGACTCTGTCCTGATTTGAATTGCTTTTCATACTGGCTCGGGAAACTAAAACTCCAGAAGGTGTTGGCACTGGGACTTTTAAGATTTTAATAACTGGCTGTGGAAGGATTTAAGGGTTCCTGCTATTTCAGCAGAACAACGTGTTCAGTAATTTGCAAGTCTGAGGTTAACCAGGAGTTTGTGACAGATTGGGGCGGGGGGGAGCAGTGCCTTGGCTTGTGGTTGGGGAGAAGATTAAGATGGACTGTGCTCAGCTTCAGCACTGAACAATTGGTTTGTGGGCGTTTCTTTTTCCAGCTCTTATGGAGAGCACTGACTGCATCCCAAAATCACTTCCATGTATGAATGGAAACGTCGCTGGTGAGCGCCTGCCCCGTGCCCTGGGAGTGTTTCCATTCCTCTATGGCACTTCTGTCTCGGAAAACTCCCGTCTCTCGCAACACAAACATTTAGAATTCAAAAACAATCAGCTCTAGACACACATCTCAGGGCAACAGCATTTAAAGTAAGTCTTTTTGCAGGGTTCTTATCAGGTATTTGACTCTGAGACAGTGGCAGATGTGAGTGCACGTACCCAACGGTTCACAGTACCCTGTATATTCCTAACCTGTCTGGGTCTTTCTCCAGTTGTAACCTTGTCAGTTTTGTGAGGTTCTTCAAAGCCATCTGTGCTATTCTCCAAAATGCAAAGGTGACTGTACTTGCCATAAGATCTGAGTTATGACATTGCTCTGAGGAGCTCCGTTTGGGGTCTCTGTGTGCTGCACCCCTCGGCACGTGCTGGCGGGGTGTGGAGACCTCAGTGCAACACTTCTGCTCCTCCTGGGCTTGGCCCAGGCCTTCCAGGCACCAGAAAAACGTGTAGGAAAAAAAAAAAGCATCTTTAAATTTGCAAACAATTGCATGTGGAAGAATGCTGTTAAGGAGCCTTAGGGCTGTGGGGCAGCACGGCAATGCAGAGCTTACTGGCACAGTGTCCTGCCCAGGCTGGAGACGGTCCCTAAGCAGAGCTCAGGGCACATCCTAGGCCCTCTGTCCCTTTACACATGGCAGGAGGAGCTAGGCCAGGCGTTGAGCAGTGTGTTACCCTTTAGTGGGAGCAGAGGCAGATGTCCTGGGCACTGCACCCTCTGATCCGCAGCTCGCAGAACCCCCTGGCTCTCAGTACGAGGGACCTGCCCTGAGAGTGGCACCCGTGAAGGACTAACTGCAAGAGCCACAAACCAACAGACAGAGACACCGTGGGGCTGCTCAGCAGCACGACCCCCGGGAAGGGGCGGCCCCTCCGCTGAGCACAACGTGGCTGTGCCGGGTCTGCGCTGCCAAAGTCTAATCCTGGCTTAGGCCTGCACAGTGCTCCTGACCAGGGGGCTCTCGGTGCTGGCTGCTGTTCTTGGTGGTTACTCCCTTATGACCATGTTTTACATTCTTCAAGCCGGTTAATTTCCATGCAGTGCTCATTCCCAATTTAAAGAGGACAGTATTCCAGAAAATGGGCTCTTTTTTTTTCTAATGCATACTGTGAAAGAAAAGAAATACAATTACCGATCTTCATGGTTCTTCAGGGCTTTTTCTTGTTTCTTTGTCTGTTTTTCTCCCCAGAAAATAGCACAACTCTCCACACAGAGCATTCCATCCCCACAAGGACCCCTCGGTCAAGCAGGCAGCTGCCACTCCATGTAGCCCCTCGCTCCCCCTCTACCACAGCGGGCACCAGCCAATCCAGCCCCTGTCCCTCAATCACAGCTCAGGGACCAAGCTCAGGCAACATTCACTTTATTCTGTGGCTGGAAGTGCATGTGGGACAGTGCCTGGGGCTTTTGCTTACAGAACTCTTCCCCTTTATTTGAGAGAGAGCAGAAGCAGTTGACAGCAATCAGGTCTCCATTCACCAGGTGCCAGCTCCTCCCTCCACTCGTGTGCCCGAGCCTCGGCCTCGCTCGGTGCTCCTGGGCTGCCCAGGGACAGCCCCAGCAGCACCAGTGCTGCCCATCTCCACTGCCCTGCCACCGGGGTCCCCACACAGCACCCCTCGGGCCACCACGCGCCCTGACCTTCCATCTGCACTGCGCTCCCTGCATGGGCGGAGTTAATTAACCACTAATTAGCTGCGCAAATGCCCTGTGGATGCTGCAGAAGTCAGTGGCCTCCCAAGAGCCCCATCAGGAAGGACGCTGGGCTCGGTGGGGCTCACTCTGGGTGGGCTGTGCTCGGGGGGAGGCACAGGAGGAGCGGGCCAGGCTGTGCCCACATCCAGCAGCACTCTCGAGCTGGGCTCCCTGGGCCCCTGCCTGCTGCAGGCCCGGCCCGGCTCCCTCCACTTCGCTCACTGACACGACAAGGACGTTACTCCTTGCTGGGAGGGGTGAGGCATTTCCTTTGGGCAGTTGGGAAGGAAAAGGTTACTTTTGTTTGCACATTAAACACTGATTCAAATCCAACAGTGACAGCGATTCTCGGATAAATGTGATTTCCTTATGCCACTCATCTGACACTCGCCATTCCCGTCCCTCAAAGTGCTGGCATTGGCATCTCGCCCAGGCTGGGTCGGTGTGTCCGCAGTCAGGAGCTGGTGCTCGGGCACGGCCGTTCTCTGGCGCTGCAGCTCCCGGTCCCTCCGGCCAGGCCAGGCCTCGTCCCGCGGCAGCGCCCGCCGCGCGTCAGCAATTACTGCTGTTTCTGAATTCTCCATTCTCTGTAATCTGCAATTTAGTTGGGTTTGTGGGGGAGATCCCATTACGTGTCTGCATGCTGTACCTCTCTTTCAGCTGGGTAAGGGCACTCATGAGCCGTGCGTTGGCAGCGTCCAGGGAGGCAATGCGTTTCTCCTGCAAGCAAATGGGCACAGGCACGGTCAGGGCACAGCCACGAGCCCTGTCCCGCTGGGGTGGCACGCTTTGTCCCCAGGCAGGGACCCAGAGGGACCAGGCCCCTCCTCTCTGGCACTCGGAGGTGTGGGGGCGGTCAGTGCTACACAGCATGGTTGGCAATCTGCTGCTCTTGGCAGGGCCACGAGTGCCCTGTGCCTGAGGTGTGGGCTGCCTTCATCTGGGGTCCTGGAGAAAATGGAGGTAACAAAGCTTCTCTAAGCATTCCCTTATACAGAAATTCATGGTGCTGTTTGCTCGAACTCAGCTGTTACAAAGATGGTAGGATTCCTTTCCTAAACCCAAGCTCTCCCAAGACAGTTCTTCCTGTCAGTGTTTAATTGATTTTGTTAGTGTAAATTAATAGTTTAAATGACTTGTAGCCTCCCAGGATGTCTTTGATGGCAACTCTCACCAATTACAGTATCGTTAGGATGGGAGCAAGAGCTTCATGTTGCAGCCTGACTGTGCCACTCCTGTTCTTTGTGACACTCATGCTGGTTTCTGTTACAGACAAACTAGAAGACTATGGACTGTATTTTCAGATTCTCTTTTCCAAGCATAGTGTTCCCTTCCACTGTCACTGACAGCAGTAACTGAGACTCCCAATCCTACAAGCCACAACCCAGAGGCCGACAGAAGCTGGCTTGGTCTGGCCTGAGTGTCCCTCGTGTCCAGGTCCTGGGAGCATTACTAGGACACGAAGCACCAAGGAGTGCTCCAGGGGGATGTGATCCTTCCACTCACTGCCTGAACTGTGGGCACCATCCTTGCCCAGACTGCCACCCACACCCTGAGTGTCTCCTGGCACACTCCAGGGCTGCCAACAGCTGCACAGAGGAGGGTGCTGTGCCAGCAGATCCACCCTGAGCTCTGCTGCAGCCTTGGCATGGGGGACTCACCTGGGCATCAATGATCTTCTGCTTGGAATCCACAGCAGCCTGCATTTCAGCATGGTCCTTCTTTAACTCCTCCTCCACTGACATCAGTCTGGGAACAGACAGGAGAAGATTACATTGGCTGGGCTCTGCTAAGCCCAGGTATTAGTCTTACACTCTGCTTCCTCTTACACATTAACCAAGCTTTTTCCTGGCTCTTACTCTTCCCTGGAGCTCTCCCCAGGAGACTGCCCAAAGCTGAAGTGAGAAACAGCGAAGGCTGGTCCAGTTATGAGGCCTGGCTCAGGTAAAGGTGTCCCAGACAATTGTAAGCACCACATCCCACTGGGTGGGAGAAAGGGATTTAGAGCTAGAAGTAAGGGATGGTGATGAGGTCCTTAGCTACCTGAACAGAACAAGCCTGCCAGAGCCTCTGAGAGCTGGGGTGGGCTGCCAGCTCTCCCCTCCTGAAGGGGAATCAGGAAAATGCTGGGATTTTCCTTGATCCAGGGAACAGTGAGAGGAAAATCCGCATGGGAAAGAGCTGTCCTGAGCAGGGATCAGCTCTAAGTCTGGCCAGGCTGCCCTGCCTTACTGCCATCCCCAGCACTCCCATCCCCCTGTACCTGCTGATGATGCCCTTCATCTGGATCTCCTTATCCTCCTGCTGCCTCCGGAGCCGCTCCTCGCTCTCCTCCAGCCTGGCCTGGTACTCCAGCACCAGTTTCTGCGTGGTCTCCTCCTGGCACTTGAAGCGAGTCTCGTATTCCTCCAGCTTCCTGTTGGAGATGCGGAGCTTGTCCTGCAGCACCACCAGGTCCTGCTGGTACTGAGCGCCCAGGGGCAGACACAGGAGGAGAGAACACAGGTGGCACAGGTTACCTCGTAGGGCTCTGCCCTGGCCAGGGGTTCCCCCAATCCCTCACGCCCCTCTCTGGGATCAGACTAGCTGCAAACCCGTGTCAGACACCCCCGCTCGCCGACACCTTCTCCTCCAAGGTCTTCTCCGCTGCGCTAGGAGGGGTCCCGGCTCCGGGGCAGGTCACTGGCAGTGCAGAGAGTGGGCTGTTAGCAGAGTCTGGCAGGTCACAGGGGCAAGGCAGGTTAGAGCAGCGAGAGGCACAGGCAGCCGGCAGCGCCCTCGCCCCAGGCAGGAGGAGGTGCTGTGCCAGCTCAGGGTTCACACAGCAGCTCTCCCTCCATGGGCAGCTCAGCCAGGGGCTTTGGGAACCCGGCACGAGCTGTGGTGACACACAGAGGACACTGCTGTCACCAAGTTATGCCATGGGGGCCAGGGCACCACGCAGGGCACGGGGCGCTCCTGCCTTCTGGGGGCCCAGGCTTTCCACAAGCACATCCCAAACCAGGGTTCAATCCAAGAAGAGCCACTGCATGAAGCCAAGACCCCACAGCTGTGCTGGTCATTCGGCTGAAGCAATAAATCAGCAGCAGAATCACATAAAGCAATTAAAAAAATTAAGAGCTTTGGAACTTGGTAAAACTGGGTTCAGCTCTTGCAGCAGCACAGCATTCAGAACAGCTTGCTTTGCTAAAGGAAAATCCAGTGAGCCTGTGCCCAAAAAAACCTGCTTTAATTTCAAAAAATTATCTTTGGAAATAGTCTTTAAAAAAGAATCTCAACTGGAATAACCTTAGAATAATTAACACGCAGCTGATAATGTGACAGGCTGCTTTGAAAAAAGCCTCTCACCTGAGTCACAAAGGCTGTTAAAGCCACAAATGTTGCTCATGAACTTTCAGAAATGCACTCCATTGTGCCTGGCCACTGCACCTGGGTAAGCAGTGCAGGAACACACTGGGCCCTGTCCCAGGTCTGACCCTCCCAGGGGTGTGAGCAGCCCCAGGAGAGGGGAGGCAGCATCCCACCCACAGCAGAAACATCTGCACCTCCCATGGACTGAGAGCCTGAGAAGCTGATGGGTCTTCCTGAAGTGCCAGGCTGGCAGAGGGCAGGACCTGGAGCTCCCACTGCCCGAGCACTGCAGTTTTCCTTTAGCAAAGCTCTCACTGCAGCACGGGAACGACACGGCTGGGACATGGAACCTGGAAGGTGAGGGGACACAAATGCCCGTGCAGCTGCACAGAAGCACTGAAGTCAGACAGCAGGGAGTGCTTGAAGAGGAAAGATCAAATACCTACCCTAGCCTTACAATAGAAGCAGCGTAAGCGAGCTCAGAGGAGAGCAGCAGAGGCCTCAGAGCCCGAAGGAGTCGCTCCTGTCTCTAGAACACTTGTCTCATTCTTGGTTACCATTCAAGTAATGGGGAGAGAGGTTATGCTAATGGTGATCTCAATGTCAGTGAGTGATGGCACAGCAAAGGAAGGAGAGATGCTGCATGGCAATGAGACAGCAGGGCCTGGGGCAGGGCTCCCGCTGCACTGGGCACAGGGGCTGGGATGCTGCAGCCCCACAGGAGGGTCTGTAACTCCTGGGATCCTGCTCCAAGGGTCTGCCCTGCTCAGAGTAAGAAATGGGCTGAACCCACAAACCTCTGCCCTGCTCTTCCTGGGGCAGTGGCAGCAGCTGCCTTGTACCCCCCAGGCCCTACAGCCCCTGCCTTTGGCTACTCAGTTTGGGTTAAGAGGTGACAGTCCCCAAATGACACAGCACAGCAGAATGAGCACAGGAAGGCTACTGGAACAAAACTAGAAACATGTCTGTGCTGGGAAAGCAGGATGGGGATTTGGGGGGGGTGATGTCTGCAGTGCTGTGGGGCAGGGAGGTGAGGAATGGCTGGTGTGAGAGGAGAGGCACAGTGAGGAAACATCCCAAGTGCTGACGGTGCCCAGACCCAGCAGGGCCAGGCTGTGGGGAAGCACCTTGCAGAAGCAGCACTCAGCAGAGAAGGGATTCTCCCAGCTCCTGACGTTTGGATCCTCATTTCTAACCCTTCTTTTTCACCCTGGCCTGGCCTACTCTGTCTCTTCCCAGCTTCTCCCACCCCAGGCTCGCCGTGGAAGGAGGGGAGGGGAGCAGCACCCCTCTGCTTCGGGGGCACAGGGACCAGGGGCTGGGACTGAATGCTCTGGAACTGCTTCCTGGCAGAGCCCACTGGCCTGGCCCTGCTCTGTGTGACACAGCCACGAGCCTGTGGCAGTGTCACTGCATGCTGAAGTCACCTCTGGCCCCAGTGCTGTCTCTGAGACTGAAATCTGGACTTAGTTTTTAGGCCGGATTTCAGCTTTTTGAAGCTGCTTCCTGCCACCTGACCCTGTTGTGAGGCACGAGGCTGCCTGTACCTCACTCCCACCTCTTGTTACAGGTGTGCTGAACCCACTTTTTAAGCTTTCCTCCCTGCAGCTGGGGGGGAGTTGGGATGGGAGTGGGAGGTACTGGCTGGCTGCAAACTGTTGCAGGGCAGCACCAGCACTTGATGGCTGGGTCCTGTTTTTCTTACTTGCTTTCATCAGAAGGGGATTGCAGTCTGAGTGTGAAAAGCTCCCAAACCTTCTCTAGAAGTTCCCTGTGAGGCTGAGCAGGGCAGCACCCTCTCTCCTGGGCAGGGACCTGCACACAGCCCACCTTCTCCCCACGGTGCTCAGGGAACAACATTCAAGGAAATCCTCTCTCTATTCAGAAACTTGTTTCAATCCAATCAGGTTTTACCTTTTCTGCTTGGCTGAGCTCGTCCTTATTCCTGAGCTTATCCCTGTGCTTGGAATCTGGGTCAATGCTTTCATCTTCTAAAAACTGCATGTTCATATTCAAAAGCCAAGCAGCAGTGCGGTCCAGGGCATTGGGGTTCACAGGAGAAGGGGCCTACAATGAAACACACAACCATGACAAAAGAAAAACCTGGAACAGAAATGGTCATGAAGCTGGAGAGAGTGAGGGAGAGTTTCCTTCCAAGCAGACCCTCTCCACGCTGCTCCAAGAGCAGCAAACCAGGCTGAGCTACCAGAGCTGGGGGCAGGAACAGCTCCTGCTCTGCAGCTGCATGTTGGCTTGGGGCAAACAGCCTCTGACAGGCCAAATCCTTCCCTGTGCCATCCTGCCAGCACAGGGACAGTGGAGCACAGCACCAGGATCACAGCCCAGGTGTCTGAGCAGGTCCTGTCACCACAGAAGGACACCGAACTGCTGGACATGGTGTGTTCACTCCATGAGCACAGAAACCCCTCACTCTTCAGCCTGTTACTGAGCTGTCTTTGCTTGCAGTGGAGATTTCACTCAGGTAAAACAAGATGTGAAAACTGAAACACTCCTTATGATCTCTTCTTGGAGAAGAAAGGTTTCCTTTTGGCCGAGGCTACACTTTGGATGCTGGAGAGATCTGAATGCCCAGCATGTTGGTGGTTCAGCTCTAGGTTTGTTCCTGCAGGCAGGGGAGCTGAAGGAGCAGTGCTGTTCCACAGCCAGGGCAGGGACTGCCACTGGCATTGCCTGAATAGTTTCCAACCACATTACACAGTTGAGGAAGTCACTCCCCAGCTCTTCCCCCTCCATCCTGCCTCATTATGAACTGCAGTAAACAGCTGGGTGAACAAAGGGGACAAGGATGACTTGGTCAAGGGAATTCAAGTTCACAAGTCAGAAATGTTGGGGATTTTCTCCTTCATTCCAACCTCTGGGCAGTGGAGAAACTCAGGACACTGTCAGGCAGCAGAGCACAAGCTTCTGGATCAAAAGGAGCAGGGACTGGCTTAATCCCCTCACTGGGGTCAGGGGCTTTCCTGTGCCATCTCCCAGTCTGGTCTTCTGCCTCCAGAATCACAAATCCAAAGGGTCAGACTCAGCTCAGGAACACTCAGGAACATCACTTGCTATAAATCCTCATGCAGCTTGTGGCTTTCTGCTTTCCCTTACACTCCAGCTCGGGCACGGTACCTGGGTGGCCACCCAGGGTTGTTTCAGCAGCTCAAAGGCTGCTGGTAGAGGATGTCAGTGAACAGAGCTGAGCCCACTGTGCACAAATCCTTCTGCCTCTTCCCTCCTTCTCTGCAGAAGCACAGAAGGATGTCCCCTGTGGCCTGGGAGAGTGTGGCAGTCAGTTCAGTAGATGAACTTGCAGATGTAGAGGAAGCACTTCTGGCTGGCACCAAGGAGGTCCGTGGACTTCGACTCAAACAGCCACGACATGGGATTCCTTTGGTCTCAAACAGCATTAAATATAACCAATGAGGAGCAGTTTCGGCATGGTTTAGAGATGCTGCCAACATGCAATAAAATGCACAGAGTGAGGGAGGGGAGGCATTCTGAGGACTCCAGGTCTGGAGAGAAGCTTTGGGAGCATCACAGGGTGGGTGGAGGAATGGTCTGCAAAGAGAGCCTGGCCAGGGCTTCCTGAAGGCCACGTGGAAGTCACCGTTGTCTTTCTGGAAGAAACTCACCTACAAAGAGGCCTGTGGGGCTTGCAGAGCTCTGTGCCCTCTGTCCCTCATGAGCACTGACCTGTGCTCGTTGTCCACGTTCTCCCTGTTTGTGTTACTTTTACAGCTCTTCCTTTAGGCATGGAAAGGCCCTACTGTGTTTATGTTCTACAGGCTAGTTCTGAAATGCAGGGTGAGTAAATGAGTGCTAGAAGAACAATTTTCCTATGCCAGGACAAGCAGAGGGCCCTGGGCCTGTGACCTACTGCCTTCCATTTTGGCCCCACGAACAGTGGGCTGGAATTCTGTGGTCTGGCATTGCTGCAGAGCTCAGCTGGAAGGTCGCTCTGGGTGGGGAGCACCAGCTCCTTCCCCACCACTCTCCTGGGAGGGTCTCACAGAGTGTCCAGCAGTGCCAAGGCCCCGCTGGGGTGGCAGCACCACCAGGGAGGCTCTGAGGACAGCAGGGCCTGTTCCAAGCCTGGGAGATGGCGCGGGGTTGACTATGGCATGGGATGAGAGCCTGGGCATGGAGAGGCAAAGCAGTGACGAGATGGTAGCGCACGACAGCGGCACCGCTGCCACGGCCCTCCTGCCTCTGCCACCTACCAGTGTGCCCCGTGACAGAGGGACATGGGGAACAGACACCGGCCCGTGCCACACTCGAGGTACAACCCCTGTGATGCCACCATGGGGTCAGCACTCAGTGCCCAGCGCCACATCCCCTCCCGCAGCACCGACCCCGTGGGCCGAGCCCGCCCGGACAGCCCGGACTCACCTGCTTGTGCATCGTGCGCTGCTTCATCTCGGGGCTGTCTCCCTTGGAGGACGAGGACTGCTGGCGCAGGCGGGCGCCGCTGCCGGGCCAGTCTGGCGAGGAGGACATGATGCTGCCGCTCGAGGGCCGCGGGTACTGCACGGTGCCCAGCAGGGCGGGCGGGGTGCGGCCGCGGGCGGCAGGTGGTGGTGGCGGGGGCGGCTGGTCGATGCGGCGCTGCGGCCCCGCGCTGTTCTGCCGTGGCATGNTTCTGGAAGGACAGCGGGGCCAGCAGCTGCGGCCGGCCCGGGGCGCCGTCGCCGCTCGGCGTGGTGGGCGTCTGGCCCGCGCGGCGCACGGTGGCCATGCCCGGCACATTGGCCATGCCCGGCACGCTGGCCATGCCCGGCACGCTGCTCTGCTGAGTCCGGGCCGGCCACACGCCCTGCAACTGCCCCAGCGAGGACTGGCTGTCATTGAGCGAGTCGGGCGCGTTGGCCCCACTGTCCAAGAGCCGATTGTCCTGCAAGTCCACCATGGACAAACTCTTGCTGCCATTAGACATCTGCACGTCGGGCTCATTGGCCTCTGAGTAACTGGAGCTTCGGGCAGGCGAGGGCTGGGCCCCAGCAGACCTTGTGACAAAAAACAAGTCCTTGTTTTCAGGGGTTGGAGATGGTAACCGTGTGAAATCTATCAGACTGCGGGGAAGTCAGTGCGTAAGGAAGAGGAGAGGAAAACAAAACAAAAAAGAAGAGTTGTGAATGCTGCACCGGAGCAGGAAAACGAAATCACTCAGAAATCAGGGAGGCACAGCGGTGTGGGGCAGGGATGGGCTGGGGACATGGGCAGGACCCAGCCCCAGTGGGGGGACAGTGAGAGGAACAGGGAGGACGAAGGGTGCTGTGAGCCCCGAGCTGGCCTGGGGTGGGCAGGGAGGGCAGTGTGTGCATGGCCAGAGGCAGCAGGGACACACTCACAAGCTCTGCCATCCTGCCTGGCCCTGCTCTGGTCAGCCTGTGCCACCCTTCCTGCTGCCAAGGGCTGCATCCCTGCCACGCTCGTGCCCCCTGTCTGTACCTGGGCAGCAAACTCCTGTGGGCACCCTGGCCAGCATTTGTACAGCACACACCACCGTGGGGGCCAGATGCACACCAGGCCTCCCGGGCTCAGCCAGCACCGCAGAGCTAAAGCCTGGCAGCTGAAGGTTATCCCCCCATTCCTGCTGCAACACATTCATGCAATATTGATTTCTCGGGGATAGGAAGAGAGAGCTTTGCAGTAGCTTAATGCGAATATTCTGCTGATCAAAGATGGTGCACTGTAAGCAAGTATTTGGGGAGAAGCCTATTGTCAGAGACCCTCCATAGCATCAGACTTAAATAATTGCACCTCATGCTGGGAAGCACTAGAGATGAAAGCTTTGATTAGAGCCAGTCCAGTGCCATTGCTGCCTTTCATTCCCAATTAAACTGTTAAATATTATGTAGTTTCCACACAAACTATTTTACTAGCACAGTCTTTCCATTTGTGTGGGCTCCATTTCATTTTCCACAAACAGAAACATCAGAGGTCTGCAGCAACCTCAGCTTCCCCATGAATGAAGCTCCTTAATCAGGACAAAAATTATGTAGGTGACTGTGTCTGTGAATCACTGCTGCTCATTAAAAACATCCAGTTTTATAAAAACTGGACAGAGGAGACTGGAACTCATTGTGAGGCCTCTGCAGCTTGGCAACTGTTACAGAAATATCAGGTTTGGATCTCAGTGCATTCAGCACACACCCTACATCTTGCAAAGATGGGTAAGGCCAATCCTGTACATCTCAAATATACCTCAGTGACAATACCCATCACCTTGAGGTCAGCATAAACAGACCCTCAAGTCCTCAGAGCATGAACATTTTGCTTTTGTGGCCACATCTCACCAACTGAGAGTGGGACCACCAGGTTCCTGGTTTCCCAGACCACATTCCAGGGTTTGGCTCTAAAAAAGGGCTCAGGATGGAGCCCTGGCAGTGTCAGAGCTGAACTGCACCCAGGATGAGCTGTGCCCTGGGACAGCCCGGTCAGTGGATCGGGCACCTCCACACTGCACCCCGTCCTGCCCTCCCTGCACGAGCACTCCGTGTCCCCCTGGTGTGTGGCCAGGCCAGGTCGGTGTCTTACCCAGATAAGTCATTCTCAATGACCATTTTCTGGAGGCCTGCAGAGATGCTGTTGCCAGCGCTGGGCGTGGGCGCGGCGTGCTCGGCGCTGAGCGAGACCTGCACGCAGGCCGGGTTGCTGAGCGCGGCATTGACGTCCCTCAGGATCCGGGGCAGGGGGCCCAGCTTTGTGGCAGTGCCCTGGGCAGGAAAGAGAGCACAATTACTGCCTGTGCTTGTGCTAGAGAACCGTGGGCTTTGCCAGCTGCCGGACAGACTCTGCAGTGAATCACACTGACATTTTCCCCATCATTTCCATCCCCGGGTACCTGCTCCAGTTGGGAAATGACTTCCCAGAGTAGTGAGTGCAACGTGGACAGCTCCCGGCCCAGGTCGATGTAGCCCTCAAAGCCAGCTGTGTTTGAGATGGTTTCAGGATTGGAAATCTCCAGGAGAAACCTCTGCATGTTAGTCCATTCATGTTCCAGGAACTGATTCATAAAGGACATGTATTCCTCTTTGCTGCCAAACCTATTGAGAGCAACACAGATTTCAGCTAAATCCTGTAAAAAACCTGCAGTTCACAGAAAGGGCAGGTACATAGGCAGGTAAGAACCATCCTCTGGCATCTGAACCCTTCAGAGCCTTTTCTGATCCCTGGGCTGCCAGCAGGCATCTGGCACACCTCGTTGCTCATGGACCCCAAATTAACCCCAGCCTGATCCAGCTAAGTCCTCGTCAGTGTGGGATCTCCACAGCACGAATGAAGGTGAGAGCTAGAGAAACAAAGGAGCTGGTGGTAACAGTGTCTGTGACTGCTGGGTGAGGGCACAGCCTCCAGAGACAGGGCCTGTCACTGGGAATCAAGGTGCTGTCACAGCAATCCCCCTCAGCTGCTGGGGATTCATTCCATCAGCCCTCCTGCCCCCTCCTCCTGCCCTCCAAGCCCTCCACCCTCAGCCATGAGCCTTACTTAGAGCACAGCAGGGAGGGCCTCGTGGCTGGGCTGTGCTGGCCGTGGTTGGTGCTGTGCCAGTGCCAGCAGTCCTGTGGGACAGGCCCAGTGCCACCCGCAGGACAGCTCGGCTTGATCACTTGGGCTTGACTAATGTCAGCTTAGTGAAAGAGCCTTTCCTGCCAAGGGCTGGAAATCTGCAAACCCTTGAGTTGGGGATTGGTCAGGTATACAGAGAATTTCTGTCATCAAGGGTAACACACTTGTACATCTCCTGCCTGTGCCCCGTGCACGCCCTGGTGTTCCTGACTCCGAGTGTGAGCATTAAGCCAGTTTCCAGATCTAAGGAGCTTTAGAGAGAAACTGTCCATTCATGTTATCAGAGCTCAGTATAAGTAGCTCAGAGATACAGCCAGTGGAAAGATTTTCAGAAATCTCTCGCTTTGTTTCCATCAAACCAATGGGCTTAGTTAGGAATTGATAGTGTCCCCATTCCCTTCCCAGCCTTCCCAGTTCACTCAGCTGCATTTTAATAGCAGGGAAGGTCCCAGAGCTCAGAGGAGGGACAGAGCAGCTCCTGAGCTGTGCACACCTCTGCTGCTGGTCAGGTCTGGTCCTACACCCACAGCACATCACAGGACAAAGTCCCCACTGCCACCATGCTGCTCATCCACGAGGTCAAAACAGCCTCTTTTCCTGCTCATAAAACATGTCCTGTTTTGGAAACTTTGACGATCTCCCTGACCCGCAGTCAGTCCCAGAGAGACGTGGGGGGAGAAGCCAAGAGGAAGCAAACAGGCCCTTTCCAGGAGGGAGGGAGGGAGGGAGGGAGGGAGGGAGTGGTTCTGCCCACGCCTCAGGCTTACTTGGCGAAGTTGGCGAGGTTCTGGGTGACCTTGGCGATGAGGGTGAGGGTGCGGGCGGTGCGGTCGTCAGGGTACTCCTGCAGGAGGCTGAAGAGGGACGGGGACATGATGGCCGGGCAGAGGAAGCGCAGGAAGAGCGAGGCGCTGATGAGGCGCTCGCTGATGTCGGGCCGGCCGCGGTTGCTGCACTCCTGTCTCCACGAGGCAAACACCTCTTTCAGCTCCCTCGGGAAGACACTGCAAGGACACAAGGGCAGGCAGGCTCTGTCAGGGTTACAGTGTCAGGAGGCTCAAACTGTATGAGAAAATGCAAAGCTGTGAGAGAAGCACCTTGCACCAGAGCAGTGCTCCTGGTTGTGCTGGGTGCCAAGGCCCCCCCAGACAACTGGGAGGACTGGGATAGGAAGCAAACTGTGCACAGCAGCTCATCAGGACTCAGGTGGCTGTGCCACAGGGCGCTCTGAGCTGGGGGAAGCTCAGCCAGCAAAGGAGGACAGTGCCTCTGAGGAATCACCAGCAGCTCCGGGGGCTCCGGCACAGCTGGAGCTTGGAGGGAGGGCTCTGCACAGTGTAATACTCCTGTTCCAGCACCTGGATCAAATCCCATGTGCCTAGTTACAAACACAGGGCCCCACTGGAGTTACTCCAGCCTTGTAGCTGCACAGCCCTCAGCCTGCCTTTCCCGGATGCCAGAATTCCCCTGGGTCCTGCACACACTCACTGCTGCAGCCCTTATCGCCGCAGAGCTGCTGCCTGGTCCTGCTCGGCCTCCCCAGCTCCTGCTCCCACCTTATCCTTTCCCAGCAGCTGTTATTCATGCAGCTGGATGCTCCCAGCCAGGAGAAGGCTGGCACTGAGTCCCACCGTGGGTCCCTGTGTCCCTAGCACACAATTCCAGGAACCACCGGCCTTGTCTCCCACCTCGAGCTGATCGCCGACAGCCAGGGGTACAAAAGCAAGGTGAGGGGAGGTCCAGGCTCCATTTTAGGCCATAAACCCCCTTCACAAACAGCCATTTCCAAGGATGGCTTCCCAGATTTGCTGCAGGGACTGTCTGGGAGAAGTGAGGCAATGCCAGCTGGCCTGTTCCCTCTGTGGGACTGAGTGCCCTGGGCTGAACTGTGCACAAGGCAGGAGTAGAGAAAAGCAGGGGAATTGCATGGCCAGAGACACCACCCACTGTCCAACAGGCTCCAAAACAGAGGAGCCCTCCTGGCCCTGCATCCCCAGGCCCCATGGCAAACACAGGGGTGCTCCTCCTGCTGCCAGGGCTCCACATCCTCCAGCCTCTGCTTCCCAGGGCTACAGGCATTCCCTACACCAACACCCCCTGCCAGCTCCTCACCACAGCCACACAGTCCAGAACCTGTGGGGTCTGGGGTCTGTCAGAGGGCCACGAGCCCTGCACCACCTGGCCATGGCCTCTGGCCCCACAGCTGTTCCCTGGGCCCGCAGGCAGAGCCCTTTTCCAGCTCCTCTCTGACCTTCCAACAGGGTGCTGACACTCCACAGAAGTGCCTGGCAAATGCTGCCATCCAGTTCAGCTCCTGCCCCATGCTGGCTTCTCACTTTCACCCTCCTGAGCTTTTACCCCGAGCTTCACAAATAACATTAGTCAACGTCTCTGGCTGGATAAATTCTCCTCTGTCTTTGGCTTGATCCACACAATTGGACAAAGCCCTTTTACTTCACGGTATTTGCCCAGAAACAGGAGAATCCTTTAAGCAATTTAAGGCTTGAATGATCAGGACAGGTTGTGCAGTTACTGGAAAGCAAAGCCCTGAACTGCAGCCCCATCACAGGCTGGAGCCCGTGGAAGTTTAATTGTGCCTCAGTGGATGGAATTCAGCTTTATGTGACAAACGGGCCCATAATTCATTCCCCAACTTCCCAGCAACGAGCTTCCACATGCTGAAATTCTGCTTACACCGAAACTTCCCAGATGTCCAAATTATGTCATAATTATAACAATTTTCAGGCATTGTGAGCTCTTTCCTCTGCCTGCCTCTCTCTGCAGATGCACACACACACTCCAGGCTCTATTTCAAGCAGGATGGGTGGCTGTCAGGATACCTTGGCCAATCCCAGCACTCCTCAGCCCAATTAATGCCCAAGAGCTGCTGAGCACAAAGCACGAGGGGGAACCACTCAGAGCAGCAGCTCAGCTGCTCCAGCCTTCCCTGGAAGAACAAACTTCCCGTGCATTCCTGACTCTCCCCGGGTCACTTTTCAAGCCTATTTTTAGAGTGACCTTTCAGTGCTGCTTTGGGTATTTTTAGAAAGACATTAATTCAAATAATTATAATTCACTGGTGACTAGAAGTGGTAAATCCCTCCTGGGAGAGCAGATAAATGCCATTCCCGACTCAGAGTTGTTAATTGGCCCAGGATAAGGGATAAGATACCTCTAAAGAACCTGCCCTTTGTGTACCTGTGGTAGATAAGGGCAGTCTGAGGAAACCTCTTGCTCCTTGCTGTTTCCCTGAGCAGGACCAGGAAAAGCAATTCCCTTCCTGGCTTGCAGGGGGGCACACTCAGTATCCTGGGAAATTACTAATAATAAGTTTTCTGACCTCAACACAACAGCTGGGATAGGAGAGAAAATGAGAAATACTCATTATCAAGGACTTCCTTCCTCCAATTGGAGGAGCTGATGTTTTGCAGCAACAGTGCTGTTACTAAATACATTAATAAAAACTAGGCCCAGGTTTTGAGCAGGAAGGCTGGAAATCCAGGAGTGAGACAAAAATGCTCTTCCTCCACGATCAGGACAAGGGGCTCTGGGTATGGCAGGAGTATTTTTACTTCTCCAAGTCAAGAGAGTCACAAACCCACCTTTCTCCCCTCCCAGCCCCACCAGGGTGAGCACAGCCATGCCCAAGAGCCTCCTCCACAGCAGGATACAGCTGCCTCACTCCCACAAACCTGGGATATTCGGGCCTGTCCCAACGAGTTGCAAGAACCTTTACCCTGAGAACAAACAACTCGGAAATGCCTCCAGCTGCATTCCAGGCCTTGGGCCAAGGAGGCAACACGCTCCCATCGGGCTCCCATCGCTGCTGGGGCTGGCAGAGACAGGGGTGAACCCAGAGGAATGTGGGGTGCTGAGCCAAGCAGGGAGAGCAGCAGCATCCTCCAGGCTCCTGCACTGCAACCAGGGAACATCTGCCCAAACAAAGGCTGCCTGTGCTGCTGCAGCTCCTCGAGTGCCACAGCCCCTGCCTGCTGCAGCATCTCAGAGCCTCACCGGATGCTCTGCTCATTCCATGGCTGGGAGAGCCAGGACATGCATTTCTGCCCTTTATTCCAGAATTTCATACACATTTGGCATCAAGTGCCTCTCTGAACTGGCCACATTGCAAAGGCATTTTGTGTTCCTTGACTCCAGCACCCCAGTGACCCTCCAGCAACCTCTGAAAACAAGGGTGATGGAGAACCCCTGAGGCTGTCACACCCCTACAGCTGATATTCCAAGCTCTGGCAGAGCAGGAGCTGCTGTCTCACCTACTCCTGGACCACCAGGACGTGGGCAGAGTCCAAAGCTCTCTGATGAGTTGCTATGGGACAGGTCCCAACACCTGCACACAGACCACAGCCCCATCCCATCCTGGGTGAGCTGAGCACACGCAGAGGAGCAACACTCCTGGGACACCCACCAGTAGGAGTTGATGATCTTGCAGAAGGCCAGCTCACAGCACATCTTCAGGTTGCCCTGATGCTCGGGAAGGTCTGAGGAGGAGCACTTGCTGGGATCCACCTCACAATTTTCATCTGATTCGTACAGTGCCTTGATAAATTCCCCTGTAAAACAGAGAGTCGGTGATGGGTTTGGAGACATGAGAGGAGCAGCCTTCAAGCAGTTCTGTTCCTGAGCCCCAGGGCCTGAGCAGCTCCCTGACACCCCATCACCCTGGAAGAGAAGATGGATACAAGAGCAGGTGGTGACCCCAGGGCCCCATCCAGCTCTCCACGTCTCCAGGAGGACCCAGGAGAGCCTGCAGTGCTTTGGGAGCTCACAACCAGCACAGCACACCCTGCACCCTCGTTCTGAGGAGCACATTCCATCCCCCCTCCCCAGCTGGCAGCTCTGCCCCTGAGGCTGGGGGATATTGCACCAGGGCTCTGCTGCCAACCACCCGCTCCCACAGCCCGACCCCCCATGCTCCACTTCCAGGGATGCTCCCTGGGGCTAATCCAGCAGGAAGGATGCTGGCAAGCTCCCTAATTATTGGTAGCATGGCCTGCTACTGCAGCCTGTGCCCTGGTGCTGACAAGCCACTGTGATTCACAGGAGAAATAGGTAATTAAAGGAAAGAAGCCATTTACTTGGGTTTATTTTGAGCTGACCACCACACAAAATTAAACACAAATATTTCTCTGAGATCCCCTGTGCTCCTGTTTGCTGCCTGGCTGCTCCTCACCCTTGCAGGGGCTGCTGTGCCAGCTCCTGCTCTCAGGCCACCCTTCACCCTGGGGTACCTGGGCACAGCCCCCACCTGGCTGAGGGGGTGTCCCAGCTCGGGCTGGGGTCAGTCCTGCATCCCAGCAGGGACTGGGGACAGCAGGGATGGGGTACCAGGGGTGAAGAGGCAGCATTTAGCTTGGGGGACATTCTGGCAGAAGGGTTTGCTTTGGTTTTCTTCTCATTCCAGCTGGTTTGCTCCTAATTCCTGACTGCCTTGGATTTTCCCATCCTGTTTTTCCCTCCCACTCCAGTCTGCATTCCTTGCCTATTGCCAAAACAGATTTTAATCACATACTGGAGAGCCTCTCTAATGTATTTTCAGCTCTGCCAGGGAGCTCTGGAGCCACTGTGCTCACCTGCAGGTGATGGCTGCTGTTCTTACCTGCCCCATGGCTCCCAGGACAGTGCCACGATGCCCTGGGCACCTTGTGACACTCAGGGGAGTCACCTCACTGACAAAAGGTCACTCAGAAGCAGCACCCCAACCCCAGGCTCCTCCTGCACGAGATGGGCCTGGCAGCACTGAGCCCCGAAAAGGGAGTATTTCAAAATTCTCTGGTTTTATTAATATTCCAGCTTTTGAGAAATTTTCTGAGGTAATCTACTCACAGGCTTGCCTTCAACCAGAAAGCATTACAAGGCAGAAATAAATAATATTGCTTTTGCTATTCTTGGGGGCTGTTGGTTTGCCTGAATTTGATCAATTATTTCCCTTTCCTCAATGCTGCTATTATTATTATTATTCTCTTAATAAAGTATTTATGCTTCTTTCCTCCTTGCTAAAATCACACAAAGCCACTAGTAGGAACCCAATACACTGAAAAATTAACACCTCAGTAGAAACTCTGCTCATCCTGCTTTGGGATGTGGATCCAACAGAGCTGCCTTTGGCTGAGCTCGTTCCAAGGCAGCCTCTCCCCATCCTCATGCTCTGCTGCCTGCACGCAGCAGTTCCTTCCTGACCTGCCCAGAAGCAGAAGCTTCTAATTATTTTCATTTGCATCAAGAGAAGTATTTTTGGAGCCATAAACAGAGCCTGCACTTGAAAAAAAAACCACCAGGAGGGTTCCCAGTGCTGGAGGATCCGGGAGGCAGCTCATCACTGCGACTTGGGAGATCTCATCTGACTGGGGAGCGCTGGAGGAGCGTCCCTGGTGGGGGTGCAGGGGGGAAGGATTCAATCAGCCCCTGACATGGCCAGTGCTGAGACAGAAGACCTGGCAGGCAGCATAATGCCTTCAAACATCCATCTGTTATCTCCTCTGAGAGCACATGGAACGCCAGCTCAGCGGTCACCTTCCCCTGGGAGCAGAGAGCTGCTCATGGCCATGCCTGGCTCGGACCTGCTGCCAGAGGAACCCTCCAGGAGCTAAGTGCCCATGGCTCTGATGGCCACCAGGGCTGAGGTGATGTCCCCACCCTGCAGCTCAGAGAACCTCTCTGGGCAAGCCCTGCCAGGGCTCTGTACGTACCTAAGGCATCCTGCAAGTATTTCTGCCCCACCAGCTTCAGGTACTCTTCGATTGCTTTGGTGGCCAGTGTGTTCTCCCTGAAAATGAGATGCTCATTCTCACCACAGCGATCAACTTCAGACATCATCAGGTCAGTCAAGAAATCCTGGAAAGCAAAGCCCATGGTGGGTCACCACACAGACACGTGCTGGTTCCGCAGAGCAGCCACCGCCCTGTCCCCTGGGGGGTCCCACCTTCCTGAGACACCCGAGGGGGTGGAGGGGCTGCAGGTGATCCTGTGTGTGCACCTGCCTTGCCACCTGCCTGACCTCCCTCATGGAGACAAGAGGGGAAATGGCTCTGGAGAGCTCCAACTTCTGCACCCCGGTGACTCCTCCCAGACCTGCTCTGCATCTGCCCCTCCATCAGTGCCTGGTCTCGTATCAGCCTCACACTGGAACCTTCTCCCCCTGTGACACGTGGCTGTGTTTGGTGTCCAACTGCACTGGCTGCCAACCAGGGCTCTGATGCCACGAGCTGTGCCCACAGTTCATGGCTGAGCATCAAGCCTGTGATATGCACTGAGATGCTCAAATGTCCTGTTTCCTCTATTTGTGGAGATAAACAGCACTGTGACAGCACCCATTCTGGGCACATTTTTGGTTTGATGTGCACACAACCAAGTCCATGGGCTGTGATAATCCTCTGTGCTGCAGAGCAGTGGAGGGGGGAGCATGAGCAGCCACTGATAACTGCCCCTGCTTCAGTCTGGGCTCTTGAATTGCAAAATCTAGAGCAAAACCAGCATTTCAGAGTGAGCTCCAGGTCTGCTTCAGTGACAGAGGGTCAGCAGCTCCTGTGCTGCAGGCAGTGCTCATGCAGGAGGAATGCCAGGCAGCTCCTAATGCTGATCCATGTTCCCTGCACTGCTCCTCCTGCTGCACCAGGTGCTGAGGTGCCACCACTCACCTGGATGACAATGGGAAGGGGTGGCTGGCACTGAGCAAATCACCCTCTGACAGTTCCCTCATGCAGGACACAGAGAAATGGTGACATACACATTCACTTCCACAACCAAGGGCACCTTTTTAAACTCCCTTCCACAAAAACAAAACAATCTGCTCAGTAATGACCTTCCACTAAGAAATTCTCCTTCACTCCTCCCGACAGCACCAGTTGTAGCCCGGGTTTGTGGCAGGGGCAGGAGGAGCACCCCAGGCTGCCACACAACAGCCCAGGTCCTGTCCCTGCCATTCCCAAGCACAGCACAGCTCCCCCCAAACTCAAGGGACCCAAATCATTTAATCCCCAGTCCCCCATCACCGTGCTCCTGTCCCAGGCAAAGGCAGACCCTGTGCAGGCAGGCACATCCCTGTCTGGGAGCAGGAAGGAAGCACAACATCCTGCAGCACCCAACAACCCATCTTCCCACAACCCTGTGACTGGGACCAAGAGCCTGCCTTGACCTTCCTCCAAAAACATCCAAAAAAGCAAGAGGAGGAGCTTTGGGCTAAAATAACCCCAAAGTCACTTTCATTATTCCTTTAGCCAGAAGATGCCCTTCCTCAGATCCCGCTACGTCTGCAACGCTCCTGCAGCTGCAGAGGCAAAAATCCCTCCTGGAAGCAAAGCACAGCCTCCCCCTGCTCTTTCCTCTCATTTTGCCCCTTTTATCAGCCAAGCTGGAATGAAACTTTAAACCCAGCTCAAATCCCGTTAGCTGCTATCTGGGTAACTCTATCACCTTTATCTTCCCGGGGCTCTCCCAGAGTACGTTTCAATTCCAAGTCACTGCTCAGGCTGACACAAGGTGCTGATTCTTAATTAGCAGCCACTGACCTTGGCTTTGCTTGATTCTCTTTCCTGTCACTTTCCCAACATACTAATTATCTCAGGAACACCGAGTTTTACAGCATCTCTCAGCCAAGTGTTTGCTTTTGCCCCCCTTGTTGGCTGCTGAGTCCTGGAAACCCAGGGGCCAGGTGGTAGCCAGAGAAAATGTGAATCTGGATGATTTTAGCTCATCTACAGAATTCACTACAACTTAAAATGAGGCAAAATTCCACAGCAGGACTCAACACAAAGCCAGAAAAGATCCCCTGGAAATCCCTGCTGCTGTTGTTATTCCCTGTGGAGCACCTGCAGCTCAAGAGCTGGGAAAGGAACCCTTGTCTGCGAAGTGGCAAGGAAACCTGCTGAAATCCCAGAGAGCTCCAAACACGACAGAATCTGGCCCTGCAGAGCCAGGACAGCCAGCAGCATCCTGCAGGGTTCTCCCTGTGCCTGCAGGTCCATCCTCCCCGGGCTGCAGGAACCATCCTGATGGGCTGTACGACCTGGCCCTGGGATGGATCAGGGTCAAAGTCCCCCCAGTCGGTGTCCCTGGGCGAGTTCCTCTGCAGGGACAGCTCTGGGCACCCACGGGTCAGCTCCCAGGACATCCTGCCATTCCTGTCCCAGGGCCACCCTCCAGTCCTCCTCTCCCAGTGCTTCCCTCCACACAACAAAGCCACATCAGCTCTGGATCACACTTCTGGTATCTCTGCCTTAAGTACTCAGGCAGCCAGCACTCAGAAGACACAAATGGAATGCAAATAGTTGTGGAATCCCTCCGGGGGCCTCACTCACCCACATACAAGGTCCTGAATAAAATGCAATAACTAAAGCCAATAAAACTCCCTGTTTCTGAGCAGCAGAGATCAGCAGGGGGTTGTTTTCAGTTAGGGCCCCTGGCAATGGAAGAAAATAAGATGCTTTATTTCATTACATCGGAGTCGAGAGGGGAAGGAAAAGGTCTACAGTCAAAATTAAGGGCTGTGCCAGTGTTCTTCAGGCTTGTTTCCATGTTTATTTGGGGTCTTTTTGCTTCAGACTGGACAGAGCTGAACCTGGGCGACCCCAGTTGCTGCACATATGCTGATAAAGAAGAGCAATTCATAAATAAATAAATTCAGAGCATGACAGCACAAGGCTGTGCTGCTCTCCAGTGCTCTGCACATAAACCAGGCACGAGCCCATGGCAGTGTGTGCTGTTCCAAGGCAGCTCCTCCAGAGCCCCAGAAATGCAGGAAGGAGCCTGGCAGCCTGACCCCACAGCTCCCTGGGGCCAAGGGAGACCACCCTACCAGCACAGGCTCTGCCTACATCAGGTATCCCAGTCCCTGTGCCCAGGGCTGGCACTGGCAATGCCTGTCCCCTCCAGTCCCTGAGCAGGGCTGTGGTGGGAGCCAACAAACAACACAGGTCTCACAGGATGGACCCTGCCCAAAGCTAGGAAGGGTTCTGCACCTCTCCATCCCCCAGAAGGTCCCAGCTGGAGCACGTGGGGTGTCCCAGAGCTGACCAGGGCCCTGGCACACACTCTGGGGGTCATGCACTGATATCGTAACTGACTGATGGGCAGATTGACTTTGAAATAATAAGGTTCTCCAAATCACAAGCCTGATTAATAGGATTGACTTAACCTTAAGAGGATTGAATTGATAAAGGTAATAAGATTACTGCTTATTCCAAAGACTAGCTCAGAGTCCAGCTGGGCCTTTCTACAAAGGTGAACACCACCAGGGGTCGGCAGGGCTGTAGGTCACAGGTGGATCAGTGTAGGACATCCCTACAGGGGAGGGAAATGTGGCACTGGATGTGCTGAGCAGGGTAAGGAGAGCAGCAGAGGGGCACTGACTGAGTCCTGGACAGACAAGGTGAAACACCATAAATATTGATTTCCAGCAAGTAGCCTGTTCCTTAGAGCTTTACCTAATGTTGGGTTGGATCAACCAACTCTTTGACAAAAGAAGGTTTTTTATATATTTATGGTCACGACCTGAGCTCCAGAAGCTCTAAGACAACCCTGAAACAAATCTTAAGTGTGGGGAATGTTCTGGAAGCATCAGAAGTCCAGGGGGAAGGATGCAGCTTGTCTATCCACAGCCACATCAGTGGGGCCACATCAAGCCCTGCTAATGGCAGGGGTGAGCACTCCCAGCTACACCAACCACGGCACCAGAAATACCTTATGACTTTGTGTCTTTGGTCTGTGGGTTGCAAAACTCACGAGAACAGCTGTGCATCTCCATACCCTCACAGGGAACTCTTCATCAGTGCTCTCACTGGGAAGGTGGAAGCAGGTAACAAATGTAGGGCAGAGCTGAGAGCCCTCATCTCTGTTTTAACCACCAAACAACATCCTTCTTCCAGCCTCTCCATGCCACAAAAAGCCAGGGAACACCCGTGAGAGCTGCCTGGTGTCTGTCAGATTTTCCAGCGGGCTGGGGCAGCTCCCTCCCTCCCTGACTGCACTGGGAGCTTTATCAAACCCTTTTCCCCTGCTCTCCACCCACTGCCTTGGCAGCTGCTCAGGGGTTTCCAGGCGTGCCCTGGTTCACACCAACCCTCGTGCAGCCCTGCAGGGATGAAGCTCTTCCCTTTCCCAAACAGAGATCAAGGGAAGCGGAGACTTTGACTCTGGAGGGAACTCTGCTTTAATGCTCCACGTTTTAACCTACTGTGGTACAGCCACACAGGAAGAATACCAGGTATTTAGGGAGAGAATTCGGCTCCAGCTCTTGTCCCCTCTCCACCTGCAGCTCCAGGTGTCCTGCCTCCCTGGCAGGAGGGACTCCAGCAGCACCTCTGGGTTTCAGCAGCTCCAGGTATCAGGGAATAGCTTGGTGTGGCAGGGTGGGGTGTCTGTGGGTAAGGATGACCCTCCATCCATCCACGGGGCTGCACAGGGACATTGGTGGCCTGGCCGTGGCTGGCACTGGCCCCATCACACAGCAGCACATCGCACCTCTCCTGCACGGGAGGGACCCGAGGCCTCATTAAGGGATTACACCGTATTTACAGCAAATCGCTGCAGGAAAACAGGGAACAACAGCAATTAGCTGCTAACGAGTCTTCGAAGCTAATCTACTGGACACTTCTCAGGCCAGCCGTAATTGCTGCTTTAGCCTGAGCTACTGCAGCCAAGAGCCACAAAAACCTCTTTATCAGCAAAATAAATCAGTGGTTGCCGACTGGCAGGTCTGCAGGGCAGGGGGGGCTCTGCAGGGCTCAGTGGGAAGGTTCCTGGGGAGGCAGAAGGATGGGAACCCACCTCTAGCCCAGCCAAGCTGCAGAGGGTCACGGGAGGACAAAGGCCTGGAGAAGGTGCTGGGATCAGGGTGCTCCTCATTGTCTGGCTGGAGCTGTGCTGAGGGGCAGGGGAGGTACCCACGTCCCCATGAAGGGTGAGGGATATGAGGGGTGCACAAGGAGAGGTGCTCTCCTCTCTCATTCATCATTTTGCTACCTTAGTGCTGCTTTTGCCTCTCTCTGCCTGTCCAGCTCAGGATGCACCACCTGGCTCCCATGCTCCAGTAACTCCTGTTGCTCTGACAGCTCCCCAAACCCTGTGCTAATGCTGATGGCAGATGACAGGCAGGGAAGGCAGAAGCTCCATTTTAGGGGGAAAGTCATCAAGTCTGTTTACTGTTTGCTGTGTCCCCTGTGTAGAGCCTCTGGGATCTCGAGCACTGATGCAGACACATGTCTGGAAACACACTTGCTCTCTCTGGAGCCTCTCCAGTTCTGAGGAGCAGAGGAAAAAGGCTGGAGCGGTGACAACTGCTCTCAGCCATGCCCACACTTGATCCACGGTGACTGAGATGGGGGTGACACTTGAAGACTTTGTCACCACAGACAACTCTTTCATGACAATGCTGTTCCCACCAGGCCCTGGCAGTAGAGCTGCTGCAGCCACAGCCAGGGGCAGCAGAGCCCCTGGTGCTGGCAGAGGGCTGTGCCCAGAAACCACTCGCTGACAGCCCCGGTGCAAGGAGTGAGGAGAGACACCAGTGACATCTCCTTGCCTCATTTCACATGCCTTGGAGGGAACCAGCACCACGGTCCTTGGCTGCACTGCCAGGGTCCAGCACTGCTGCCTGGGATCAGGAGGGCTTTAAAGGAGCTATTTTCTCTGCTGCTGCAACAGCAGGGCCCCAGCCTGGCAATCCTCTCAGTGAGCTTTGCCTGCCTTGAACTAGATCAGGAGGCCAAGCCACTTCTCTGTCCGACAGATGGTAACTAAACCTAATCCACAGGCCCAGCCACGGGCCCTGGTAGCAGTGGCAGCTGCTGAGGATGCAGAGCCTTGTGACTCCCCCTCAGGTGAGGAGCTCGTGTCTCCTCAGCACTGCAAGGGCTCTGGACATCTTGCCCTTCCCCTGCTCTCCCCTGCAGAGTTCAGAGATAAATGCTGATGCTTTAACTCCTGCAGCCCCGACATGGTGCCAGCCCACCCAGGGATGGGGGATGCTCTGCAGCAGGTGGGTCACTCCATACCCTGAGTTCTGGGCCTCAGCAAGGAAGGGGGTTCCAGCTCTGCCCACGCTGCCTGCGCCCTCACAGACCACAACCAGGAGCAAATCTCAGTCTCTGCCTCCTCCTGGAGTTTTTCTCCAGACCTGTTGGGGGATTCCCAAGTAGGAAGGAGGCCCAAAGTGGTCCACAAAGGCTGAACTTCCACCAGGAGTAAGTCAGTGGCATCAAACCACAACCAGCACTGCCCTGAGAGCACCCCTGGGCTTCCCCACTCTGCTGTCCCCCTTCCAAGAGCAGCAGGACAGACTCTCAACACCAAAAGCTGATCCACAGACACGTTTTGCTCTGCAGTTCTCAAGAAGCTGCTCACTCCTGCTCAGCTCCTGCCGTGTGGGAGGGAGCTGAGCAGGGACCCTGCTGGTTTCCCCAGGAATACCCTGCACACACTCAGGCCAGCACTGCTTACATTCCACCCCTGAAAACTGCCTTCTTGCTTACTTTCACATCTGTGCCTGTTTATACAGCAGGAGCCCAGTCCCTCAGCCTCCAGGAGGAGAGAGAAGTGACTCAGTTGGTATCTCATGGTCCCCCCGACCTCTTTGCTAATTAGGCAATTTGTGCCGTTCGTGCTACCAACTTGTGTGTAATTAGAGTTAAAATAGAGTGTGCTAACGATGGCTAGTCGGGCCCAAAGCCCAGCTGCCCTGGAGATTCCCCAAGCCCAGCCCAGGGTGTGCTCCCCACGCTCCCTGGTGGGACAGGACAGAGGGTCCTACCTTGGCCTTGCCCGTGCTCTGCAGGATGTGCACCAGCGCCGACGCCATCTCCTCCTTGTTCTTCACGCTCAGCGAGGGCTCCAGCACCGAGCACAGCACCATGTAGTTGTTGGTGATGTACTCAGCAAACTCCTTGTACATCTCCATGGGCAGGATGCTCATGCTCTGGTAGCGGGATTTGATGCGGATCATGGGCCCTGGGGACTTGCCCTTGCCGGGGTTGGGGCTCACCACGGGGTACCACTTCTCCACGAACTGCCGGCCCGTGACGGAGCTCACGGGGATGTTCACCTGCCCCATGAAGTTGGTCTTGTCCTTCTTCTTCTTCTTGTCAGTCTCTTTGTATAAGTGCACCGTGATGTTTTTGAGCGACGGGAGGTTATTAAATTCAAAGTGCTCCCCCCAAAAGACATTATCAGTTTTCAATTTACAGGTAGTTCGTGCATAAAGAACGTCATCCAGGCATAATTCACACAAGTACTTCTTCTTAGCAGGCAGGTCCTTGGCTTCAATAATCCATAACTTTAACATATTCTCTACCCTTCTGCTGTTGTCCTGGAAAAAAACCCAAAGATGCAAAGAAAAAAAGGTCAATAAAAAAACCAACCACAAAGCCAAGCACAACAAAACTGGAGATAGGAGTTAATTATTTTGGATATGCTAAATGAGCGGAGGCTTAATTACATTTTATTTTAAGGAAATACTGGCTCTCAGGAATTTGCATAATAACACTACTTATGTTAATTTTCCAAAATATCACCGTGCTCTCCATGTCTGTTGGTGCCAATTAATATAAGGAACAAGGCAGATAAAACCCCTCCAAATCATACATGTACTATTTCCCATTCTCTGCCAAGAGGCCTCCAAAGAAACAGAAAGAACCTTACGGATTATGAATGGCTTTTGCAAAGCAGAAACTTTTACAGGTATCTCACAGCCCTGGTGTTCATTTTCTGTGTAAGGAGCAACATAAAGGGACTTGAATGGACACCCAGGGATTACCTCCCTCCTGTGGGAATGCCACCACCTCTGCAGGGCAGAAACCACATTTTAGGGCAGAAGTTCAGAGCACCCAAGTCAAATGTTGAGAGGAATTATGGGAAGGAGAGTGAGTCCCACGGGGGAATCATGACAATACAGAAATAGAAATTTGCCTTGGATATCTCCTAAACAATAACAGAGCCAAGAATACTGTGGATCTCTCAGAGCTCCCTCGTGATGCTGACCTCATCCTGGAAGAACATCCAGGGGGATTTGCTGCAGGAGTGACATGGAAGATAAAGCACTGGCAGCTGGACTGCTGCTGGGGTTCTGCAAAACCTGTTTTGTTTGGAAACCCCTCACTGAACCAGCAGCCACGGCTCACTCTGCTCAGCCCAGGAGTCTGGGCAGGAACACTCCTGCTGCAAGTCCACAATGGAGCACTGTAGGTTCAGGAAGTACACACAGGAACTGCACAAGAACACTGAATTCCTGACAGAAATTTCAAGTCAGATACTGAGAGTTTATTGTGTATGAACTCAAACAAAGCTGAGCCATCAGTTACTGACTGTTTTGAGATGAGGCCACACTTCCAAATGGATTTCCACTCAACACTGAACCTCAAAGCCTCACAGTGACAGGCCCAGCCTCAACCCACATTCCCAGGCTCTCTCTCACGCTCTGTGTGACCACACACACCTCACACAGCTCTCTCAGGTCAGCACTGCCAGGGCTGCTGCCCTCAGAAAGCACTGGAGCCACTGAACTCCACATGCAGGAACACACTGCCAGAGGCAGAACTTCACCTCTCCCCTCTGCCCTCCACTGCTCCCACTCTGATACTGAGGGAAATCTTTTATCCTGACATTTGGCTCTGCACTGGGAACAACAGACTGAGACTGAGGGCTCCTTTAGAACCCCCCAGGCCTGGACTGAACTCCTGTGCCCAGTTATGTGGCTCTGACACCAGGAATGGGCTCACAGGATCCCATCATTTGGGTCTTCTCTGACCAGCAGGAAAAGCCTTGGTTGAGCTCCCCAGCTGTGGAATCCTGCATTACTCCTGACCCATCTTCACATCCAGCTCCAGTGCAGAGAGGGGGAAGCAGCTGTAAGTTTTATTTTAGGATGCACTTAAGTCTTAGTGGGCCATAAAAGCACGTAGTGGGTGTCCCTGTGTTGCAGTGAAAAGAAGGATTTGCTGCTGTAAATCCCAGAGGAGATGACTTTGCACTTCAACTGGCTGCAGAAGGGAGAGCTACCTTGCACTGCTGCCCCCAAAACTCCCTGCAAAGGGCACCTGAGCTGCTCCACCACTACAGCAGACACTGTGTCAGGGACTGACTCGTGAGCTCTTCAGACTATTCAGCACTGTAACTTTGCTGGCAGGCACCTGACATCTGTCCCAGAGCTCCTGGGAGGTGAAAGCCCTATGCAAGTGGCAAGTGCCATCAATAACAGAGCAACTGAGGATTCTTCAGGTCTGATCAATTCTTAGCACCAGCTGAAGCGGCAAGTGCTGAGAAAAGAGGGGAAGAAATAATTGGCACTTGCCTGTAAATATAAGTGTGGAAGAAAGCAATACGGAAAAAAGGCTGACCCAGAGTTACACTTGCTCACTGCAATGACAATACGTCCCCTGCTGCTCCCATGCACTGGGCTATAAAATGCAATACCGAGGAACTGGACTAGAACAGAGGCAATTGCTCCCAGCACTACCTTATTTGGGTGCACGGCACGCCGCAGGTTCTCCATCCATTTATCTCGCTCTGCTGCAGAACGACACGAGAAGCACTTACTTCCTGATGAAGTCGTCACCTACAGGGAAAGGAACAGGATTATGTCTTGACCAGCACACTGCAGACCACGGTCTGGGGGGAGAGGGGGACTTAGGGAAGATGCTAGTGGATTTTATTTTTTTTTAAAGTAAACAGCTTTACCCGAGCAAGAAGCAACAGCCCCTAAGGCTGGCAGAAAAGCAGGACAACTCTGTATGTCACGGAAATAATCATGGAAGCAAATTCCAATTACTTCTCCTCTTCCACACCAGAAAACACTAGATAATGGGCCCTGTGCATGTGACGCTTTAAACCACCAAGTTCCACCACTGAGAGTGCAAATCCTTAGATGAACTAAAGATAAATTGGCACACTGAGGGGTTACCTGGCATTCCTCCAGGCCCAGCCTAAAGCCTGTGACAGCAACAACCCATTCCTTGTTTCCAGCAGAACATCAGGCCCAGAAGGGCTGGTTTCCCACCTTCCTCCCTGGGGTCCTGCTGCTTCTGGAACCCAGCTGTGAAGCACACAGGGACAGGGACACACACCCCACTCCTGGCCATGGTCTGAGCTCACACCAGCTCAGGGCACTCAAGAGCTCCCAGCACCCAATGCCCAGTGGGGAGAACCAGGCTGGGATTCCTAACCTGGAGATGGCTGTGGAAGTGCTGCTGAGCCCTCCCCTCAACTCTCCCAGGACCACTCAAAGGGATTTTCTGCAGTATTTCTGTGCCTTCCTCTGGCCATTGGGATTCCATAGCCAGGGTTTAGGAGGCACAGTCACAGCAGTGACATTCCAGTGGTGCTCCTTATCACATCCCTGCTGCCCCAAGGGAACAACCATGGAAGCACCACTGCCTGGCACACCAGAACAACAGGCACTGAACTCTTCTTCCTTGACATCAAGTACTGAGCCAAGGTCAACAGTTCCCTGCACCTTCTCCTACACAAATATTCCCCAAACTGCCATCTCCTCCAGTCCTGCTGATCCTGACCCCAGGAATGTGGTGGTAATTCCTGGTGGCCATTCAGCCCTTTGCATTCAGCCCTATTTCCCACGTGCAGCTCTGCTGGGAGGCCAAATGGACCTGGCTGGTGCTTTAAATAACTCCCCTCTGAGCTTCATTTCCGCCAGTCTCAACCTGCAGAGTTATTTCTGAGTGCTTTATCATCGCCCAGTGTTTGTGTTTACACACTGTGCACTGGGTTATCAGCTTCTGGGAGACACAATCTCCTTTAATTTCATGTATCTCCCAGAAGCCCAACCTGTTCTTACAGCAGAGCTGGCACTCGCTAAGATTTGTCATTAGCAAACCTCAGTGATAAGTTGAACACATCCCTTTGAACACACACATCTAACCAGGCCAGAATGAGAAGAGGCCTGTCCTGTCTTTACATAAAAACGCAAGAAATCTTCCAACCCTTGATATTCCAGAGGCTTTCTCCTCCAGACAGACACTCTTCCCTGTCCTTACATGCTTTTATACTCTGCCTGTAAAATACCTTCTTCTGAGCACAAGCTCTCTCACAGTTCCAAGAACAGACTCCATATTAGCAGGCAGAGCAGTGTGATCTTTCCAGCACCCTTTCATGTTCCAGAGTACCTCCAGCTCCTTCCAAGCCTCCCATCACAAACCCATCTGCCTCATCTCTTTGCTGCTGCCACTGTTCTTGTGATCCCCCATCCCTGAACATCCCACACGGAGTTCTGGTGGCACACAGGAGATATCACATGTGATCCCCAGGCCCTGCTCTCAGGGCAGTCCTGCAGCCTGATCCTGCTCCAGGCAGGAGTTCACACCCCTGGAGGGCAGTGACACCCACGGTGGCATTGCTGTGACACGGGGCTGTGCTGTCCTAACACCAAATTACCAACATGAACAGCCCAGGGGAAACACTCAGGAGCAGTTTTAAGACCAGAACTCAGAGTGAAGTAACACAAGGATGCACAGCAAGGGAGCACTGCTCCAGGCAGCTCCTCTCCTGCCCCAGGGGTGGGAATTTCTAAGACTTCAAAGGAGTTCTTCAGACAGGAACCTCATGAATCAGAACTCGAGCCCTCTCTTGCTCAGCTAATTCAGCTGCAGGAGACTCAAACCCATCCATGTTCAAGCCCCATCCACTGATGTCCTGGCACTCCTGGCACAGCCACAGTGCCCTGCAGGTGTCAGAGCCAAGTTTCTGCATCCACAGCAGCAAAACCCCCACGGTCACTGAAGTTCTGACCAAGGCCACAAAACCCCATCCCCACCATCACTTAGAAATCAGTTTATAATAAAGGTGGGACACGTCAAATACACCTTTCAGTAAAGATCACCATTAGCCCATTGCCTCAAAGGCCATTTGTCACCCAGCCTTTGGTTTAGCTCTTTGATTTCAATGGAGTTTGGGGCACAAATGTGTTTGAAAATGCTCTCAGATCCAGAGGATTTAGTAGGAAACTTGGAAGCTCATCCAATAAAGAATTCAGATTTCTTTGACTGGTGCTGAAAGATGCTCTACTATAAAGACAAGTTGTCCGTGGTGACACAGATGGACCCCAGAGCTGCATGGAGGATCCAATCCAAACAGGTAACCACACAATTCAGCTGTCCTTGAACTGACTCTGTTCATTCAGTGTCAGGTTTTTAACAACTCTCTGCTAAGCTGAATAGCTCATATATTTTCTTGCCACACTTAAGTCAACACATGAGTTATCATGGCAAAATTAATTATTCGGTTTTAAAATAATTATCAATTAATTAATCACTCAAACTCTAAAAAACCTGTAACTGTCACACTGAAGTGAGAGAAGGAGAAAATCATCTGTCAAATATGAAGTGAGTCGTGGTCTGATGGGAGTTAAAGGTTGTATCTACCATGTGTGACCAAAAATGTAATTTTCCCTAGATTTGCAATCACACCCCAGCTTTTGAGTTCTGACCTAAATATCATATGGCATTAACGATCTTTATGAGATATTAATTATCTTTATAAGGCAAGTATTCTGTTCTCATCAAGATTTTGGATATGCTGGAATACTGTTAATATACAGGATAAACTCAATTAATAAAACTCATTAATTTCTGAAACATTCCTTATTCCCATCCACTTTCCCCAGTCCTTGGATGGGTGATCTCTTCACTCAGATAACACCTTGTCATTTGAAGGAAGTTTTAGGTACAGGGTGGGTTCCTTACTTCTCCATGGGGTACCTGGAGGTGACCAGGGAGTTCCTGGGCCAGGACCCCCCGAAGAGCAGGGCCAGGAGCAGGCTCTGGCAGCCTGGACCCCCAGGCTCCATTACTGGAGAAGATGCCTGCTGTATATTTAGCACATTCAGGATGTGCAGTGGCACAGGATGATTTGCTGACTGGAGAGTCTTATAAGGAGAAAGAAGATGATGCTGAGTAATTTTTTAAAAAAAAAAAAATCAGTGAAGAAAACAAGTAAATACCGACTGCCAAGTACTGAGCAAGTCAGGAAAAAAGCAAGTTTCACAAAACTAAGCAGAAAAAGCTGAATGCAGCCCGTGGAAAAGCCCTGCCCTGCTGCTGAGTGTCCATCCAGCAGAGCCCAGCACATCTTAATGCAGGTCGGAGGAGCGAAAGGAGAGGAACAATTGCCTGCACCTTCCTCCACCAGCTGCCTCCCAATGAGCCACTTGGTTGTTTTCCACTGCAGATGGCTTTGGCACCTCTTGCTTTTGTCTCTGTCTGGGTGTGCTGCCAGTTCCCCCTCCCAGCCTGCTCTCCTCCATCTGCAGCCATGTCAGCCCTTGCTGTGCTGCCTCCCGAGCCAGGAGCTGCTCTGGTGGTGGGTGCAGGAAAAGCTGTGCCACACATGGGTGAGAACCCCCAGACACAGCCCCCAGGCACTGTCCCTGCACAGCCACCCCACTGCCAGGGGAGGGAGATAAGGACTGTGTAGGGCTGGCACTGCCCAACAACAGTGACCCAAACCTGCCTGTTCCTGACAGATCCCCTGAGAGAGCAGATCCACAACAGCCTCAACAGGCCAACTACAACCACAGCACCTTCCCAATCCACTGCACAGAAAATATCTCAGTTCCCCTTGTCCCTGTGACCTCCTCATCTGTCCTGGAAAAGGAGCCCTGACCAAGAAATGTCATCTGCTGAGCTTCTCACCCTTCAGCTGTGTTCCCACACACAGCAGTGAGATGGCTCTGGGCCATCAGCTTCCATTTGCCTTTCAGCCTCGTGCAGACTTCCAGCAGAACTTTCCCAGGAACCACTGCAGGTATTGCAGTGCTCCCTGCTGAACTCCCTTTGCCAAACTCTGCCTGTGCTCTCAGATAAAGGAATACCAAGGGACTCTTGGGATCACAGGCCACTGACAGACCCTCAGGACACACTGGTGACAAGGTGACATTCACGCCTTGAGAAGGAGAAGATGCTCGTGCAGTTCTGTGGCCCAGCTTTCACCACAGCCTGACATGGAGAACCACCTGATGAACCCTGCACAGGTGGGGTCTGGAGGGGCCAGCAGCAGACACACATCCCACCCCACCCCACCCCTCTGGCTGGGCACATTCCTCTGGCGCAGTCCTGCCCAAAGGCAATGCCCTCACCCTGTGTCCACCAGTGGGACCCAAGTGATCCAGGCCTGGCACCCACCAGGGACCCCAGGAGATCTGCAAACCCACCCCAGTGCTGACCTCACTGCCAGTTTGGAGGAGGCTCTGGGGAGACCCGAGGCCAAGGCACTGACATCATGTGCCATCTAGCTCTCACCTCAGTCCCTCCCGCTGGAGCTCGCTGGGGAGCAGCCACCACTCACAAATCAATGTCCCTTTTGTTTCCTGGCATTCTTCCTCCCCTCTGCAGGGTTTGCAGCAATTAACACGTTCTTTTTTCCTGTGTGACTCCTCTTTATCCAACTCACTTAAAGCCAAAATTTTCTTCCTCCTTACAAGTGCACGACTTGTGCAATTTCCCTCTCAGTCAACTTTCCACAAGTGCTGTTCACATCCCTTCCCCTGCTCTTGTGCGCTGAACAGAATTGGTAAACAACTCTTGTATTATGGATGTCACATCTATTTTCCATCCAGCTTCATTTTATCTTTTTTGAGTGGAATGTAACAGAGGCCATATAATTTACAGAACTGTTCTCCTCCTGATCCACCACACTTGCTCAATTCCTCAGAGAATGAACAGCACTGGAAGATTTATACCTCAGCCCACTCTGGACTTTGTGTTTGGGGCTGTTTTCTGTAAGACTGTTTTCATGTTACCTGCTTTCATTTTAAGAAATGGATCTTCTGACTTATTTCTTTCAAGTGTACTAGTTTCATTAAAGGAAAAGCCTTTATCTCCCCAGTCTGACTCTTGCATGCTGACAAGCTGTTTGCACCCAGCACTGCCCATCCAAGGGCAGCCTGCAGTCCTGTCACCCCTCCAGCACAATCCAAGCATGGACACACCATTTATCTGCCCTCCCATGCCCAAGCACTAACAGGTTCCCTTCTCTTCACAGAAACACAAGTATCGACCACCCTATTACCGTGAGAGAACCATTTCTCTGTTCTGTATCCAGCCACTGCCATAAGCAATAATACTTTGCCATCCACAATTCAGGACAAATGATTCCCAAGACATACTACATTGAATTATCCAACTACAGCCTGGTTTGTACGTGTCCTACTCCCTCCTGCTAGCACAGACCTAACCACATGCCACAACAGATGTCAAAATAATCTGAAATACTCACAGATTTTTCTATTTACCCAAACAAGTGAAGCTTCAGTTTTCTAGACAAAGTCCTCAACACCCCCACTGACAACCGTGGGTTGGCTCTGTGACCACATCCAGTGTCTTTGGGATCACTGAGTAGGGATTATTAGCACTTCCCAATGTCTGTATGAACATAAACTACCACTGGATGCTCTGCTGCTGCACAGCCCTAAGCAGGGCAGCACCTGTGCCAGCAGGAAGCTCTGCTGTGACAAGGCTTACAAGGAGCTCTTTGCTCTGCCTGCGTCGATATGATCCTCCTTGGAAAGATGGGAGCAATTTTCTGCCTCTGAAATGGTCTCTGTGTGGCAATTGAGAGCAGAACTGTTGTCTAACAGCGAGAGCCCCAGATGCCAGCCCACACCTGGCTCCCCTGCCAGCCCCACCACGTGGCATGACGGCTCCTTACCTCAAAGCAGTAGTCTTGTCCCAGGATGCTACTGTGGACTGGCTTGATCACCACCTCCTCCTCCATGCTGAGATCCAGAGCCTCAACAGCACTACTGGGACTGAGCAGGGACTCGTGGGAGCGCGATTCTTTCAGCCTCGGCATTAGATGGGATCTGGAGGGAAAGTGGAACAGTGTCAGTGGATGCTCTGCTGCCCTGAGAAGTTGGTGAGTCCATCTGCTAGCAACAACTGCAGAATATTCCTGGGACTTTTCTGCCACGAAATAACCCAGGGCCCTGAAGAACAGGGCCTGCCACACTGTCTCATTTATAATTTCTATTACAGGCTGTATGAGCAGTAAAATTTTTTCCCAAGTCTGATGGAGTCAGTTATTGAGGTTTGTAGACTGTGGGCCTCTGCACAGCTGAGTAAGTCTCTAAATGGCCACCACACCTGCTGAGGGAGAGATTTCCCAGGTGTGGGGTGTTCCTGAGGGAGACTCCCCAGGTGTGGGGTGTTGCAGGATGAGTACACCAGGGAAACCAGCCAGCCCCACTGCTCTCCCATCAGCACCAGCAGATCCTGCAGCCCCCGTGCTGAGCTCCCAAGGTCCCAGGCTCACCAACACACCCACATCTCCACCACAGACACAGCCAGCACTGGGATGCACACGGTGTAACCAATAACCTGAGGGCTCGTGTGCTCTCTCTGATTGTTACACACATCCCCAGGATGGGGACAGTGTGGAAAATAAGGCTATGATAGCCCCATTGACTGATCTAAATGCTGTGGAGTCCCACTGGCAGCATTTAGCAGCAGGGAGCCCCCAGACAGCGAGCAACACACCATTCCTGAGACAGCCAATACAATCAATGGGGCTGTAACTCTTAAAGCAAAACCAGAGAGCTCAAGGGAGAGGAAAAAAAAAGAGATAGATAAGTAGAACCAAGGAAAACACAGCAAAACAGTAAGTGGCAAGAGAAAAGCTAACTTGAGAGCAAAGGGAGCAGCTGCCTTCTCTGTGGCTTGCACCATGTCAAAGGTTCTATGCCAAAGCTCCGATCCCGGTCACTGTGACCTTCAAAACCTCTGGCAAACACTTTTGGGGCTTCCAAAGAGACCAAGTGTCCCTGTCTACAAAGAGAGCATGATCCTTCTCCAAAGGCACGGAAGGACAGCAGTAAGAGCAGTTTGTGATATTCTCAGCATGGGCTTTCGTGAGTGAAACAACAACGCTCCCAGTCTGCTCCCCTGCTCTGCTCTGTGTGTTGAGTTGTGCTGTGCTCCAGAATAAAGCTGACCAAAACAGGGGGAAATGTCAACAGTGCATGCAAAATTCATCGCTTCCAGTGAATCACACGCCAGGCTGAATCCAGAAAAGAGCCCAAGGAGATTCTAAGACAAAGGGCAGCAGATGATAAACAGGTGCCTCTCTAGATGTGCCATTAAGATTCAGGCCATGGATGAAGCCCCAGGTGATAACAGAACTGCCTGCAGCTGCTTCTCTGGCTCAGCATGTTAAATGGACAGCTCGGAGTGCCAGGGGCCACCCTCCTGGCCAGCAGCACTGCAGGACACCCAGCCTGGGGACAGCACCAGCTGTGGTGGGACCTGTGAAACCCCTGCACAAGAACCAACACCACAGCCCCTCGGAGGGCACAGCCCTGTTAAAAGCCCGGGGTTGGCAGAGCCCTGTGCTGGATCAGAAGCTGCAGCTTCCCAGCAAAGGCTCTCTAAGCCATTAGCGATTCTCTCAACTGCCCACTCACCCCGTATCTCTATGGTGAATAAATTGATCTTTAGGAACCCAGCACAGTCATTTCCCAGTACTTTGTGGCAATTTTACACTATTTTCACAGAAAAGGGTCCCTCTCCTTTTCCTCTGAATGGTACTGTAAATTAACTCTAATACAGGCAGACAGATCAAGTTACCTCTGGATGCTGAGTGCAGAACCAATATCCAGCAGCTCAGGAACTGACAATACAGACTGCTCACCCAGTCCAGATAAGCCCAGAACCGAGGCACTTATGGCAAATTTTATTTCCATATTTTTAGGATGAAATTAGAAAAGGTAGATAACCAAGCTGCAGCTGGTTATTTATTTGCATTCTTGTGTAGACTAATATAAATACTGATAATCTAAACCCACAGCTCAGGACTACATACTCAGACTCACATATATCATCGAGCTGCACAGCTTCACGCTGGCCTAAGAATTGTTGTTAAAATTAAAACAGATAAAAGTCTATTTTTCATTTCAAACCACTGCAGCTGCAAGGCCACGGGTGGGAATGCAGATGTTCAACACGAAGAATTACCAGGGGGGAGTTTCTCAGGACATATTATGCTCTCACCAAATTCAGCCAATGTGTATTTATATCCCCCCACGCTCTGCTGATTGCCTCTGGGAATCCTAAAATGAGCAGGACTTTTTCAGGGAGGTTATTTGTCAGGCCCTTGCCTCAGCAGGACCTGCTCCCACGACGTCTCTCCTGCTCCTGAGCGGCCGATCGGATCCGACCCAGGTCAGCAGCACACACATTTCTCACCAGATGCTGCTCTGTGCAGAGGGAGCACTGCAGGACTCAAACCAGCCCTAAAACCCCAGCATCTGTCTCTGTACCAAGAGCTAAGTGGGGAGATGTCATTAATTAGAGGCTCTCGTTGGAAATCTTGGTGGCAGGGATGAGGGATCTCTGCCAGCTCAGCCCTGGCAGTGCAGGATGAGCAGAGCCCCCTCCCAGTACCCAGAGCTGCCCTGATGCTACTGCCTTAACCCATGGCAGCCCAGCACGCTCTGAGGGGGCTGCAAACACCCTGGAGAAGGGTCACACACCATCTGCCTCCAAAGGGCACACAGTCCTTTCATTTTAATACTGTTCCAGAGCAGAGAGAGCACTCGTGTCCCTTGGTGACAAGGCATTTGCAGTAGGAGCCCATTTACTGGAAATCATTTGCCAGTCCCTATTGCTGCTCCCACAGGCTTCCCTCTGTACACAGAAAGGCCATAAGCTGCTTTCCTGACCCTGAGAGAGCATCCCTGGAGACAGAGACACTGGAGTGCCTGCAAACCTCTGCTCCCTGTGAGCCACTCCACTCCCAAACAGCCCTGGAGCACCATTCCCCTATGATGAACACACTTCCAGGATGACAGGGGCCCTTGGTTCAGATTCATGTCCCTGCCATCACTGTTCAAGACACTGCCTGTGGGGCCATCCAATCTCCTGCTCCAATAACTCGCTGTGTATTCCAGGTCCCATCCTGCTTTACGTCAGCTGATCTAATTCCAATCCTATACCTTTGTTTTAATACGGTGGGAACGGCCAGCTGCCCAGAGCCATCTCACAGCAGGAAACCCTCTTTCCAAACAGCACATTCTGTTCTTTTTGCCAAGGGCCCTTTTTTAATCCCTTTCTACTTGCCTAAAGTTCAGTTGAAATGAAGGGGGTAGGAAAAAAAATCTCATAAAAGAGCACATTAGTTCTAAAGAGAAGTAACATTACTGCTACCGGCACCGACCTGGCGAGTCCTGCAGAGCAGCAGCCACTCTCTGGTTATTAAAGAAAGAGCTCTGCTGCCCCAGAGCAGTGAGAGAGGATTGTTGGGCTAAATAATAAAGTCATAAACCATTACCATGTGAAGGGATGTATGGCCTCTGCCTGCACGCTCCACAGCCAGCTGAGTGTCACCAGGCTGTGGCAGCACACCCAGTCCAACCAGCACCATGTGCACTGCAGGAGGACTTGGAGAAACAATAGAGGGACAATCCATCCTCTCCTCAGCCAACTCCAGGGCTGGGTTTTGGGCAATGGAGGCAGCAAACAGGGCCAACAGAGAGACAACCCTACTGGTTCTCATTTCAGAGCCTCACCTGCCTAAAACCACCCAGCTGCTGCTCCCGTGGTTTTATGATGAGAGCATTCCTGACTATTTTCTAGAGACAGAAACAAACAGGGAGCCTGGCTGGGTAGTTGCAGAGGGATGGAGCAGACACCAAATGCAACACTGAAACATAGAGAAAAAAAAGTCCTTCTTAAATCTCCTGTTCTGCTCTGAGAGCACGAGGAGATTGAGGAATTCTGAAGAAGTCCAGGCACTAAGCTGAAGATGTCCCACTAATACCAGCTGCAGAGCCAGCTGTGGGAATGCCTGCCCAGTGTCAGAGGGATCTGATCTCCTAAATTACAGGTTGACACGTCTCCTGGTCAGGAAAGATTCCCTGCATGCAGCTCTTTGAGGCTGTCAGTTCTCTGTGGCCAGCTGGGAGCAGGTTCCTTAGGGCAGCCCTGACCCTGTCCCCAACACATGCCCACTGCAGGAGGTCCTCTGCCCAAAAGCAGCAGAACACACTGTCAGACCCACATGCAGCACAGACAGCATGTGGATCTGTCTCCAGCCCAGGGATTAGGGGTTTGTTATGGCTGAGAACAAAGTGGACAAACTCCAGTAAACTGATGTGCAACATCAGATAGGAGAAGGATTTTAGCAGATGGGAGCAGATCACCCGGCACCCTCTGCCACCTCTGCCCTGTGCCTGCTGTCCCACACTGGGGTGTGCTCTGCAGGGCCCAGGCTGCTCTGGTGGCTCCAGTGCTCCCCATCTCCTGCACAGCAGCCCTCCCCAGGGCCCACTGACTCCCCAACCACTGCTGGGAGTTCTCATCCCTCCTCCCCTGCAACAAATAAACACCACAGTGATGCTATGGGAATAGCCACGAACAACAGCACAAGAAACATGCATGCTCGCAGAAGCTGAAGAATGTTTTGTTTTCCCCGTAGGAGAAGACATGGGGATGAAGTCTCAGCACGCAGCAGCACATCCTTCTCCATGTGCTGCTACCCTGAACTTTCTCCTGCCGTTTCCTCAAGTCCAGCTGCTGATCTCTCCTTGGGAAACACTGCTCAGCACCCTCATGATGGGAACCTGGCGTTACAGGTTACCTTTACTAATGCAACACCTTCCCTGAGCAGCACAAAGGACATGTAATTAAACTTATTACTGCCTGCCCTTGTTTTTACACTGTTCTCAGTTTCAACCGGCAGCAGGATTAATTACAGTCAAAAGGACTCTGTCAGCTCATCCCAGATTCCAAACGTTGTTTTTGCCAGAGCAAACCTAAAGGATGACTTTAACCCGTGACATTCACCTGAGCGTGGGTATTTGTTTGTTTAACAACATGCCACGGGGAAGTTTGTCATTGTCAGCCCACAAACCCGGCACAGCACAACCAGCAAGGGCAACCATGGCATTTGTGAGGAGATGAGAGGGACTGCAAAAACAAGGAAAGGGCAGCAGAGGCAGGATGCAAAAGGTGATCACAAATATATACCTATATTTCAATCATCAAAAATGTCATAAAGGAGCCAAGGAAGTACCTTCTGCCTCTTTCCCATAAGCAGAATGGCACCGACACGTCGCTTTAACAGAAATCAACACTTATATAAAACAAATACCTTTCCTTATCACATCAGCCCAACCAGCGGCGGATCCGGGGCCATCTGATGCAAACAGCAGTGACAGACCGAGCTCTCCGCCCCGAGCAGGAGCCGCTCCCGCAGGCCCCGCACAGCACCCGGGGCACGGCCGTGGCAGCAGCAGCAGCAAACCCGGGGTGCTGTGCAGCGCTGAGCACCGAGCAGGATCCCGGGGGGCTCCCGGCTGTCCCTACAGCCCCCCGCGGGGGGCACAGCGGTGGGCACGGCGGGTTTCGGCGCTCATGGCTGGGGTTTGGCGTGGGAGCAGCCTGGAGGCGGCATGTGGACAGGGCGGGATCGGGGCTGCCCGACCGACCGCACGGAAATGGGAGCCGCCAGGCCCGTCCCGCACCGCGGACACCGGGAGGGGACCGGGGGGGGACCGGGGGGACACGGGCCGAGCCGGACACCCCCGGACAGGGCCGGACACCCCNTAGCTGGGCAGAGCGCCCCGGGCCGGGGGAGCCTGCGGGGGGCTGCGGGGCGGCACGGGGGGTCCTGCCCCGTGCGGGGGGTCCTGCCCCGTGCGGGGGGGCCCGCCCCGAGCCGTCCCCCCGAGCCCGCTCCCCGAGCCGCTCACCGCGCTGCGCATCCCGCGAGTGCCGCCCCGCCGCGCTCCGTGTGCGGGGATGGAGCGGGGATGGAGCGGGGATGGAGCGGGTGCCCCGCAGCCTCCCCGGCCCGGCAGGGAGCGGAGCGAGGGAAGGACGGCCGGCACCGCCCGGCCCTGCCCTCGGCCTTGCTCCGCATTCCTCTCCCGTGCGGGAGCCGAGCACTGACCTTTGCAGCAGCGCGGTCCAGAGCAGCGCGTATCGCCGGCAGCAGCAGCCCGGGGGCCCGGCGTGGGCCATGCCCGCACCCCGCACCCCGCAGCCTCAGCTCAGGGGCACACCGGGGCAGGCTGCACCGCATCGTCCCGCTGTCCCCACTGCCACCAGCCTCACCCAGCCCACGCCGACACGCTCCCACTGCCAGACTGCTGCTGTCATCCTGGCGTATTCAAATGCCTCCATTACTCATCAAGAACAAAGTAGGGCTATCTAGTGAATGAAAAACCACCGCATGGCACTGTCCCCTGCCTGTTACTGATGGCTGCTTCCTCTTCCACTTTTCAAAGGCTACTGTCCATGTCTGCAGCAAAGCATAAATCCTCCTCCGGCTCGTGTGAGGCGGCTCCGGATCAGCGGAGAAAGCCGACACCTGGGCTGCAAAGGCCGGCCAGCATTGGAGGAGAAAAGGAGCACAGAGGTACCATCATCCCCCGGTGACAGGAGCGCTCGGGGTTCTCCCACAGCACAGCAGAAGCAAGCAGGTCTCCGAGCAGGAGGCGGGCTGGTCCTGCCCGAGCAGCAGGTACGAGTCTCGCCTCCTCCAGGGGCTCACAAGCCGATTCCCAGACGGACCGTCCCTCCAGGCAGCCCCACCGTGCAGAGTGTTCACAAACGAGTCAAAATTCGCAGGTTCTCTGCCCAGTTGCAGCACTGACTCCCTGCACAGCCTCACCTACGTGCCTGTCCTGCTCAGCCAGGGAGGTGGCCATGGCCCTCTCACCTCCAAAGGATCCAGAAAACGTGCAGCAGGATTATTGCTGGGCTTGACTAACACGGAGCTCTGCCTGTCACCTAAAGCCAGGGGGGTCCTTTCTTCCCTCCAGGGCAAACTGGTCCCCACCACGCTCCGGGGACAACGGCACCAGCTCACCAGCCAGGCTGGCAGCAGAACAGCCCTGTCACTGCATGTCCCACCTTTCCTCCTCAGCAGAGAACATCCAGACCCCTTCCCCTTGCAGTCTGCAACCAGCGCTCTGGATTTAGCACATTTTGCCTCATTTTTGCCTCCCCCCATTCCGCCCGCCAGTGGTTTGAAGTTTCCTCACCCTTTCCTGGCAGATGCCATGCAGAGAGACAAGCTCGCTGTCCTTGATCTGCTTTTCAGGGCTTCTATAAAGTAGGGCACCAGCATCAACCCAGTGTCAGGTTTTTGATACATTGCTGGAGTAGCCAAAAATAATAATAACAGGCAGCTTCAGTCAATCTTTTCCTTCTCAAATCTGCAGCAGCAGCGGCGGCAGCAGCACAGGGGTCCTTTGTGTGGCAGAGCAAAGGAGATGGTGCCTGCCAGCCTGCAATCCCAGTCAGCAATCCAGAGCCATTCCCAGCTCCTCGCAGCTCCCGAGCCCTCAGCACGCAGCTCCTGCCTTGTAGGGTCCCCTCTGCCAGGCCATCGGTGTTCTGCTCGCCCTACTTCCTTCAGCACCTTATCTCCCAGTGCTGCGAAACACTGAGGTCAAGTTACAGTTCTACCAACCCTTTTATCTCTCTGGCAAGGCACGAAAACACAGAAAGTGAACTTTGGAATGAGCCCTGACACCTGCAGTGGGTGGAGAGCAGAGCAGACCCAAGGCACAGGGAGAAGGGATCATCCAGGTCCTCCAGCCCAGCACTGAACAGTGTCTGTTACATGTTCAGACACTTTGTTAGGACACTGTGGAAGGAAGTACTGAACCCAACAAACATGTGCCTTGGCCTGTGCTCCCGCAGGAAAAGAGCTACTCTGGGAACTGTGGCAGCTCCAGCTGATGGAAGGACCCAGCACAGCCCTGCTGCAGCTTCCACAGGACACCAAAGACCAGCAGGACCCAGTGAAAGAGCTCTGTCTGCTGGGAACTGCCCAGGTGAATTCCCCTTGTCCCCAGCCTGAAATTCCCGATGGTCTGTGCAGGCCTGGGACGTGAGCCAGGCATCAGGGGATGAAGTAAGGTTTGACCTTGGAGCCCTGGTGCTCTGTGGGTCTGTGGTGCTGCACATCGATTCTCCACACTCTCACCTTGCTGAATGACAACTGTGTTTGCCCAGAGGAACGTCAGGAAGTGCCCCTGTGTCCCTGCCCCATCAACCTCGCTGGGCTGGGGCTGCTGCCTACAACACAAACTTCCTGGGGCCACAATGCACAGGCCATTCCCTGCCCTCTCCCTCTCCGCAGCCTCTGGACTGAATACTCATGTGTGGGAGTACAGGAGGTACAGGAAAAAGCTAAAGCTCTGCAGACCAGGGCCTTGGGGACTGTCCCTTCCCCAGGGAAAGCCAGGCAGTGAAGGAACCACATTCCACTGATTCAGTGTTCAAACACTGCCCTGAGAAGGAACCTGGACATCAAAGTCTCAGCTCATTTCAGCCAAGCCAGGGTTTATCCAGCTTCCTCCCTGCAAACTCCTAGCTCATCCCTCATCTGCACAAGGTGTTCCCCTGCAGAAACACCTGTTCTCTCTGTTCAGCAGGTGCCACGCAGGTGGATGGCACAGTGGGAGCTCTGACTGTCACTGCAGTGCTGGCACTGTCCCTGGGCCCTGCATGTGACCTTCAGCCCACCCTTCTCTATCTNAAGGAATGGCATTTGTGCTGTGCCTGGTCAGAGGGCAGGCAAACAGTTCCTTCCATGGGTTATTAGAGGAAGTTTTCCATTCCCAGTTGTTATTTGTATTATTTGTAGCCCTCTTTCCTTGGGTAACACTTTCTGCTCTGGTCCCAGCCAGGCCTGGCTGACCCTGTTTCTTCAGCTGGGCAGAGAAGGATGGTCATGGCTTTGCCTCCAGCAAAGCAACCTTTCCACACTCCTGCCATGTTTACTTTTTGGAGCTATTAAACCCAGGTGTCTCTCACTTTTTATTGACTGTGAAGCCAGTGCTTTATGCTTTATGACCACGCTGTCTATCACAGGGAAACAAACAGTTTTCTAATAACCTTGAAGAGTTACCAGGGAAGGGATTGTGATTACCCAGATGTATCCCAAATTGACAGTTAAATAACTGTTGCTGTCATAAAAGCACTTATTTTATAAAGTGTGAACAATCCCATATTCCAGCATAATTAACATTAGAATACATGGAATTGCATGGCTGGCTGTTACTGGGTTGCTGCTCAAGCACTGGGGTGGGCATGGTCAACACTGTGGGGGTCCTGTGAGAAACTTCTCAATGCATGTACTGCAACCTAAGGCAGTGCCAAACAAGGAACAAATCTCTCTGCAGAGATCACTGAATCGACTGTCAGGACTCCCAAAGCTCCTCCATCAAACTGCACATTCCCACTGTCACGGCCATACAGCCCCACTTGTGGCTGGTTATTTTGTCTTTACTTCAGTTTTTGCCAAAAGGTAACTGGAGGCTGAAAGGCACAAGAATTGCTGCAGGAGCAATGGCCAGAATAAACTAAGAGAGTGGGAAAAGATTTCTTGCCCTGCTTTATAAAGCTGTGCTCGATGTGCCCAAAGCTGGGCTGCAGAGATGGGGCAGGGCTGGCTCCAGAGCCCTGGAGAACCAGGCACCATATCAATAATGTTTCCCCTGGAGGAATAGTTCACTCTGAGCCCAGCCACCTTTCACACCGTGCTTCACAGTGCCCAGACAGGGGATCTGACCGACCAATTTCTCTTTCTGCTTATAATTAGCCTCACTTTTCTGCTCTCCTGAACAAGCATTAGACTTTCCTCTAGGAACGTAATCCCCATCACCAGGAAACCTGCCTTTACTGAGATGCCACTCATCTTTTCTGGAGGTTTTATTTAAAACAGAACATTGTCATTAGCAGCAGATTTTTCTAAACCTTTTTGTGAGGTCCCATTCCTGCAAACATCCAATATCATTCCGTGTGATTAGTCTCGCTTCAGAGACACCACTTAACATTCAACCACAATTTGAGCCAAGACATTTGCAGGAGTCAAGTTTTGAATTTCAAATCTAAACTACAGAGAAGTACCAGTGGCGAATGACTTTGAGCCTGACAAACACAAATAGAGGTTTTAGCATCTAAACTACATTTTCCTGTGATTTGTGCTTCTGTCTAACAATACTGGCCTGTACAATGGCTTCAGTTTATTAGGGAAGAGCTGACTTTGAAGGGTGAATTCCAACAAAATGATGTTCTTAAACTTAGCAATATCCAATGAATGAGAAGTTAATAATCAGAATAAGGTTGGGAAAGTGTTATTTTGCTACTACTGAACTTTCCCTTAAAGCAAAACAAGAAAAAAGCTCAAAGCATTTTAAAGTGTGTTTTGTGTTTTTTTTAATCCATAGCTGGCACCAGGATATAAAGCTAATTTCTTCCAATTGCTATCTGCCTTCTAGCCAGATCGGTTTTAGTGTCTTTCAGGGATTTAAAGCACATCCCTCTCACGGGAGCCTCTTTTCAGCTGCAATGAGAGAGAGGCTCACGCCCATGAAGCCGGTGATTTCCCCGTGGCTCTCAGAGCTGTAACTGTTGGCAATCAGTGCATGGACTGCACCCACTGTCCCCTGCTCTGCACCCACTGTCCCTGCCCTCCCCTGCCCCTGGCACCTTGGAGGAGACACAGGGTATTTCTGCACCCTGGTACAGGATTGATGCCTGACAGAACAGGACCTCAGGAAAAGCCACTGGCACTGGGAAGGTTGGAAATCCCACCTGCAGTCCCCACCTACCTCCTAAACTACAGGTAGGAGAAGGAAATAGTGGCAACCCTTTTCCAGGAATGGCCCATTTGTTTCTCCTGGAGCAGTGTAAGGTACAGCTGTGCACCAAACCCGGGTCAGCCCCAGAGACCCCCCTGGACCATCCTGGCTCTCACCATTCCAGACTCCACAGCCAGGGATTAAACTTGGCAATCCTGGGGTGTTCTGCATTACTCCTCCAGCTCATTTTTTTAAGTGCAAGTCTCATTACTGCACACTCCATGCGATGCCAAGGGCAGCTCCTTCCAGAGCTGATGTAAAAATTGTTATTAAAACTTACAAACTGTGAAAAACTCTTAAAAAAAAAAAAAGGTCCAAATCCTGGCAGTGCCCTAAATTAAATTAGAGCCAGGAGCTGCCAGGGGTAGGTGGATAAGGCCAGAGCCAGGCGTGTGTGCAGCCCTTATCCAGAGCCCACAGCTGCTGCTCCTCCTGGAGCTGCACTAATGACCACCCTGCACAGCCCGCAGCTCTGATAAGGGAAAGGTCAGGGCACAGGCTCAGCAGTGAGGGCCAGATTGAGGGGGGTTCATAAATGGCAACCCCATTTGAAACCTAAAATTAATTTTGTCAATAAATTAGGGCAAGTGAGCTTTCCTCCAGCTCAGACAATGCAGCTTTCCCTGGGTATGGACTGCTGGCGGGAGGAGGAGGAGGCACATGCTCTCAGGAATCAATGCTAATACCCTCAGAAATTAATCTCTGAAAATTGCTTCAATGGAATAGAAATGATTTCATATAAATCTCTGTGCAGCAAGAGCTGATAGAGTATCACAGTGATACCTGGAGTAAATACAGAGTGAAAAAAACAGGTTTTGTCTTTTTGTACCCGGGGTTGGTGTGGTCACTCTGCCCTTGTGTGCCCCAGTCCCCCACTGCTGACACGGGCTGGTGCTCCAAGGAATCTGTGAAAGCTGCTGGGGTCTGCTAAGAGCTTGTTGGGGTTACACAGGCAGGATGTGGCTTCCCCAAGATGAAAACACCAGCTATTCTACTTGAAATGAGAGTCATGGTTTGGATTTCAAGATGCAGCCAGGATGGCTCTCTCCAGGGAAGGGAGGGATGGGCTCTTATCGCAGCCATGGGGAGCGTGTTGGACTCAGAAAGTGTTTCTGAATGCCAATGTCTGTGCAGACTGTGCCTTCTGGCACCTGCAGGACAAAGCCAGCCACGGTGGCAACGAGCTCTGCAGATCTAAATCAGCCCTCGGAAGAACAAAGTCTCTCAGCCCAGCTGAGTAACATATTAATTAAAAGAAGACAATGAGCAGCATGTCAGCTTTGGTGCTGAGAATTCACGCAGGGAGCTGCAGACCTGCAGCCCCCCCTTGGCTCCACCTGAGCTGCTGAGCATCCAGGGGCTCCTGTCACCTGCACCCAGCCCACACCTCTGCTCCTAAAGCTTCTCACTGGGAGGGACTGGAGGCAGGAGCAGGGGCAGGGCTGAGCCCAGGTCAGGGGCTGTACAGCAGAAGCAACTTCCTTTTGTAACCAAGCTATTTTAAATCAATCTAGTCAGACAGATGCAAAGCACTGACACAGATGCACTGAAACTGGTTTGATCCTTGCCTGAACAGGATTAACTTGCTTCAGTTATTAACCAAATTAAACCCTAGCTCATCATCATTGCAAAAATGACTGTATTTTACACTCAGTTGTGTGGAATTTTTGTAGAGACAGAACCTGGGAGGGTTTTCCTTTGTGGTGGGTGTTCAGGGTCACCACAAGCCTCCCACGACTCAGCCCAGGCTCAGATAACTTCTTGAGTTAGACCTGAGCCTGTCTCACCTGCAATTTTACTCCATTCTTACTGTGTAAACCTATATTTTAGGCCCTTAGCCTGTACTGATCACAGGAGGAGTTAAAACTGTTCAGACACACAAAGAGCCTGAGCTGATGTAAGTAGATTGAGTTAAAATAAACACAGTTGCATGGACCCCTTTTTTCTGCACATCCAGCCTGGGTTCACTCCTTACTCACAGGCCTGGCCCTGTTAAGTCTGCCCAACAGTTCATATTTTACTTTCTTCTGAGAAAATGCAAAATGTTTTGATCTGGAAAGTTAGGGTTTAGATTTCGTTCTCGCATTGAATTTATTAAAACACTGATTTCTACAAATACTTTTTCTTCCTGTGGTGGAATATAAAACCACCATCCAAGAGGGAAGAGCTGCCAACCCCCTCTGCCCTGCTGCCCATCCCATGAACTGCCTCTATGCCAGTGCACTAAACCACTTTTTCTTATCCTGACAGATGCTAAGCTTAGGTCAAATCCCTGGCAATACGTGGGGCCAGCGTATGCTCTCCTAAACCAAATTGCAATCTGCTCCTGAGCTGATGAGGCTGCCCTGGATTTGCTCCGTGTGGAGGGTGTGTGGCCCTGGGCACGCGAGGCTGGTGGGCAGCACAGGGAGCAGAACTCAGGGCAGGGGTGCCAAAGGACACAGTATGAGGGGCCATGGAGTGCCCACCCTGCCCGGTGCCACCTCTGCCACCACGGGGAGGTGGAACCAGCTCAGGGCTGTGACAGTGCCAGACCCCCCTTGGCTGTTAGAGCAGTGATTGACTCTGCTCACACGAGCTGCAAACCCATAAATCACACCCTGCTCACTCGGGAGGCAGCTGACAGTCCCTGGCCTCAAGTGACTGTAAAGATTCCTCCTTCACTGAGCAGGGCTGTGCTGGCCCAGGGCACTGAGCTGCTCCTCAGCATCACCAGTGGGAGTGCCCACAGCTCCCCTGCCCTGGCACTGGTGCCACAGTATCCCTGCCCTAGAACTGGCCAGGCCCCCCTGTCAGACAGGGCAGGCTAAGGACTGAACTAGGGCAGGGTTAAGCCCAAATGGCCCAAAGAGCAGGAGGCTGAACTCTGGGGTGCAGCTCCCCAAGTCCCTTCCCAACATCCACCACCCTCACTCTGCCATTCCCAGCCCCTACCACCCCATTCCTTGCTCCCTACACCTCTTTTCCTGCCCCAGACTCAATCAGATGGGAACACACAGAGAGGGCTTAGAAGAGAAAATAAGCTCCTAGTGCTGCCCAAGGCAGAGGTGAGAGCTGCAGCATCCCCAGCAGGGGCAGGGCAGGGAGGCAGCAGGCTCCCACCAGTACTGGGTGTCCCAGATGCCATGGCCAGCACCAGGGCAAGGAAGACAGAGAGCAGAACAGCAGGTGGTGGCCTGGGTGGGCAGTGAGGGGCACAGCCCGGGCACCTCCCAGCCCAGAGCCAGGCCTGAGTGTGACTCACCTGGCTCCAGTGGCAAGGCTCAGCTCCAGGAGAGAGCCTGGATGCCTTTAAATACCATCTCAGTGGACCAAAAGTGAAAGCACCAAGTTAGTTTCCAAATGAGCAATAGTGCTCTTAATGCAGCAAAGCAAAGTCCAGGCTGGCCCAGCCAGTCCCAGCTGCTTTGCACTCACCATCACAAACAGGAGCCCCAACCCCTGACGTCACCATCCTGCACGAGCAGCATAAAGCCTAAAATGGCTTCATAAAACAACTGGAGCCAGTTTAAAATAGGTGTTGGGTGGCACTGGGTTGTACTGTCCTATCCAGGACAGGACTGACCCCCTGCCATGTCCTGCTGTGCCTGTCACAGGGAGGGGGGCAGAGCAGGATTCATCCAGGGGACACACAGGCACAGCCAAACACTGGTGATTTAGCTGAAGCTCCCAAAACAATTCTGATGAAAGGAGAGCTCTTTTCAGCAGCTGTGCCACCTCTGCTCCCAGAAGCCCACCCACTACCCCCAGACAGGTGTCCCCTGCCCAGGGGTACATGGGGTTGTAGCCCATAGATAGGTGTGAGGTACCCATGTTGTACCCCAGCTACAGGCCATGTGCTGCCAGCTCCTGAGCCCCAGACACACACACAGAGCCCCCCAGACCCTGGGGATGGTCCCATTGGAGCTGCCAGGTGCAGTGGCTTCAGCCTGTGTGTCAGCACTGCCTTTCCAGGAAATCACCAGCTTGTCAACAGCAATGACACAAAGGGAGCCTGGCTGGGGGTGCTTAACCCAGCACGTTCTGTGACTGAGTCACTCATAACCTCCAGCCATATCTCGTTTACAGAGCTCGGGGCTGGGACAGGGACAGGGACAGGCACAGGGACAGGGACAGGACTGGCCCAGTGCTGACTTCGGAGAAAGTAAAACAACTGCCAAGGGAGAAAAATGTTCCACGATTTCTTCACTTGTCTGGCCACTGAGAAGAGCACGAGGGATGAGTCTGGCTGGCTGATGCAGGGTAAAGCAGGGATAACACAAGAGGATTTTCCCTGGGATAAGGGCTGGGTTAAATGCTCTGTGCTCTCCAACCTACAGCTCCTGCAAGATCCAGATGTGCCAGCAGCTGCCACACAGAATACAGAGAATTTGGGAAAAGCTGCCAAATGCCTTCCCTCTGAAGTGCCCACAACACTCACATCGATGTTACAAATGATGGGGTAATAACTTAAGATTTTTTGTTGAAGGATATTCTTGTGGTTTAGTTTTGGAGTTTTATAGAGATTAGTGTTGCAGGAAAGTTCAGGGGGCTCTAAGGATGCAGCAAAGGACTGAATGTGAAATCCAAGTCCGAACACTTTGTTTTGGAGAAGACAGTAAGAAAACCCTGCATTAGGTTGATGTGCAATTCCTGAATACAGTCCTCGCCTGCCTTTGACATGTGGCTTCCCTTATTCCATCCCTTATACACTTTAAGAAACAAAAATACTTTTTAATTCCTTTGCCTATGGAAGTGTGAAAGCAGCTTCTTCATAAATCCAAAGGGATCCCAAGTGGAGCCAGGAAGCCACTTGAGTTGTGCACCATAAACACTTCCACAATGTGAATTAATAAGTCTCTCTGAGGATTGGGAAGTGTGCCACATGCAGCATTTCTGAGTCCACAGCCTTTTTATCTAAGTTGTTTTTTTCCTTTATCCTTGTCTCACTCCATGACAGTTTTGAGATTTTTGGCATCCGAACCGCAGCCTGGCTTGTCAAGCTAAACATCAACAGAGCCTTTATATGTACGTGAGAAATGAGAATAGAGACAAAAATAGTTATTAGCTCTGCTTTTGGAAGACTGAACAAGCAAGCTGGCTGAGTGCCAGTAAAGGAAGGGCTCTGGACCAGTTCTGATCCACATCTGTGGAACACTGGCCAGTTGTGGCTCCAGTGGAGCCGCTCCCAGTGCCGGATGGGGGGATCTTCCTCCTCCTCCCTGCTGTGTTAGCCCAGAGCTGTGTTTGGGCTGTGACCACACTCAGGTAACAAGGAGCACATCTGAAGGAGAAGATCTGGTGCTGCTGCTCTGTCTGCACCCCGGGGAGGGCAGGGGGCTGCTCCTGGAGCACACTGGTGGGTTTGGCTCCTGCTGGGAGCACTCCAAGGCAGGATGGCAGAGCCCAGCACAGTGTGGGGGGACAACAGGGAGGGACACCTGAGACACCCTGTGCCACTGTGTGACACTGGCATGGGCCCTGTCAGAGCCCTCAGCATTCCAAGTGGGATCCATGTGCATCCCTTGGCTCAGTGCTGTGCAGGGACTGCTCCCAGCACAGGGACACTCCCTCCCTCTCAATCACATCCAGACAAACTGTTTCTCAGAGACCATCCCAGCTTGCTGCAAACACTGAAACAAGTCTGGAGACACTGGGAACACTGGGCTCCATTAAAAAGAGGTGATTTGTGCCAAGGCTGGGAGAGCAGGAATGTGACTGAGTGGGACTGCCTTGGCTCAAAAGTGGCTCATGGACAAAGCTTGCTCTTTCTCCCTTGCCTCTCACTGTTGCCAAGCAGGGCCTCGCTCCCTTTATTCTGGCAAGTGTCTTAGGTAAAATGTACAAGAATTTCTCTCCATGGAGCGAATTTTAGAGGAGAAATGGCAAAATGGTGCTGGGTGACCAATGGGAGCTCAGCAAAGTGCTGGAGCAAAGTCCTGGGGAACTACTGTGGGTGGCAGAACACCCAGCCCAGGACTGCAGGACACTGCAATACCTGTGCCACACTTCCCAGACATTTTAATTATAAATAGGAATTACAGGCATGGCCCAGATCCTCAGCCACCACATGGTGTTTTCCCCACACTTTGAGACAAGGCCAATAAAATCAGAGATGTTCAGCACCCATTGTAAGACTGCTAAAAACTCCAGCTCCTTCAGCAATTACTATAAAACACTTTCAGGCAGTTTTTAAAGGCACTGGTGAGATAAAGTGAAGAAAAGAAATACTGCTGTAAGAGGTATGTTAACCATTCACCTTATCATCCAGCCACTTTATTTTAATGAGGTTTGTTTTACTTCTGGTATTTGCTTTGTCACACAGTGCAAGTCTCCCAGTATGAGATAAACGACTCCTGAGCAGGTGGGGCTGGGGCTGCTCTGGGCTGTGGGTGCCAGCCAGGCTGGGCACGCTGGAAATGCAGTTGTCACTCATGCCCTGTGTCACTGTGGGCAAGCAAAGCCTCTGCTTCCATCACACCAAAGCTCTGAGGGCTGTCGATCAGAGGCATTTGGAGAGAGCCACATGTCGATCCCACGAGTGGGAGCACAAGCTACAGGAGTTTTATTTATGGTGATATTAAATATGCAACAATCATTCCCCAACATCAGAGTAATAAACATCACTTCTCCATCTGATCTGGAATCAGCAAGCATGCTTCTCACATTCACAGGGAGAGACAAAATGCTAAATTATTTATGCTCTGACTATGAACAAATAGAGAGAAATAAGTGAATTCGGTACAATGCAGCAGGGCAGATTCGGGGCTGATTATTGTACATCCTTCAGTCAAAACAGACTCTGTCATTACTCTAAACAATTGTTTCTCCTCCAAAAAGAGTGGGTTAAGGGAGTCTAATTAAGGGATCAGCAGAACAATTTCTGACAAGTTTTTTAGATCAGACTACCCGTGTACAACCCCCGCCCCTCTCAGTCCCTGGGTGTTTATGGGAATACAGCACCAGCTGCAGCAATCCCACAGGAAAGCAGGAGCTCCCTGACTTCCCAGGACATGAGAGGATCCAGCTGGCTGGTAGGAGCAAACATACTCCCAACTATGTTTTACAAAACTCCTTCTAAACCAAACCAGTTCGATGTGGTCACCAAGTACCAAAGCAGCACAGGAGAACATGGAATTGGGCCATTCTGCCTCACATTTGCCCTTGTTATCACATGACAGACTGTGCAAAGCCAGGCCCTGTCCATCTCCAGTGATTTCTGCCCCACCCTGCCCATGACAGAGGGAACAGCCCTGCAGATGCCAGGCAGAAATCAGAGGTGTCACCTGGCCATAAACAAACCACCATCTCCATGTAGGGGCAGCAGCCACAGACCCTGCCCTGCCCTGGGCTCAGCTCTCAGCTCTGGCAGTGCCTCCCAGGGGAGCACACAAGTTTCTGAGCCCTGTCCCTCAGCCAGGGGCCAAAGGGGAGCCCCCAGGGGTGTCCTGGCCATGCAGGGGGACACAGTCCCCCCTCCACACCGTGCTGGGCTCAGCAACATTTCAAATCCAGCGCTTTCACTGGACCTGCACAGGTCTCTGTNTCCACACCGTGCTGGGCTCAGCAAGTCCCTGCTAGGACAGCAAACGTTTCAAATCCAGCGCTTTCCCTGTGTCTCTGGATGGTTCATTCAGCACTTCCCTGCCCATACAGAGGGCTGCAAACACCAGCACGTTAATGAACTCACTTATGATCATTAGAGCCACCAGCCAAGGGGGCTGTGAAGTGTCAGGGCTGTTGTGCAAGGCTGGGCAGACACAGAATGAGGTCTCCCCTCATCCCCAGCCCCGGCCGTGGGAAGCAGAGGAATTCTCTGAACGTGGAGTGGATGGCCCTGCTGAGCCTCAGCCCTGCCACTGATGGGGTTTAAACATCCCAGGAAGCTCAGTCATTAAATGAATGAATCAAAGACACTCCAGAGCTGCACAGACACCTCCCTACTTTCCATGCAAATGCAGGAGCACTATTACACCTTCCACGCTGCCCTGAGACCTGCAGCCAGAATTAGCCCATGTCTGCCATGCCCCAGTGACATTTCAAGCTTGGCAGGAATAAAAATCCACAGGGAAAGTGGTGCAATTGCAGGAGGAATGACAAGAATTCTGGGACAGCAATGCCCTCAGAGCCTGATTTTCAGCAGCCACCTCAAGCCCTCTGCTATCCACATGTGTGTGCATGTGATAGGGAAGGGGATGAGATGGAAAAGAGGGGATGAGAGCTGTCCTTCAATTTCTCAACAGTTTCTTAACTTAAATCCTTCATTCTGAGTGTAAGGACTAAATCAGGCTCAAGGAAGGAAAAACTTAATTAATCAGAGGTAGCCAAGTTCAAAGTGCGCCTGGGGTCGGCTTTATTACTCCTTCACTTTGGAGGTGCAGGGTTTATGGATAATCCCTGCCTGCTGCAGAATGACAACTATGTGGTGCCTCCTATTATTTCCTGGCAGTAACTAAATTTGAAGGTCTCCTTTCCTTCCACTCATCTTTTTAAAGTTTAATATTGTCACTGAAATATAACCGAGGGCCATATTTAGCACAAGGGTTTAAAATACCATGTCCAGCCTGGTGACACCACGTACCAGCTCCCACTTGTACCCTGCACACTCCCCTCACTGAAGAGTTTGATCCCAGTAGAACTGGGAATTACTGGGCACGAGTGAGGGCTCTGTGGTGCCCTGAGGTAAGGAAGCCCACTATCATCTGCTTATGGAGTATCTCCACATCCATAAATCTGGGCTCAATCCAGGGAACCCAATCATCATAACAAACACTTGATTATCTCCATAACAAACACCTGATTATCCCCATGGATAGAATCACTCAGGAATTTAACCAATACCAACAGCCATCAATTACCTGATTAAACACCAGCAATGATAACCCTGTCAAAGGCAGGATCAGGACTTTGTGGACCATCCCCTTGGCAGACACAGCCTGTGGAGCTGCCCACATGCTCTGCACCAGCCCACGGACTTGGGGATCTTGATCCCTTCCCCCTGAGCTGCCACGTGTGCCCTGACCAGAGTGCTGAGAACCAGCAGCCTCCCATTTCCCTGGGGTGGAGGGATGTCACCTGCTGGGTCACCCAGGGCTCAGGGCTGTGACACAGCCTGCTGAGCCTGCCAGGAAGGGCTGAGGGACACGAGGGCTCTGCACACCCCAGAAGGTGTCCCTTGGCAGAGGGACAGGAGCTGTTCAAGCTGCAGGACAGCACAAGTGGAACAAGTGGCTCAAAGCTGTCTGTGGACAGAGTCAGGCTTGAAAATCAGAAGAGGGCTTTAAACTGCTAGAGAAGTGATATCTGAGATCAGCCTTCCAGAAGGAGAGAGAACAGGGGAGAAAACCTCAGTGATGTGAAGAGAAAATATGAAGGTTGTTCTAAAACATGGCCATCAGGAACAGAGCAGGTCTGAATCTGTTGAACAAAGAGGTCCCTTCTGGTCATATGGGAAATGGCCTGGCTGGTCTCATGATTTCCTGGGTCTAATGACTTCCCTGGCATGCACAGAGATGCACAGCCAGGTCCTGGAGGTCTGGTGAAGAAGGACAAGTTGAGGCAGAGGTACCAAGCACAAGAGCAGCTCCCAAGTCCCACAGCAGCCCCTGCAAGGCAGGGCAGATCAGGCCAATCCCAGCTGAGGCTGGATGAGCTCCTGCCTGTCCCAGGGATGGGAATGTGTCCCCTGCACAGGGACAGCACCACTGGCAGCCCCACCTGCAGGGCTGGATGGGAGGGGGTGGCTGGACAGGGCAGGTGCACTTGGCTCCCCAAGGGCTCCCACAGTGCCCTGTGCCAAGACCAGCATCTTCCAGGGAAACATTTGTTGGGCCTGGGATGGTGAGTTCCACCCCATGCCTAAAGAGTAAAGCCAGCATTTAGTTCCCTCATCTCCACACGAAGTATCTCATTTCAATTTAATTTCACAGTTGTAATGGATTTTTCAAAAATATTCAAGAACATATTTACTTTCCAACATCTTATTTCCTTTCACATTTGAAAAAACTTTCTATCTAATCCCTCAAGTCATCCTACAGTCTGAATAATTTCAGGTTTTTAATCAATAGCTGTCAGACTTGTCAAATTACTTTAGGGACCACAAAGCAATTTTTAAACATTCATAAACCCTCGTAGAACAGTTAAGTGCACTGAATTTTAAAAGAAAGAGGAACTGAATAACACTGATCAAATAGGATTATATTCTGGCAAATTATAAATTAGTTTTTTTATGAATTATCTCACAGCTACTTATCTAGTGTCAGGCTTCTTCTGCTGCAGGAAGAAGTGACTGTTCACCTCTAGAGAGAGAAACCTTTTCCCTCCTAAGCAGGAACAGGGTGCAACACCTTTCTTGTTGTCCTTTTCAAAAGCAGCATCATTACCCAGCCAGCTACCCTGGGGTTCTCTCCATCATCCTTCTGCCTGGGCCAGGGGAGGCCAAGATGCTGCTCTGAGGCTCTGCAAACACATCCTGGCTCCTGGCATCCTTCCCAACCCTGTCTTTGCTTCCCAGTGTGCTTCTGGCATGTGAATCTGTCTGACATGTCAGTCTAGAAATGAGGGTCGCCAAAAGTTCTCAATTTATTGGACATCTGTACCAAACCACAGCTGGAATCATAACTTTATAGGGAGGATTTTCCACATTGCACTAAGTCAAACTCTGAGGTGAGTGTGGGAGCCTGTGCTGCTGTTGCCTGTTCTGTGCTTGTTCTGGGAGCAGAGATAAAGAATGTCTGAAGAAGTCAAACATGTTTATCCAGAAATGACTTTACACACAACAGTCCCACGTCACCATCGCTGCGTCTTTCTTAAATCTGAGGGATGTGGCCTGAATAGGGAGAGAAAAAATCTTCACAGCTACACCAAGAGTGCTGGAAGACTTCCAGGAAAAAGTGCAGCTCAGATCAAAGACGAGCTGAAGGATGCTCAGAAGAAAGGAACGCTGGCTGCCCACATGCAGAATAACAAGCCCAAACCCTCCATCCTTCTCATTCCAGCAGAATGGACTCCTCAGAACCTCCCCACAGCCCCCTGTGCCACTGGATGCACCTCCACACCAGGGATATTCCCATTCCTCGGCTATGGAAGACAAGCCAGGCCAGGCCAGTGTTTTCCTGAGGAAGAGCTGTCAGCAGGAGGGATCACTGCTTGAGTGGGGCTGTGGGAGTAGGATTGCTCCAGGTAGGGCATGGGGGTGCTGAGGTGCTGGAGACACACTCTGCTGCTGCTTCACCCCCAGGGCACACACAGGTCCCCAGAGCCCTCCTCTGGAACGCTTTCCCTTCTCCTGTGCCTTGTTCCAGCACTGCCAGCTCTGCTCCCACCCCACACCTGCCCCTGAGTGGGGCATCAAACACTCCCTGGCTCTGCATCTGCTGCAGTGCCCTTGGCCAGAGGTGTGCAATTCTGTCTGCAAAGCCCCTCAATGCCAAACCATGGCTGCTTTTCATCTCTGTGCTGGTTCCTGGTTGCCCAGAGGACTCTTGCTGTGGCCACTGTGTTGGCTCAGCTCTGACAGCACCAGGGGAGCCCCGTCCTTGCCCGCAGCTGCCACCCACCCCAGGGCAGCACATCCAGCTGACACAGACCCCTGAGGTCCAGCTGACCTAGTCTGGACAATGTGGGACCCACTGCCCTGGGAGCTGGCCCTGCCTGGCCTGGGCAAGGCTGGTTCTGGAGCCCAGGTGGCCAACACGTGCCACAGCTGCTCCCCCAGCTCCAGCCAGGCTGGCTCTGCTCAACTCGAGCAGGAGCCGGCCAAGGCAGCGTAGGAGCTGCGTGCTAGCCCAACTCAGACTGAAATGTGGGATGTCTCACTGATTCACAGTTCCTTATTTTTGTCGTTCAAGCTGAGGATGCAAAAATTCTTCTCAATGGGAATATCTCAGCAAGTTCCAATGCTTTTGAGGCTTGCTTTGCTTTGCTTTGCTGAGGGAGGTGCTGAGTGGGTCTGTCAAGCTCCACATCACAGACAGCACAAATCTGATACTCCCAGTCAGTTTTCCCTGCACTTAGCTTGTCCCCTGGGTTTAGCTTTATTGCTGTTTGCCCAGTGAACCAGAACACCAAACACACCTCAGCTGACACACAAAGCTCATACAAACACGTGTGCAACTCCTTGTGTTGTATGTTCTAGGCCAGAACAATATGGTCTCAAGATCTGAAAAAAACCCATTAAAGAATGAAAAATCTGAATAAACAGGACTAGGAGGCTGAGCACAGAAATTCAGCATAAATGATGGACTGACTTTTCCTTTCAACTGAAATGAGTAACCCCCTGAATTACACTTGATAAGGATTCAAACATTTCATTACTTTGTGTTAGTAATAATAATAATAAAATCAAAGCGCTTTTTGTCGTGAGATACCTTGCCAAGGGATTTGTTAAAGAAACATTTAATTACAGGGCTATTGCATTAAATGTAAAATTTAAACTGAAGACAAGAGGCTGTGATTTCTATTTTAAAAAAGTAGCAGTGAAAAAGAGGCACTTACAGGGTCCAAAAGGATGTAAACAGCCTGAAAGAAGAACTGAAGAGCAAATTCTCATATTCAGAGAAGGAAACCAGCCTGGGACCCCCAGGACAAAAAGCAGAGAGGAGGAGACTGAACAAAATACTACCAGACAAGGAGGGGAAAGCTTCACTAAGAGCATAAGCAAGCTGAAATAAGTACTGGAGACACGAAGTGTGAGCTGACTGCAGCACCCTGATGTGTTTCCCAGCGAGCTGGGGGCATTCCCTGCCCCACGAGGGCACAGCAGAGGCAGCACCGAGGCAGGAGCTGCCCCAGCACCACCCCAGTGTCCCGGATTGCCACACTGCTCCCGGATCTGCCCTCCCACACCCACAGCAGAGCTGAGTGTTTGTTTGCCAACAGTCTGTCCTTATCTGCACTTGTGGAAGCATTTCAGAAACCCCCTCGGTGGCTCAGGGAGCTGTGCCCTGGTCTGGAGGGACTGGGAGCTGAGAATGGCTCGGGAACTGGCCAGAGGGTTCAGGTCCTGCACATGGAGGGGTGGGACAGGGCAGACCCCACCTCACTTCAGCCCCAACATGGGTGGGAAGGCCAAAAATACCAAACAGGAAAGCTTGCATCTGTCTGTCTGCACTGGATTTCTCTTAAGCCAGGCTGTACCTTCTCCTCCCAGAACATTTTCCTCACACCTGCCAGTGTGGGGTTTTTTTCTTTTTAAATATCTGGTGCTGCTTCCAAACTGTGTCTGCAACACTTCCAAAAGTGACAGTTTCCCTAATATGAAAAATAACCCCCCTCCTGAATTAATAATGGCCCCCAAAGCCTTCCCTGCCATGCTGGCACGGTGTTATCCCTCGATACCCTCAAGAGCCATCCAATGTGTCCCTGCTGGCTGTGGGAGCCCAGCTGTGGGATGGGGCTGTGTGGGCCCCCCACCCAGCACTGGTGCTAATGGGCACAAACCCCCACTGCTCTCAGCTCTGGAAGTGCTTTTCACAGCTGAGTGACTCGGGTGCCCATGGCCAGGACAGGCTGTGGCAGGGAATGTGATGGCAGAGACACCACTCGGCCCCTGGGAGTTCTGTGCTCATCATCCCCTGGACCAGGGCGCTCTGAAGAGACATCAGCCACAACACAGAGAGACTGAGACATGGTTTGAAACTCCACTGAGAGGCTCGATGCTCCAGGAAGGTTTGTAGGTAGGAAAGTGGAGAAAATTCCACATGAAGTGGTAAAATACATGGGCAGTCCTGCTGAGGAGTGTATTCCAGCACGGCACTGCCCAGAGAGGTGCNACATGGTTTGAAACTCCACTGAGATGCTCAATGCTCCAGGAAGGTTTGTAGGTGGGAAAGTGGATAAAATTCCTGCCAAGGAGTGTATTCCAGCACAGCACTGCCCAGAGAGGTGAGCAGGACTGGGACAGGGCCTGGAGGTCCATGTGAGTTATCCACGTGAGTTATCCTGTATTCCACTTCATTCCTCTCAGTAAAGCAATAAACCTGGGTTAGGAATAGAGTGCCACAGAAATACTGGGAGATCTGGCCTTAAAACACTCAGGTTTATAATGAACACCAGCTTTAGTGTGTGTGCAGGCACAGAGGGCTCTGGGGCCCTTGATCAGGGGATAATTCTGTGTAAGGCCTGCACTGAGGGTGTGTTCCAGCTGTACATGAAGCTCAGGATGTTCCTGCAGCACAGAGGGCCCTGTCTCAGGAATCTCTGAGGGCAGGGGAGACACTGGAGCATCGTTTCCAACCAGCTCCTGACTAAGCAGGAGGAAGAAGCAGAGATGGAAAATACCCTGAGGGGATCAGATGGTATTTAAAAAAAAGAAGTTCCATTGAGAAACTACTGCTGGGATTTGATTTGCTGCCATTCCCATTGGCATTTCTGGGAAATTTCCTCTTTATAAATAAAATATATTTTAAAGTAAAATGTCTTGCTTCCAGGTTTTCTGGTGCAAGCCAGTGAAGAACACTGCATAATATCTTTGGAGAAAATAAAGCTCAATTATCTAATAGGCCTTGGATCTGTGCTGCAATCGTAGCAAGAGGGATGGGAGCCCTGAGCAACAGGAACTGTGCAAATATATAAAGTGAACAAAGCCACAGAGATTCACCATTTCAAACAAAAACTGCTACACTCATCCAGTCACTCAATTTTGCCATCTGTGAAATGGGAATATAGACTATTGCAGCTGCCTTGAAGAGCTTGTAGAATCACAGAATCCCAGACTGGTTTGGGTTGGGAGGGACCTTAAAGTCCATCCAGTCCCACCCCCTGCCATGGGCAGGGACACCTTCCACCAGCCCAGGTTGCTCCAAGCCCCATCCAACCTGGCCTTGGACACTTCCAGGGATGGGGCAGCCACAGCTTTAACCTGTGCCAGGGCCTGCCCACCCTCACAGGGAAGAATTTCTTCCCTAAATTTCCCCTGTTTCCGTCTTAATCCATCACTTCTTGTCAGATCACTGCTGAGGGAAGAATTTCTTCTGTATATCAGATCTAAATTTCTCCTGTTTCGGTCTTAATCCATCACTCCTTGTCAGATCACTACCACTGCTGCTGAGCAGTCCCACTCTGATGTTCAGAGGATTTACACAAATAAAATTAGAAAATATATATAATATTTATGTTAGATATTACTTTTCCAAGAGCATTTTCCTGTAAGCTGCTGGGAGGCCTGACTGACTTTGAGGCCTTTGACAAGAAGCTTCTCTGTCCTTTCACTCCTGTTTCCAGCCCAGTATCCCACAACAAGTTCCTAGTCCATCCAACACATATCCTGCCTCCAGCAGCAGCCAACAGCTGATGTTTCAAAGGCAGGCAATCTTGTTAACAGAGGGAAAATACAGTTCCTGACCCTTGAAGGCAGGCAGGCAGAGCCCTGAAACTTTTGATTTATTCTTCTTGCTGATGTTCGTTGCTTAGCTACAAATATTCTCCATGCTCATAAAAGCCTCTCTCCATTAGTCCTCACCATGAGGTTTTAAGTCCAGCCAGAGTTTATTTTGCTCGAAACCTAGGTGATGAAATTTCATGTTGCTGTTACATCTGAGCTGTAGAATGCCCTGTTCCCTCCCCTGTGCCTGGGTAACTGCTGGGAGAGGAGGATGGCAGAGGAGGAGGAGAGATGTCACTCTCCAACACCAAAGATAGGCAACAGCAACTGGCTCTGATGTAAGAGCACTCTTAAAAAAGGAAACAGAAAGGAGAAAAAAACAAAAGGGCCAAGCCTGATGAGCCAAACTGAGCCTGCAGCTCGGGCAGACCTGCTGGCAGCTCTGCCCATGGAGTGTCCAAGGCAATGCCTTGAAATGTGACAGGACTGCCTGGCATCTGCTGAGAGGAGCCCGGGGCTCCCGGGGCAATCCATCCATGGGCAAATCAGGCTGGATGGGATCAGCTGGTACAAGTCTGGCACAACCAGGGCAAGCCATCCCAAACACATGACACTGTCCCCCACAGACCTCCCTCTCCCAGCTCCCGTGTCCTGGATTGCCTGGGCAGTGTGTGGGGGAGCTGCTGACAGGAGGGAGCTTTGGTTAATGTGGGGCCCAGCTCCCTGCCCTGCCCTGCCCTGTGTGAGGGGCAGGAAAAGGCCTTCAACAGGTGACATGAGTCAATGGGAAATGGTGGTCTGGTCTCAGGCAGGGAGGAATCAAATCCCTGCAAGAACAATCCCCTTGCGGAGCTACCCGTCAGAGAACAAAGGGAATGGGTCTGGGTAGGAACCTGGGGACAATGGTGGCACCAGCTGTGGGGACAGGCCAGGCGACAGGACTCAGAGGTGGCTTTTTTCCTGCCTGCTGAAATTAGAGAACAATGAGCAAAACCTCTGTGGTAGGAAAGGGAAGCAGCTTAGCAGGAACACACAGCCCTGGCACCCGAGTGCTTCCAGTAGGTCAGCAGTGCCCAGCTCCTCCCAGCCCAAACTGGAAGGCAGATCCCAGAATTACAGGATAGGAAGGCACAGACAAGCTCAGAGAACTGTGGGTGCTGTCACATTCTGATGACTGAAATCTGGAGCAGTGAAAAGCACCTTCTGGGCTAAGAGTGCCCACGTTCAGTGAGCAGGTAACAGAGGAATGTGCTGGGAGTCAAGGGTCTCTTTATCAAACTAATTTTTTAACTACCAACCTCACAGCGATGCCAAGAGAGAAGCAGAAAGCTCCCACTCAGCACTGCACTGCAATCAGCGATTAATTTGTTGCCTGACGCTTTGCTTGCTGCCCATGACAGAGCTCATAAATCCTCATTTTTATTGATGTCCTGGCCGAGGGGCCACGCTGGAAAGGGCTGGCTGGTGCTGCAGGTGTCCTGGGCAATCACCTTGCAGGATATGACAGACTGCTCAGAGGCTTTGGTAAAGCCTTTTAATCATTTTATCAGCCTAATTCTTGTTTTTATTGTCTTTGCTGTAAATCTACAGCTGTGGCTCAATTTGCATCCTGCTCTTTGCTGGGAAGTGGAGCGTGGGACTCTCCCATGGCTGTCACCTCTCACTGCCACAGCCCCAGCCAAACACATCTCCAGTGCCACCAGCAAGGTCCCACTCAGGCCCAGTGAAACTGTCGCCCATTCTCCCCTCCCATTCATGGGTGCTGGGGTTATCACAGCGGGGACAGAGCATGAGGAAGATTAACTGTGTCTGTTTAAAAAGGACAGAAATTTCCTATATAGTAAGAGGGTGGAAGAAGGAACCAGTGCTGGGGGAAGGGAGACTCTCTTGGAACAGTCCTCAGATATCAATGTCTGCTGGACAAGTCTTCAAAAGTATCAAAGTCTGAGCTTTAACAAGTCTTAAAAACTGGGTCTCCAGCACCTAAAATTGGGTTTGAACAAATCAGTGCCTTTACAAGTTGCTATCCCAGGTGATACAACTCCAAGTTCTTTGAATATCTCCTCCCAACACAAGTGACTTATTAAATCTGTCATCAAATTGCAGATCTCTGAAAAGGTGCAAGTCAAAGAGAGGCAAAGCAGGGGGGTGTTTCTGTACAATACCCACTGGAGCTGAGGGAGCCTTTTACATAAGAAAAGGTTATTTCTGTCACTGTGAGCAGAAGGAAACTCGGGGAGTTACTGAGTGCTTTCTCATCCCACTCACCTTTCCCAGCTCCCTAATGCACCCCCTGGGCCAGGACAGGGCACCAGGCAGGGCAGTGGCTCAGGCTGGGGCCAGTGGAGCACCAGGGATGGGGGACACCAGAGGGAACAGCGAGGTCTCCTGAGGAACTGAGGCTCCCCTTTGCCTCCAGCACTGCAGTTCCACCCGCCCCACTCACACCTCCCTGTTCTAATATTGGCACTGAGGAGGCCACGGGAGGTGGCTCAGCCTCACATGGGTCTGTGTTACCCCCTAGGCAGCCCTTCCCTCCCAGGGACACCTCCTGCTGACTGCTGTGCCCTGGGAAGCAGGATGGTGCTGGGGCTGCTGGCTGGGTGTCTCCACAGATCCTCCAGACCCAGCCCTGCTCCATCCATGCTGCTCGAAGGGAAAGGGCTCAAATGATGGCTGGCAAGTGGAAGCAGGGAAAGTCATATCAGTTTACCTCTGAACATTAACACAACTATTAATTACCATTTGCTACCTTAAGCTGTGACTTAATGAGAACCCTACAGACATGGCTGTGACCTTTACTCCTTCCCTGCACACTCCTTCCCTTACATCCCTCCTATCCATCCTCCCTGCCACGATGCTCAGCCCTGCCTGGGGCAGCTGCTGGGGCAACTCACCAGCTGTAACCACCTCACAAGCCTGAGAGAGGCTTGTCTTAATGCCAGAATTCACTGCTTTTGTCATATTAGGTGCTCCTAGTTGTAGGTATCACAGAATCCCACAATGGTTTGGGTTGGAAGGGACATTAAGGTTCCTGTCATTCCCTTCCACTAGGCCAGGTTGCTCATATTATTATAAACAGGCTCTGTTTTCAACCTGTGATTCTTATTTGCTGCATTTATTGGGTAGGGCATGGCTAAGAGGTCTAAGAGGGATTCTGCTCCTGTTGAAGGTTCTGTGAGCAGCACTGGCCACCCTGCAACTGTTGGGGAAAGGAGATGGGAGGGAGGAAGCGAGTCAAGCCTAATGAGGACACAAGCACTTGCCAGATTTTAATTTGAAATACTTTCTTTTCAACAATATCCTTTTCCCCCGGGCTCTGAAAGGAGCAGAGCTGGACAATCGTACGGAAAGCCAGGAGAGACCAACAATAGAGGAGGAGTGGAGAGGGAAGTGGAACCAGCCTGTCTCCTTGTACTCAGAATTGAACATGAAAGAGAAACAAACTGCATAAAGGATGACTAACAAAGACAGCTTTAAAATCATTTCAGGGTTAGTCTTCTCAGGTTCACAGCAGGGACAACAGGAAAGGACACTGGTTTTCACACATTACGTAAGTTTTGGTCCATGTCCCTTTCAAGTTCTCCTGCCTGTGCTCCCAGCACGGAGCAGCCCCCCAGTCCCCAGCAGTGCCTGCAAACACCCCCAGCCACGGCGAATTCCTGCTTTACCATCACACAGATCTCTCACAATCACTTTGAAATATCCCCTCTGCTCCCCATGCAGGAGAGGGAATTGCCTGTACATGCTCCCAAACCACCGGATCCCTCTTGCAAGACATCGGGGCTCAGAGTAAACACCTTTCCAGCAAAGCATCTCACCATTCCATTCCTGCACCTTCCTTCCTCTCCCCAGGAATGCCTGGAGGAAGCACCAAATGCTTCATTCCTTGGCAGATGATGGAACACAGAGTTGGCCACAGGCACAGCCTCCTCAGCCCCACAGGCAGGAAATGCTTTGCCATTGCAATGCCACTGCAATTTGGCAAATCCCAGTGACCCACCGAAGAGAAAGGTAAGTGGAAAACTGCCAGACACTTACCCAAGGTTTCACGGGCCAGAAAAATAAGCTCAGGACAGAAAAGTCAGTCCCAGGAAAGGCAGCTGCCCCCAGAGCAGTGAGTCCATCCCCTGGGTGCGGGGTGGGATCCAGCTGGCTCTGCAGACTGCGAGACTTCCTCTGCAGCTGATAGTGGGGTTATTAAAGTAAACTGACTATTGCCCTTTGTGAGGGGAGGAGGGGGCTGGGAAGCTCAGCCCCTTCCCTTCCCTTCCTTTGTAATTCAAGCCCTTCCTCGAGGCTCAGTGTTTTGGAGGAGAGGCATCTGCTCCCAGCCCCTTCCCTGTGCCGAGGAGCTCACACCGGTCCTGGCTGCCATCCAGGCCTGGGAACTGCACTCCCAGCTTACATGACAAAGCAGCTCATTCCTAATTAAACTTCATCCAGCATTTTTCTGTCTCATACATAATTAGTGCCGAACAGCAAACATCCAGGTAGGAAGGGAGGGAGTTTGCACATGGCACAGGCTGCTCTGGCTGCACCTCTGATTAACTCTAGGATTTCCCCTTGATTTATTCAGTAATCATCTCCCCTCAATTCCAAAACATTACATATCCACCATTCCCTACTGGGGGCGCTTGGCCTGACCCCACAGCCAGGGGCTGGGTGATGCTGGGAGGATGAGGATGGATCCTGGTTGTGCTGGAGGAGTGCACATCCCCAGAGCCTCCCCGAGCCTGTCAGTGCAATGTCAACACGTTTCCATAGGCACTCGTGTCGGGATCGGGCAGCTCTGATCTTTATTACATCCTGGAGGCAGTTAATCTTTAAAGCTCAAACTATAAGTGCTGTCAGCTCAGCTTGCAGCCTCCTTCTATTGGTATTTACAATTCACATTTTAAATTGGGAAGAAGTCCAGACATACAGGAGTACGTCCACAAACCAGACAGACAGGAATTAAAGCGCATTCTCCTCAAATCTTCTTGAGATCTAAACTTATTATTAGCCATCCCCAGTGCTACGATAAACTCTGGTCCCTGACAGCAACATATGGATCTCATCTCCACTGTATTCCAGTATTCCAGTTCTCCACAGTGACCTGGTAAACAGGCTCAATCCAACAGATTTTACTTCACCCTGTCAACGAGAAACTTCTGGGGCATTGCAGAAGGGAAAGAAAAAAAACCACTGAGTATTTTGTTCCATTTCCCACAATTCCCTTTCCCAACACATCCTCCTCGAGGCAGAGGCTCTCATTCCTCACTGCAGATGTTTAGATTTGCTGCTCTGGTGATGGCCACAAACAGCAGGGATGGTCAGATTATCCCTTTCAGCTGTTTGCACCATTCCCTGAGTGAAGGAGAAAGGGAACCAAGAGCATCTGTGGTGAGCTCGTGGTGCTCCAGGAGAGCCCTGAGCAAGGACTGGCGACTCTTCCAGCTGTGTTTTTACTGGGAGAAGCAAATGGAAGGGTGGAATAGCAGGGACATTCCCTATCACATCCCTGTTGGGTGCCCAGCCTCGTGCCAGCAGCACAAGGGACTTGTGAATAACCCCAACAAGGCACTCACTGTCCCCCCACAGCAAACAGCACCTTCCTGGTCGCCCCAGGGCCACCTGCCCAGCTGGACCCAGGACAGGTGGCCACGCTCTGCTTTAGGTCTGGACTGCCTTGTTCCTGCACTCTTTGTTCTTGCACCACAACCCTGTGCCAGCCACACCCTGGGGGTAAGAACAGAATGGGTTTTGCAGTGCCATCAGACTGGCACGGCAGGACTCATGGCCTTAGGGCACTACTAGCACTAAACACTCTCCTGCACTCTTAACATGGGCAGTTAAGATAAGACCGGTAAAAAAGAACAGCTAAACAAACAAGCAAACAAAAACCCACCCAAAATACGTGTGACCATACCGTTCTAAGACATAAGGAGCTTGCTTTTCCTCTAATTACACTGGTTCAAACTACTTACTCTCATTTATTCTCCATATACGTGGGCATATTAAAATAGGAATTGACCCAGCACCAAACAGTCCCTGTTTCAGGAACTATTCCAGCTGCCAGTAACACAGAAGGTCCATGAGAGCCTGGGAGAATGTATCCACATGCAGGCTATCTCCTCAGTTCAGCTCATTCATCATTCCTGCCTGGAAGCAACAGTTAATTTACACTAACTCCATGTCAGGATGGCAGTTTCAATCCTCTCGAGGATTGCCCCAGGAGAAGATTTTGTCCCAGCTCGTCTGCAGCCACTGCAGAGTCAGCTGAGCCTCTTTTGAAGCCACTCAGTTTTAGAGCGTGATAGAAACGGAGGCAGAGCAGAGACCTGCTAGGCTGCAGCTCCTGCCCATCCAACCCAGTGACTCATCTCTCCAGAGCCTTCTCTGGGCAGTTCAGCAGGCACAGAAATGAGACACAGAGACACAGAATGGTTTGGGGTGGAAGGGACCTTAAAGACCACCCATTCCCAGCCCCGCTGCCATGGGCAGGGGCAGCTCCCACCAGAGAGAAAGGAAGAACAACCAGCCACAAAACCCTGCAGGCCGTGGAGATGATTTCCTGGGGGTTATCATTTTGTCTGCATGTAGATTAAAACAACTCTTGCACAGAGTAGGGAATATTTCCAACTTAGAATGGAGGAGGAGGAGCCCCTGGGCTTATACCAACAGACTGGACCTTTCTGGAAAGGCCATTCCTACCAGGCCTGGCTCCCACACCTCCCAAACATCAATCCCAACAAAATCCCCTGGAAGAACCCAAGAGAGCCTTGACATCCCTTCCCTTATTTTCTGTCTCTTCCATGTGTTTGGCCCTAGCTTGATCTTTTCCTTTTGAGGACCCTCTCCCCCTGTTTTCCCGATGTCGATGGCCCTTGCCTTTTGCCAAGGACAATCTGCACCAGTGTTTTGGAAAGCAGTAGTTTAGGAGCCCTCAGGTGGTGCAGCAGAGCGGCTGCTGTGCCATCTCTGGAAATCAGAAGGTGTCTAAAGAGGGTGTTTACAAGCAGAACGCTGCTCAAAGTCTGCCTTGGTTGCAGATAACAAGGCTGAGACAATGACAGATTTCCTTCCCCTGGCAGCCAAGAGCAGCATCCCGTGATTGCCTTCGCCGTGTTTATCCAGGATGCTGGGAGAGAGCAGGCACCAAATATGCAATTAATTGGCAGTTTGCAAGAGCATATTGCCTAAAGATAAACAGAGTGGGTGATCGTGGCGTGTGGAGAACGGCTGAGTGCTGCAGATGTAGTGTTGACCCAGTTTAAAAAAAAGAGAAGGTTTTTTTGTTCTCTTGGAAAATAATTGTACTGAAATGAATACTTTTTTTTTGTGTGGTCCCTCTGGCCCTTGAATATTTTGTGTATGTAAGCCATTCCAGGTTCTTCCTTAGTCTGGAAGTACGTAGTAAATTATGAATTTGCTGGAAACTTTTCCTGCTGACATCAGGGGAGTGTTTCAATGGATGGTGCAGGAGCAGACAGGGACATGGGAACACGGTGGTAATGGCCTTTCCTCTTCACAGAGGGTGTTTTGCAAGCAGGAAAAGACAGGACTGCTGGATCTAACTGGGAATCAGGTGATGTGAAAAGGAGCAGAACTGCCTAGGACAGACAGAGGTGTGTGGAGGAGATCAGCTCTAGAAGGAAGGAATGGTTATTCACAGAATCCCAGAATGGTTTGCGTTGGGAAGGACCTTAAAGCTCATCCAGTGTCACCCCCTGCCATGAGCAGGGACACCTTTCACCATCCCAGGGTGCTCCAAGCCCTTTCCAACCTGGCCTTGGACACTTCCAGGGATGGGGCAGCCACAGCTTCTCTGGGCAAGAACTCAGGAAGGATCTGGACCTGGACCAGGGGCAGGGGAACAACTGATGCTCAGGAATTAGGGAGTGCTCTGAGTGGAAGGGACAGGCTCCAGTTTATAAATGCAGATATTGTCATACAAAGGTGACATGAGAGCCAGAGTCAGGTAAGGAAATAAAGAGGTAAGGGAGAAGACTCAATGCCACTGAGGAGCTCAGGATACACACCATGGAAAAAAACCCCAGGTGGGACAGGGAAGGGGGAAGGCAACTCGAACGTGATGCTGGACAAGCTGGGAAGCTGGAGAGACATCAGAAGGGATATCTGTGGCATGATCAGGGCAGCAGCACAAACCTGGGGATCAAGTGCAAGGCACAAATGCTAAAGAGAAGGGCTCTCACTTTCAGGGGACAGAAGGCACTGGGAGGAAAGTCCTCCATGCAGAGTTTCAGCCTCTGTTCTGCAGCTCCCATGCACAGCAGCTGCAGGTAATGAGAACTGGTGCCCTCACAGGACAAAGGCACATTCTCCCCTCTCATCTTTATATTCAGTGCTATTAAACTAAAGACTAAAGGCTGTGATAGATCTCCCATTTCATCTCACTGCAGCCACACTGGCAGGACCAGCACTGGCCAGATCCCACCAGAAAACAAGTCACGACCTGGCAGCTTCTTTGCAGGGACAAGGCACCGAGATTGTATCTGGCCTGACCAACATGACACCACCAAAAATGCCTTTGCAGGAATTCCTGATCCCATGGAGAGATTGTCACAGCATGCTTTGACTTGTTGTTTGGCTTGACACTCTCCCTTTGGCCTCAGCCCAGGCTGTGACAGTGGACAGCTTCATGTGCACCCCACAGGTGATGGATGTCCTTCCTTCTCCCACACCAAGGTGATTCCAGGTGAATTCTTCATGCAGGACCCAGTCCAGATTTCCTTTGAACCCCCCTGAAGGCCAGGCCCTAGGGAGGAACTGGAACACCAACACAGGAGCTTGGTGTTCCAGAAGCATGGCAAACATTCAGCAGCTTTTTAAAAAATCTTTTTCTTTTAGATCAAAGTTTCTGTATTTGGGTGACTAAAATTAGCTATCAAAATAAGTGACATTTTATTCTGAGATGCAAAATTTCCATTGATTTTAATGGATTCAGCAACCCAGAAAACTAGGGCACTTATTTATGTACCTACATAAGCATTTGCATCCCTGACTTGAAGGAGCCAAGTTTGTAAATGATGACCTTATGTTTTAAAAATCATGAGACAACTCTGCATGCATCAGTCTGTTTTTCCCTTCACTTCTGTCAGCAAGGCTCATTCAGAGGTAGATTTAAGCTGTAAAATGTGCCTTTAAAGTTTCCTGCAATAAGGTCTCCTCTATTTAGCAAAACACTTAGGCACAGCTTAATGTCTTCCCGAAGAGAAGCACTTGAGTGAATCAAGGCTAATAGCTCTCTCACAGCCCTTGCCTGAGATGAGGAACGAATCTCTGTCTCCCCACAGAAAATTGCTGATCCTGATGGGAATGGCTCAGCAGCCTTGAAGACTCTTTCTGCCTCATCACTTTACCCCTGGAACACACTGTAACATCAGCAGTCCTTGGGTCTACAAGCACAGCCAGGTAACAACCCTGGGAAACTGCTCCATAGGTGATCCAGGCCAGGCTGGAGGGGACTTGGGGCACCCTGGGCCAGTGGAAGAGGTCCCTGCCCAGGGCATGGGGGGGGAACTGCATGAGCTTTAAGGTGCCTTCAACCCAGAGCACTCTGGGGTTCCAGGATTCTGCAGGGATCAGCGTTTTGGGCAGGGCCAGGGTGGAGGGAGGGAAGGGGCAGCAAGAACAGCAAGATGCCCAACAGGAGATGTCCCAGTGGAGGGCAGGTGTAAAGACTGAGGGCAGAGGAATCCTCAGCCTGCTGATTCTGCTGCCACTTACCTGTTCCAGCCCCATGGCCCTGAGTGCCTCTCACTGAAGTGCTACTGGGCTGCTGCAGGAAAGGGCTCTAGCATTGGGCTCTGATTGTTTAAAACACTTGGCAGGAAACATTAGATACAAACTGACAGGACGTTCACAGTTAACAATGCAACCTAATGAAGTGAAATACTGCTCCGAGAAATATTGTGACAGGTACCCATGGATTCAAATAAAGGAAAAGATGTGGCGGGGTAGATTGAGCTCTGCAGTCCCTCAGTCCTGACTCTGAGGAGAGGTCACCAGACCTTCCTTCCCTCTGTCTGCCCCTGTGCCAGGCTGGTTTGGTTGCACAGCACTGGCTGCAAGTTTGTGAAACTACATGAGGTTAAAAAGTTCCCAGAGAGGAGCCCCAAGCAAGCTCAGCTCCGACCTGCCACACTTTGACATTCCCACAGCTGTTTCCAGCAGGAGTTCACCAGTGGAATGACACAAACCATGGAGGGAAGTGAAGGGAAGACCCTGAGCTTGGACAATGAGCTTCCAGCAGGAGCTTTGGTGTGCAGGGGTGTCCACAGAGCCTCCAGAGCTCGGCACCGAGGGCTCCGATGTCCCGCTCGCTCCTGTGGGATATCGACCTCTGGGAGAAGGAGTTCCTGCCACTGCAGGCAGCTACAGGCACTTCTGCTTTCCTTTATCTTCCACCCTGCAGCTCAGAGCCTGAATTATTCAGAGCAGACTCCAGTGGCAGCTCCTTGGAGCAGGGGCCACACAGGCACACAGACGGCAGCTGCGGTTTTCCCTGCGCATCCCAATCCCCAAGCGTGTTCGACTGGACAATTAGTGCAATTTGTTAAGCAGGCAGGAGGCAGAGAGGGGATGCAGAGGGGTTGGTGCCCAGCCCCTCTCCTCCCTGTGTCCTCAGAACAGAGCATGCTGCAGAGGGGCTGCAGCCAACCCGCCCTGGCCAGGGGACAGGTCACAGGACAGACTGGTTTGATTATTTGTGATCGCACCCACCGGCTCAGCTACAATGAATTAGAGGCCCCAAGGAAACTAATGACCCAAAGCACCAGCAGGGAGGGTTTCCCTGCTGTGATCTCTCTCTAAGATTGTCTGGTGTGCTGGGAGGAGGTTCTGTGTGCAGGGCAGGATCAATAACTTGATGATAAATATATATATATATATACATATACAGTGCTGACTGTGCCACAGCCCTGGTAACCCCTGACACAGCAATCCTCCTTCTGCCTTGGCCACGCTGGAGGCACACAAGGCTGCAGCTCTGCCCCAAAACCATGTGCAAACAGAGCATCTGGACCTTGAGGGAAGTTAGACACTAGGAACTAATTTGGTTTCCATGGTGAAAGACTGCAAAGTTTCACTTACCCAAGGAAGAATGAGAAGTTTCCATTTTCTGGCCCCAGGTAAAAGCACACAGAAAATTACATCTGCCTGGGAGTGGAGACAACTTACTGGGAGCGAAGTAAAAGAGAAAATGAAGCAGGGCAGTGGTGCAACACCCTGGCCAGATTTTTGTTATTACCTGTCCAGCGTTTCTGTACAAGTCAATAAAGAACACGCTGACCTGTGGTGGGGACGTGCTCCAGCAGCTCCGAGGAAACAAACAGAGCCCTCCAAAGGCAGGAGGAGGGGAATTGTGCCTGGGTGAGAGGCAGCAGAAGCCCCTGCAGGGCTCAGAGCCCACTCCAACCCACTGCTGACCCCTTTGCCCCAGCCCCTCGCTGCCAGCAGGCAGATTCCACAGCCACACACTCCCTCTGCACAGGAGGGACTTTCTCTGCTCTGGACAAACCCAGGGAGGGGAGGTTTTTCAAAGCATCTGCTCTGCTCCCTGCAGTCCCTTCCATCACCAGGACACTGCTTTCCTCAACACTTTAAGCTAAAGCTGTTCAAGGGAACGTGAGACGTGCCAGGCTCTGTGTTTCTAATGGGAGCTGACACTGCCAGCACTGGAATTCAGAAGGGAAGGAGTCCTCAGACAAGGAGACTGATTAAAAAACATAACTGACACTGGCAAATAGCTTAAAGGATTTAAAACCCCCAAAACTAAATCCATCCTCAACCCAGAAATAAAACACACCAAAAAAATCATTCCTTTTATACAAGTCAAAGTTAATTTAAAGACAAGGAAATACTCCAAAGGTCACATGGATCTTTCATGTACCCATATACCTGGCAGTCAAGGCAGTGTTTTCGAATTCCACTTGAAATTAACCTGAAATTTACTGGTGTTTCTGAACTCATTAAAGCAGAGCTTCAGAGGAAAGGGCAAACAGGGCAATAGGATCAGATCAAACACCGTTCTCTGGGTGGTAAGAGGGAAGAGTCCTGCTGCCTGGGGCACTGGGAGGACACCAGGACCTGTTCAGAACAGTCCTGCACGCCAGAGGTGTCCCCACTGCCCAAGTGCTCCTCCAAAGGGGCAGAGTGCCAGGGGCAGGGCTGGTTTGGGCTGGCAGAGCCCCCCACTGCCTGCACAGCACAAACACTCTCCCCAGCTCTGTCTTTCAGTGTGCTGCTCTCTCTGTTAAACACAACTTGGGCTCCATTCACAGAAGAAAACCATTCTCTGTGTGAGAAAACACAGAGCAGGGTTAAGTGTGACACTGCTGTTACCACAGCACAGCAAAGATGAAAGAAACAATAATAGTAACCAAAAGTTTAAAAATATCTCTGTGCATATTTCCCTATGACAGAGAGATGCTCATCTCTAAAATTGGGTGAAAAAAAGTCTAAAAAAATTGTTTTTACTATTTTAACTGAAAATACACAAGGCTTTTTCTGTCTCTTCCTACTCAATGACCCTGTTTCAAGAAATTTTTCAACATTTTCACTACACAAGAAGAGGAAAAACAGAAAGAAGGAAAGAAATCAAGTCCTGGCCTTTGACTAGTGAAAACTCAAAGCATGTCAGAGTTCTAAAACGCAGTTTTATGGAAGTGGGGGATGCTGTTGGTGTTGAGATGAATCAGAGTAAGTTCTGGGAAGCTGAACAGGCAAGTGACCCTGTCCTGTGGCTGGAGCCAAGGATGGTATTGCAGGAGGGAACTCTCTGAAGTGCTGTGTTTGAAGGCTGCAAACAACCTGGATGCTCAGTTTGGTGAGTCACAGCCTGTGGCAGCCACACAGACCTCGGTGTGTGCTGTGCCTGTGATAATCCCTCAGAGACAGCCCCAAAAGCAGAGTTCCAAAGGTGCCTGGGATGAGTGCTGGGCTCAGAAGGCACAGACACAGCCCCACTGTGCTCTGGTGGCCTTGCTGTCCTGAGCAGTGTCCATCACCCTGCAATCCCAGAGGCTTTTACTGGGCAGGAGCTCAGCAGCTGGGAGGGATCAGGGTCACTGGGGCTCCCACACTGATGGGCCCCAGCAGGAGCAGCAGCACCAGGCTGTGGGTACAAAGGGCAGGTGACAGCACATGGCTCCTGTGAGCAGGGCTGTGCCCACTGCCCTGTTAGCCCATCACCCTCCATCATATCCTCCATCATCCTCCCTCACCCTCCCAGTGTGTGAAGGCTCAGGATGGCCAGGAGAGGGCTGAGAGCTGCCCTGGGGCATGCAGGGGCTGCACTGAGAGCAGGGCACACAGGCAGTGATGGGCAGGCTCTGGTGGGTGCTGGCAGGGCCACAGGGGCCAAGCTGGAGGCCTGGGAGGGACAGGGAGCCACGTTAGCCCCACAGTCAGTGTTAAATTAACCTTCTCCCAGCACTGCAGGCTCAGAGAGAGGCCAAGCAGTGTATGTGACCAAGATGTACTTTGATTTCCTCAGGGGAGCTCCAAAATGCCTGGGGTTTTTTGTGTTGTTCCCAAATGAATGCCTATCAAGTCATTTTTTTCCCAAGTTCATAAGAATATATCCCCATTCAATAAACGGAGAACCCCCAGAGTTAACCCCAGAGCCTGACCAATGAATGTAATTCCCTCCTGGTACCTCGGCCTGAGTGCAGTTTTACTGCAGCACAGCATCCCCCTCTGCCATGTCCTCTGGATGTCATTAATAAATAATAAATGAAGCCACTCAGGAAGAGGGAGGAAAAGCCTCTCTGATTTTTTGGGGCACACTGAGAGGCACAGAATGGAAAGTCTAAGGGGCTGAGCTCTGGGGAAGAGCAGCCTTGCAGAGTCACAGAGCCAGGTTCTCCCTCTCCCCACTTCCAGCTGTGCTCCTGGAGCTCCTGGAGCCTCCACTGGCTCCTGCTTCCCAAATGGGCCTTGTTTCTTTGGGACTGAGGGGGGAAGAAATCTGCTTCCCATCAGTTTTCCTGCCTTTGGGCTGTGGGGAGGGTCTTATTTCTCAGAGGATGAGGCAGTTCATTGGCTGGGGATATTTCTAGTGCATTTGTTCTGTTGTTGTTTGTGAATTTGGATTAGAGGCATCCCCTTCCTCCTGACAGTTGCTGGCAGCACACTGTAAAAATATGATTAATTAAAGTGTGACTATGAATCCACTCAAAGGCTTAGAGTTTTCCTCCTCTTACCACTAAATAGAGGGCCATTTAACCAAGTTCAGACCTTGAAGCAGACCTCAAAGTACACTGCAGTTTAGCTCAGCACGACGAGGAGCTTCAACCTTCAACACTTAAAAGCTACGAGCCCTTGGAGAGAAGAGCCTGCTGCTTCTGGTCCAATCCCAGACACAGAAATAAATAAATAAATAAGAGATAAATAACCAAGCCACGCTGAAAAAGGACTTGAGCAGCTCAGCAGAACCACACTGCTCACCTGGGGGACTCCTCCTTAGCCCACGTGACATCTTTACCTTTGCAGACATGGGCACAGAGCTCCCTCCAAGGGCATTCTCCATCCTCTGCCCATCTGCTGGGCAGGTAAAAACTGGGCAATCCTAGAAAGGTCTGTTTCCCAGAGATCCCAGCAGGATCTGGCCCTCTTGCAGGCATTTTGGTAAGAAAATAAATACCCAAACACTATCCCTGTCATCAGCCCATCGATTCACCTGCCGGCAGGTTCAGTAATAAATTGGATCAATATCATTACTGTGTGTGCACACAGATGTGAAATCACAGCCACTGGGATCAGATGGGATAGGGGGTCCTGGAAAAACACCATTTAGCCATATTTGGTAGAGAAGCTGCAGCTGCCCATCCAGGTCCCAAAAGAGGTAAGTTCCCCACCGAGGTTTGGACCCTCTAACTGTTCCAGGGGCTAAATCATGAAAAGAACTGATTTCACTCAGGGAAAAAATGTAATTTTTGTCTAGTTCTGTGCTCTGTCCAAGTGGTTCCTCTTCAACAGATCTAGCTGTATGAAAGCCCAAAACTTCCTCAAACTTTGGTGCTTTCAATGTATTGGCACAAGTCACTATTTGTGGCCACGACCCACCCGTCTCTAGTTTGGTCCCTGACAGGGACAGCTCAGGAGAACCCAAAATCAAAACCCAAGACCCTACATTTGCTGGAGAACAAACCCTGCAGCCAGGCCAGCACATCCCAACCCATCCCCAGAGTCCCTCTCCCCCACAGCCCTCCCTGCCCTCAGACCCCAACTGGGCTGCTCTGGTGCTACTGGGAAGCAGCACAGACCTGCTGGGTGCTTGGCTCCTCCAGCACATCCTCCAGGCCCGTGGCAGGGATGGGGAGCTTTCACTGCCTCTCCAGGTTCTCCACACGGACACAGGCGTGTGCCAGGGAGCTCCTGAGACACCTGCCCCTTCCCACCTGCTCCCATGTTTATCTGTCAATTATCCACCCTAAATTCCTTCACCTCCCCACTGTTGACACCTTTAAAATGTGTGGTTATGAAATTCATCCTCTGTTATCTCCCAGTGGCCTAGAAACAGCCCTGCCTGTGCTCTGTGCTCTGTTCAGCTCCTGCAGAGCTCACCCAGACAGAGATGTTTCCCAAACTCCAGCTCTGATCCTATCAGGGCTATGTTTGGATCACACATCAGGGCCTCGTCAGACGCCATCCCAAAGAGCATCCAACAGGGCTCCATTCTCCTTTGCTGCCTCCCATTTAGCTTGTTAACCATTCCCAAAAATGAGTGTATTTTAATTACTGTTTTCTGAGAATTGGGATTATTTTCCTTCTAAATATATTCGTCTGATTAACTCCAGGATGAAATTCATTTGGTTAATTACCATCTTTTTAATTTGTTTAAGACTATGTTTCTGTTTCCTGTGCTGTAACACCTCCCTGCCAGCTCTGCCTGCATTTATTCAGTGTCTGACAGACTCCCATTTCAGGGAACAAACAGAAGGTTTCCATAAAACCATGGAGTGACCCAAGCCCTGCAGGCAGCCCCTGACCCCACCTCAAATCCAGTGGAAGGGAGAAGCATCATCCAAACCCCCTCGGCCTCCAATTCCACTCCCAATGTGCACAGGCCATCCAAGCCCTCCTCCTGTCAGACACCATCTTATGTAACTCATCTAGATCTCATTATTTGCCAAATCCCAGCAAATGCCTGGATTATTCTATCACTGTCTCATTACTACCCCAAAACAGAGGTAGACAAACTCCAATTTCATTATCAACATCTCGATTCCAGTCAGTGACGTATTTACTGGAAGAAACCAGATCTAATGTTATTAGTTTTCTAAACCCTCCCAATAACAAAACAAAAAACCTTCCATGGGCAATGCAAAGAGACCAATGGAGACATCAGGAGAACCTTCCAATGCTCCTAAGCCAATGGCAATGCTGCCCACTGGGAAAGGTCATGGCACCTAATGAAATTAGGGCTGCAGGGACACCAGGAGAGCACCCAGTGGCTTGGGAAAGCTCTGCCAGGGCTGCCAGGAGCCCCTGGTGGTGCCCCAGCACAGCCCCTGGGCCACCCCAGCCTCAGCTGCACCCACACTCCTTCCCATGCCAACACATTTCCATCTTACTCACAAAGCTGTTTGTCCCTTAATAGGGCACATTTTCCAACCAGCTTTGTTGTTCTGCAAATTACGGGCTATAAAGAATTAATGGTGGAATATAAATCAATTTAGTTCACTGAGAGAGTGTGTGTTTTATGTGGTAGAGGTTTTCAGAGAAAAGTAATTAGTTGATTTGGCATTTTAATCTTCAGAAAAATAAAGAAGCTATTTTTCTGCTAAGAGGATGTGTTTGAACACATAAACATATGCTGCATTTTCTGAAACTATATTAAGAAATATTATTTATTGGTTCGATGTGGCTGAGAGTTATTTCTATTGTCTCAGGAGATTCTTTGTGATAAAGATTTCACTACGTAGACTGCATTTTACTTTCCAAAAGGCCTGATTAGAGGTTTGAAAAAACCAGAGAGGTCCAGTTTGCTTCTACCCCATATAGGTCCATTTCTCTCCTAAGCTGGTCCCTTTTGCCCCCAGGTGTGTCCCTCTCTCCCCCAGGTATGTCCCTCTGATATCCATGTCACACAGAAATGAATTCCACCTTCCTCCACTGGCCCAATTTCCCACATTAACACCCCTGGTGTGTTCAGCAGAGCCAAACCAAAGCCAGGCAGTCACACATCTGAGTTTGCTCCCCCCCTGCTCCCCACTAACAACTCATTTAACAGCAGCACAGCAATTAGAAAATCAATATTCCATTCAGACATGAATGTTTCGGCTACAGCAGCACTTAAGGAACGTCTCTCGCAGCCTCATCTCTGCCTGGACAAAGGATAAGGCAGGAAGGGCACTCTGGAGCTGGGTGATCTGATTGATTTAAGATGATTTCTCTTAAAGCCCACACAGTATTCACAGACTGTTTCAGGTACAGGCAGTGTGGAGATGATATCCTCCTAATAAGCAGCTCTGTGCCAGGAGTGTGTGTGTAAATCCAGCTGCAGAGAAATGCAAGCTTGCTTTCTTCTTTAATATCACACCACCCACCTGAATAAAACAGAGCCTGACACATGTCATAAGGAATTACTCCAAGAATGCAGGGCCCCGAGGCACCAGAGCCCCATTTGTATTCCAGTTGTATTAACCAAAAATAAAATAAATAAGTAACAATCACATCTTCCTTGCCATGAAAGGATTTTCCAGCCATTCAAGCTCTTACTACGTTGCTGCTACATGTTCCTATCCTGGAAGTGCAAGGGCAGTAAAGGGGAAGCAAAGCAGAGACAAAGTGGATGAGAGAGGAGAAATTGTTGAGGTTTGCTGCCTTTGAGTTTGTGCTGGAAGGTTCAGCCTTGGCCCAGCTCAGTCCTGGCCCAGCTCAGTCTTGGTCCTGTTCAATCCTGGCCTGGCTCAGCCTGGCCCAGCTCAGTCCTGGTCCAGCTCATTCCTGGCCCAGCTCAGCCTGGCCCAGCTCTGTGCAGACACAGTGGCCCCACGGCCTTCCCCGAATTCTATAATTAGTCCCAGTGATTATTCCAGCAGGACTGTGAGCCCTGCCCATCTGCAGAGCCCAGGGTGGGAGCAGCCTGCTTTGTTTTCGTGTTATTTAAAACCAGAACTGTAATTGCCAATTGTTGAGGTGGAAAACCCCTCCCTGGTGGAGACCCACACGATGGGAAGGCACTCGGTGGGCTCGGGAAAGCCACCACCTTCCCGAGTCACCAGGGAGAGTGGCAAAGCAAAAATTCCCCAGGCTCAGAGCAAACCCACCCACCTTCCCCAGCAAAGTGAAAATCAGATGCTGGGTTGCTAAATTAAGGAGCAGGAATTCCTGTTGCAGGGAACACGAGCACACACCTCCCCAATCCACCCCACGTCCAGATCCCGCCTGCTGTGCCTGTTGTGTAAGCCACAATTATGCAATCCCCCAATTTGCCATGGAGCACATTCCCAGCCTGCTCCAGCTGAGCAGCAGCAGCAGCTCGTGGCCAGAACAAAGAAAGCGAGGGTTTTCTGCAAATTTATTGACATGGAATAAAGTGACCTCTTGTATCATGGAAAAGGGCAGGGCAAAGATGAGCTCTGGGCAAAGGGGCCCCTGCTGACCAAAATTACTAGCAGTGGGCTTGCAGTTAATGCAGAACTGCTCTGAGCGTGGCAGGGGCACGTGGGACCTTTAAGACTGGGCTGTGATGAGATTTTTATAAATTGGATGCCCTGACACAGAAAACTGGGAGCTCTGTGACCTCGGAGGCACCACAACCTCACGGCGAGACTGGACTGAGATAAAACACTTTCCAGGGCACTTTTGGATGGAAATGGTAGATAAAATCCCTGGACAAAACAGCCCCTGCTCAGTAATCACCACAAACTGCTGAATTTGATGACTTTTTTTTTTCTGATTGGGTGATTGGTCACTCAAATAACTTTTCAACAAAAAGATAATGAAGATTGCTCAGTGGGCTTTTCAGGTGAGACACAGTTAGATTAATTCAGAAGGTTCACAAAGAGTTCTAAACAATGGTTAGGTTACAGGAACAGCTGTAATCACTGCCTCAAATTATTTCATCTCCACAGGTATCCAGTGGGTTTTGAAGATCTATTTATGCTACCTCAGTTCTAGGGCTGAACAAACTTAGGAGAAGTCACTGCCTCCAGTGTATTTTACTGACACCCAAGTGTTGTTCTTTATGTACCAAACACCAGAAGCACAAATCAGATTTAATCCTGCACTCTTTATGCACTGACATTTATAGAAAGAAAAATGTGTCAGAGGAAGAAAAGTGTCCAAAAAACTACTCAGGGCTGAATGATGCTTCCTCAGCTTATCAGTGACAAGGGCTGTGGTTTCAACACGTCACACAGGGGAGAATAAAAATGCCAAGATGCAGGTGATACAGCACAGGCTGCTCTGGAACACTGACACAGCTCCAGCCTGGGACTCCTTGGAGCCAGGGGCAGGAATGCCATGGGCTGACTTGGAACAAAGTGGGATAAGGGGATGGGTGGAACTATCACAGAATGATTTGGGTTGAAAGGGACCTTACAGACCATCCCATGCCACCCCTGCCATGGGCAGGGACACCTTCCACTATCCCAGGTTGCTCCAAGCCCCGTCCAACTATTCCATCACTACATACCCTTGTAAAAGTCCCCCTCTTTACGTGAATTTGATACTTCCAAACCCTTCAGATGCACAATTGGATCGGAGGGATTATTTAAGTCAAGTCCTGGTTTGCCTGTTAATTTGGAAAAATAATGAAGTCTAACCTGAGTTGAGAACACCAATGCCAGGACAGTCAGCCCTGGAAGGTACTGATGAGTTTTCAGACAGGGCTGAAGCAACTCAAAGCCACCATGTGGTTGGCTGGACCCAGCCTGGTGACCTGAGTGCAGCTCTCAGGCAGAGACAGGAGATCCCTGGGCTGTCAGTCAGAGCCACATCCACACAGAGCATTTCCTTTCATTTCTCAGAGCTGTTACTGGCAGATGTCACTGTTCATTGCCAGGGTCCCCGGGCTGCAGCAGCTCTCATTACACCTACGCCCTCAGCACAAAACAGCCACACTGAAAACCTGCAAGCATTTGCTGCAGCTGCTGTTCCAGAGGCTGCACTCCTGCTCCAGCAGGGCATTCCCAGCATTACTGGCCCCATTGCTTTATCCCTGGCTCCTCTGTGCAATGCTGACTCCAGATCCCCTCGTTCTAACAAGGGGATGTGTTCCTTTGAGGCAGGCAGGGATGAGGAGAGGCAGAGATGGAAAGGGAGGCTGCAGGAAAGGCAGCAGGTCGTGCTGTGCCTGGGCTGAGGGAGCAGCCCTGGAGCTCCTGTCCCCTGAGAGCCCTGCAGCTCCTGTCCCAGTGGCAGCCCTGCAGCCCCTGCTGCTCACAGATGCCCACAACAGCTATGTCAGGTATGTCAGTGCAAAGAAAGCAGGTGTAGAAAAGGTGTTTCTCCCAAGGGAAGGCTCAAGGGGTGATAAACCCCACGGAAAACAGTGTAAGAGGAGTGTCTTTAGCTGGAAAAGACAAGGAGAGACAACATGACAAATTATCAGCCAACAGGGCCTGGCGAATAAAGGAATAAACCACCTGTTTCTATTCCCTGTCTTTTTCTAAAATGGCCAACGAACAGATAATAAAGATGAAAGATAAGGAACAATAGATTAAAACAGAGCTATAAATTATGTATCAGACAACTCACCATGTCTGTGGAGCTCATTGATATGAGATGTAATTGAGACCAAAAACCCCACACGACTCAAACAGCATTATTATTATTTTTAAGACAATGAAATTGTTTCTGCTACTCAGAAGAGAGAACAAAGCCTTCAGGGCAGGGGATTAACAGGGAGCTGGCACTGGGCTCCCTGGCCACCCCTCCAATGTGCTCGTGTCACCCTGTGTGTCACTCCCCTGCTATCTCAGGGTGTGTGGAGGCTCTGCCTGCCGTGGGAGAGGTTGGGACTAATAAAGTGAGGGAGAGCCTCAACATGAGTGACTTTATCTAACGAGGGCAAGACACCCCGTCTTGGATTGTGCACTGAGAGAGCTTCAGATATAAAGGCATCAAGGAAAACTCCTCTCAAGTGCATGTCAGAGCAGGTACAAGAGGGCCACGATAATGAAAAAAAAGACAAATAATTCTTTGCCCTTTTCTTGCAGGCTTCACTCAAGAAGTGCAATTGCTTTATGAATACATATCACAAAGCTGCCAACAGTCTGGAGGAGCAGCAGTGTTATACAAAGATCACAAGCCACGTTTAAGAGATGAGAGTTAAAAAAACCCAATGCTGCAGTCAGCTGATGGTTTTTCCTATCTTTTATCTTCTGGTACAACATGTTAAAACAGAATTAAAATTATTACCCACTCTGTGGGGCTCAAATGCCCATGTCAATGAAGCTGGGAGTAACTAGTTACAGGAAGAAGGACTGAGGAGATTAATGTGAGCTAGCTCACTTCCCTGGATGGCTCAGAGAGCTTATAACAGAGCAGGCATGCAGGAAAGCAATTAAAAGAACCAACTTAAATAAATCTCTAGTGCTGAAGGTTTGCCAGCATACACCTCTAAATTCTTCTCTGATGCAACCAGGCCCCTTCCTCCAGGGATGTTCTAACAACCTCTCAGACATCAGGATAATTATTGCAAAGTGTGACCCAGACTGTGGTTACTGGTGTAATCAAAAAGCCCCTGAGGTTTCAACATTAGACACAGTCTCACTGGTGCAGCAGTTCCCAACTCTTGGTAACAGGGTTGTAATGACTGAACTTCAAACTCCCCTCTGTGACAGGCCATGGCCCTGGTGGGCTGGGGGTAACGTTGGCTGCTGTGGGGCTGCTCTCCCTGAAGGGCTCAGCACCCCTGATGGATCTGTCCCCCTGTAATCCTGAGGGAGGGCTCCTGGAAAGGAGCACACTGCAGGGCTTAGAGAGGGGAGAAGGCTGATAATGGATTGTAGAATCACAGAATATCCTGAGTTTGGAGCAACCCACAAGGACCATCCAGTCCAACCCTTGGTCCTACACAGCCACTCCAACAATGCCCCCCCTGTCCCTGAGAGGATCATCCAAACCCTCCTGGAGCTCTGGCAGCCTCGGGGCTGTGCCCACTGCCCTGTGAGCCTGGTCAGTGCCCACCACCCTCTGGGGGAAGAGCCTTTCCCTGTGATCCATCCCAACCCTCCCTGACACAGCTCCAGCCACTCCCTTGGGATGGAGAGACAACTCCCAATTGCTGCTGTTGCTGGAGAAGGCCCTGCTCTGGCAGAGCAGGCACTGCTGTTCCCTCACAACATTTCCTAAGCAAAACGTGCTCCCCTGACAGTTCAGCTGTGCAGGCTGGCTGAGTGTCTGATCCCTTTGGGGAGCTTAAGGACTGCAGTGGATTTGCTGGTTTCTGATGCACAGGGAACTTCGACTGCTGGGACGTAAATCCTTGCATGGTTCTAACCCACAATCTCCAATTTAAGCAGAGAGAGAGTAAAGGAAGAACTGAAATACTAATTGCAACCCAAATTGCTCCCTCTTCCATCCGCCCCCTGCCACCCGTGCTCCCTGCTCCCTAATGCACGGGGCCTGAGTGATCAGCAGTGAATAATTAATTCAGGGTGAGCTGGGGAGGGTTCCTGCAGAGCTCTGTGGGTACAACATCCCACTCAGGAAAGGCACAGGGAGCCCCCCGAGCTCCTGGCAGTGCCCCCGGGATGGCAGCACCCACCAGGGCACCCCCAGAGTGTCACCCCACCAGCCACACTGCTGGACAAACCCTCTGTGCTCACCCACACACCCACTACACAGACCACACTGACTTCCACCTCCACCGAGGGCACCAGGAGAGGGCAGGAAATGCCACCCAGGTTCCAAAAGAAATAAAAATGCTGCCTTGTGTTTTTAAACCATGTAAACCTCACGTTCGGAAAGCACAAAAGGTTAAATAAAAGAGCTCAAACCCAGGCAGATTTTATACTTCAGTGTCCTCCACTCTCAGAATGTCAGAATCCAGGAGACATTGCCCACTGCAGGTGTCCCTTCCCTTCACAGCTGACCCTCTTGATCCAGGGACCACCAAATCCCAGCAACTGGCAACTTAAATTCAAATTGCCTTCTGCCTGTATTTGGCACTAACCAGGACTAAAATTGTGCAGATGTCACAAGGCAGCAAGAAACACTTTGTAGTGTGATTGGAAATGCCAGACACATCACACACACACTCCAGACTCTTCGTGTTTCCAAAGAACTGGGTAACTGAGGAAGCATCCAAAGGGTCTGTGTTCACCCTGCCCTGGTGTGTTTGTGCCTGGGGACAATCCCAGTGCCCTGTGCTGGATCAGGTGGTGACACAGGAGCACATTAACCCTCAGCAGGGAGATGTCACACGCCCAACCTGCCCCTGGTTGGTGCCCAGGGGGCTCAGGCAGAGCACCAAGCCCAGAGTCCAAGGTGAGCAGAGCAGCCCTCAGCCTTCCATTTCAATCCCCAAAAGCCAGGCTTGGGTAAAAATTTTGCTCTCAGTAAAAACAAATTAATATATAAATCCTTCTCTCTCTCTCCCTCCGTACCCACATCATGTGAAGGGCTACAATACAGCAACAAACACACCCCTAATGGAACAAATCTCCCCACACAGCCAGGACAGCAGAGTATTAATAACTGAAGGCACACAGAGTTCTGTAAATCACCCAGAGCCCCCTTGCAGGGGATTCCCACGGAGAGGGATGTGGCATGATGTGTCCCCTCTCATGGCACAGGGGGGACAGGGCCAGCTTAATCCCAGAGACATCTGTAAATGTGAGCAAAGGGGGCAGCCTGACATAATACCCCGGCTTTATAATTCCAAAGGCATTTCCACCCTCTGGAATGAGGGAACGCCGCCCTCCTGCACACCATCAATCACGGCCAAGGCACGCCACGTCCCTTTCTCATATAATTACTTACATAACACATGTGGATTAAAGCTAAATTCATATTTCTGGCTCCAATTCAAATCAGTTCAGTATTTTAAAACAAATTACATTTTAATTCCAGCTAAAATGCATTGGTTTAATTCAATTAAGATCAGTTCTTGCTTCTTTTCATCACACCTGACCTGAATTTTGTGGAGGAGAATCTAAGTGAGACATTCTGTATTGTACAGAAGATTAAAATTATAAACAACTGCTGACCAGATGAACAAGATCACAGTACCAGCATCAGGAGAAGATATCCCTGTGTGAACAATCTACCTGAAATCTCTCCAATAATCATTCCAGAGGCTCCATGGCACAAGGTTTTATTAAAGAGTAAGGTAAGAGGAAGGCTGGAGCGTCTCTTCCCTCAGTCTGGTTTTTAATTCCCTCCCAGCTGATGGATGAAGGTGACAGAGTTATTCTGTATTCCCAAGTCTTGAACATCATTACAGGCAGTGCTGTGTGCAGGCAGGAGCCAGCAGTGAGCTCCACGCTCGGGCTGCTGCCTCCAGCTACAATCAGTGGATTTGGTGCCCGAGCACTGCCAGGCAAAATGGGATAACAAGGAACACACGTCAAACATCAGCCTCTCCCAGCGCTGAACAAAGGCTTGCAAACCTTCCCCTCCTCACTCTTATGTTCACTTGCAACTCTTTGTCCCTCACACGGGCTTTCCAATCAAGGTTTTGCAAGGTTTCAATAAAGAACAGGGTGAAAGTTGGGTTTCAACATTTCTTTTTAAACATTCCCTCCTTTCTTCCACAAGAGAAAGCCATTTATTGCTAACACTGAATTCCAACAGAAATGGCAGAGGAGAGGAGAGCAAAATGTGAGCCAAGAGCTCCTGTGAGATGGGAAATTCCATGGAAGATGGAAAAATGGAGGCAGATGCCAACTGGACGTCCCTGCCCCATGGCCACAGAGCGTGAGGGGCACAAACAGAGTGCAGGTATATCCTGTTAATGCTGCTGGACACTGCCAGAGAAAGGGAAGCCCCTGCTCTGCCTTTCCCCTGCTTTTCTGCAGTGACAGGATGAGGTTCAAACACAAATCACCCCTCAAATAATGATTTCTCATTGAATGCACTTGCTGAGCTTCCCAAGCCTGTGTGATGCCAGGACCTGCTGGAAGGGGGACACGTGGGCTGGGAAAGGAGGAGTGTACAAGGGGTGGTTTCATCAGGTGTGCCAGAATCCCACAATCCCAGGATGGTGTGGCTCAGAAGGGACCTCACAGCTCATCTCTGAGCCATGGGAAGCTTCCACAGCCCAGGCTGCTCAGGGGACAGTGGAAAGAGTCCTTGCCCATGGCAGGGGGATGTTTAAGCCTGGGGCAGAAGTATCTTAGCATCTATCGTAATCCAATGATAATTAAAACAGCAAAGGGAAGAGTCTGGAAGGAACAGAAATCATCCCCTGGTAGAAAAGCTGCAGTGATGGCATTTTCTTTTCCCTTTCCCCCTGCGTTTATTGACGTGAAGAGCAATGCTAATGTAATTGCAGTGAGATGCACGCCCAGGAGAGGCTCGTGGGGCGGGGGCAGAGTGAGGGAAGGGGCTGTGTGGTCACACAGAGCTCCTGCAGGGCAGAGGGAATGTGTGCCTGACGTGCAGGGCAGCAATCCTGCACACTCCCAGGCTCGGGGTCTGTGCCCAGGGCACAGGGCTCACCCTGTACTGGTGCCCCCAAGGTGCTGCCACACGAGTCACTGATGGGTATTCACCTGTGAGAGTGGGCACATGCCAGCAAACATCCAGTGCCCACTCCTCAGCCTGATCCTGCTCTGCCCACACAATGGGCTCCCCAAACATCCCTCATGCACTAACCATCTGCAGCTGGAATACAATGCTTTGATTGCAAACGTCAAAAAGATAGAGCAGAAAATTAACTTCTCCTTCTTTCGGAGGTTTAGAGAAATGTGGCTTCACGCTACACTAATTCAGTGCCCTCAGTATGAAAACTCCCCATTATGATGTCTCGTCAAATTAGAGCCGGCGATCCAACGATGTCATCTCTATCCTCACACAACACTCTATTTTGTAATTAAGCAGGACAGGGAAACAATGGCCTTGCTTATAGAGAAAAGGTCAGGGATGCAAAACATATTTTTGCAAGCTAATTGTAAGATGCATGAAGCCAATTATGCCAGCAGTGCTGCATATGCCAGGGCAGGAAGGATTGGATCATTTTGCTCCGTGACTCCAAGAGCAGAGTCAAGGTGCCAGCTGTGCCCCCTGGGCCATGGGGCTGAGTGTCCAGGCTGCCTGGGGAGTGGGGAGCAGGGCACTGGGCAGGGGGCTGTGGAAACAACCCCAGCCTCTCAGCCCTTCCCTGCACGTCTCATCATGGCTTGAAGAAATTCTGGGAGTTAATGTGGTCTTTACTGCAAGATGTTAGCCATGACCCCCGTTCAGGAAGGGAGATGGATTCAATGTGTAAGGTCAGAGGTGTTTCTGTATTTCTTTGAGAATGGGGAATGAGTTCACCTCAGGCAGCCTCAGGTACAAATTCACATGGATGTGTAAAAACCAAACCAACAGGAGGAACAGTGGAGATCTTGCTGGAGAAGCTGGAAGGCCCCACATTGTTCCCAGCCCATCTAGACCCTCTTGGGGTTGTGAAATGATTCCTGTTTGTTTCAGAGCCTCCCAACACCCCCCGCCCAAACCCCTCTTTTTCCATTAACAACATTCTCCTTTCAAGAACATCTGAATACCAGTTTCTAAAGCTTCTAATACCATGAGAAGAAGATGAGGAACATCACAGTTTCTGGGCAGAAACGGTAATTTCCTCCTGCATCTCTCCTTCAAAGCAGCTCTCTCTGATTTTTCCAGCCTCCTAACACAGCCATTAATTAGAGATCAGTAATTAACTTTCTGGTTCAAGAAATATTTTGCAAAGGAACCCCATGAAAAGGCTGATTTGCATATTCCAGGACAAAGCAACCCTGGTATCAGTGCAGGTACCCTGAGTCTGTCCTTGAACCTTCAAGTTGCTGAATTCCCCACCTTGGGGAGGTGGTTCAGACCCCTCCCAGGGCACGAGTGGCATTGGTGGTACCTGCCAGATGCTCCTGGCTTTGCAAGATGTTTTATTCTGCATTTCAGCCTCTGTTGACAGTGCTGAAAGGTTTCCCTATACAAACTGAACAGTGTTTCCTCAGAACATCCTCATTACAATTGAAGCCAGAGCCTGGGTGCTGTACTTGGAGTGCTGCTGGTGCCACCCTTCGTGCAGTCCCTCCTCGTGTGAGTTCCTACTCCAAAAGCTTCCCTGCATAATGCCATTGAAACAAGGAGCCAGAAGGGAAAGCAGCTCTCCAGCACTTGTTCACACAGATCTGAAAGCCCTCCATGCATTCTGGGGTCTGCCAGTGCCCTAGTTCTGCAGGATGAGTCATTCCTCTTCCCAATTCCAAAGGAAAGAGAGCAACTTCATCCTTCGTCATGCTACACTCACCATATTCTCATCAAACTTAACCAATTCCATCATGCCTAAAGATATTTGACATACCAGGTTTGTTGGGAATAAACAAATGCTCATTAGATCTCAAAGAACACACCAACTAAGTTGCTGCAAGAGCACAGACACCCATCAGCTCCTGATGCACCAAATAAGCTTTGGGCACCTGGAAAACCCCCACAGCAGGTTGGGCACTACATTAGGAATTAAATGTGCTGCAGTACCTGCCTTGTACAATTCCTCTTCCCCCTGTGGGTTATAAGCAAGACTTTCGGATGGGCTAAAGACAAAAAGTAGTTTAAAGAGGAAGTCTCAGGAGTGCAAGTCTGTTATTAATGCAGGGCTGTCCCCCTTCCAAGGCTGAGGCTCATTTAACAATCAACCATATGCTCAGGCTTTTGTAGTGCCAATAAAAGCTTAAATAGGACGTTATCTCCTGGAATTATAGAAAAAAACTCCTTGCAAAATAATCACAAATGTTAGTAATCCAGATGAAATGAATCCTAGGGGCACTGAGGGGAAGTGGCCCTGGGAACAACAATCTCAGGGATTACATCAGAACAGGGAGCTCCCCAGAGGACCCATTTCCCACCAGCTCAGGACAGTCTGAAGGTGTCTGTCCCACAGAGTCACACTGGGGTCCTGCCCTCACCTTTCCCACTCCAAGAACACCACCAGAAATGCACCACCACCACCAATTAGTAAGTGGAGCAGAGCAACCTCCTCTCTGGCTCTGCTCCCTGTGCCCCATGTCCAAACCAGGAATTTTCTCCATCACAAATTTTGAAGGAGAAATGTGGATCCAATTAAGAAAAATCCATCTGCCAAATGCTTGATTTGTGGCTGATTCCAGAGGCCACTACAAAGCCAAACATTCAGTGCTCCATGATAAAAACTTTGCTGTATGAAATCAGGAGGCAGGAGACATTGTTAGCAAAAAGCCACTTTTTGGAACCCTTTTTTAGCTCTAACAAGCAATGTGACCAGCCAGCAAATTGAAAGGAACACTCCTCTCACAATCCTCCTTTAGATCTCACATTTACATACTCTGACTGTACCAGAGTAATGCATCTCTCATACAGAATGTGAGTTACACTTGCTCTGATTTCACTTCTTTTATTCCCAATCCATGATTTTATTGCTGTTGCTGTAACAGGAGTTCTGGAGAAAGACCACTATGCACAGGGCTGGCAAAATCTGGCCAACTACACCCCTGGGAACCCCACAGTAATTCAGGGAAGTGCAAACCCTTCTTCCAGCAAGAAGTTTCTTCTCAGTCAACATAAACTCCAATACCATGAGGAACAACCATGTTCTTCCTACAAACAGAAGCTCTGCTGACTACAACCAGTGTATTTTTCTAACACAACACTTTGAGCAATCCCTCAGATGTTCTTTCTGGAGAAAAACTGTTTGGCCAAGGTTTTTCAAAGCCAGGCTACTCCCAGTGGCTCCAAACACACACACACACCCCCTGTGGTGTGAGCTGAAGCCACTGAGACATTCTGGGACTTTTCCAGTGTTTACTGTCATTTCCTTGTTTTCCTCACCCTGCACAACTGTCTCCCTACTGCAGGAGGTAATAATTTTCCATTTTAAATTGGCAGGATGTATTTAAATGCATGCATTAATCAAACACAGGATAGAAAGCATAGATGTGTTTGTTTATATCCTCTGCCCCACACAGCAGCCACATCCACCTCATTATCTGTCTAAACATGCATGTGCACAGCTCATGGGTTTCATTATTCACACACACCTGCAGGAGAAACAGGACATGCAAGGAAAGGAAAATAAAGAAACTAAGAGGCAGGAACAGCCCCAATTTAGAGACACAGAAGCCAAGCAACAGAAGCATTTATGATCTAGTGTAGCTCAGTATTTCAACCTGGAGGGGTTTGACTGCATTTTCTGCACTGTTCATTTTTCCAGTGGTATCTCCTGCAACAATTGGAGCAAGCTCCAGAAGGGAAGGGTGTTATAATGGTGACTTCCATGAGCAAAGGAGTGGTCTGTGAACAATCAGCTTGGATACAAGATGGAGTCAAGAATCAAATATTTAAGAGGCAAATATTCCAATGCCAGATGCTTCTTTGAAACAGTTCTTGGATGACAAGCAAGACAAGCACAGCAGAAAATGCCCCAGAGTGATCTGAAAGACTCAAACCTTTTCTATACACTGTTCATATACAATGGGATGGGAACATTCAGGAAGATAAAATGACCTTTTGTAACCAAAACCTCCCTGCATGTCAGAGAGGCCCAGCTGCTGCTTTTCTCTCACCTCTCTGGGAGCAGCAGCCCCCAAGGCCGAGCTGTCCTGCTGAGGATTCCTGCTCACCTGACAGGTGTGACAGAGCCAGGCACTGCTGCCAGAGCCCACTGTGGGGTGCCCCCAGCTCAGGGCATCTCTGTGGGCACAGGGGAAGTGCATTCCTGAGTGACACCTGCCTCACAGAGGGCACAATCCCAGGGATGATGAAGGGATTGGTCACTTTCAGTTTTTCATTCCCATTTAAGCGAATCCTTGGGTGTTACTCGAGGCTCCCAAGAGCCACCTCTGCCCCGAGCCACCCTTGAAGCTCTCCCCTGAAAATGCACCACAGCACTCACTGAGTCTCTTTGAGGAGAAGTTGCAGTCCATCTGCTCTCCCAAAGCCCAGCCAGCTCCGGGCTCTTGTGCTGGGAGGGCAGGGAAATTACAAGCCTTAATTTGGGAAAACGACTTTGGCTGCAGGGCTGGCCAGAACAGTTAATTCCCAGGTCCTCTCCTGCCAAATCACTGAACGAAACTAAACTCATGCAGGTAGAAAGAAAACATTGCCTAATTTGCCTGTTGTTTGAGCGAGGCAGCAGCACCACAGGCAGATTCCCTGGAGAAGCCCAGCTCCACTCACTTCCCTCTGGAACACAGTGCCCTACTTCGAGCATTTGGGAAAACTGCAGCACAGGAACCAGACCAGCCCTGTCTTCCCAGACAGGAGCCCAGAGATATCCCTCTGCACTAACCAGCACAACCCTTTCCCTTGCAGGATCCAGAAGGAAAAAGCTCAGGAGGCTGCAATAGGTTGGGTAAGGAAAAATCCAGACCAGCAATTGTTATTGTGGGCTTCAGAAGCTCACAGCCCCTCCAGTGAATGAGGACAGCTAAAACAAAGTAAAAGTTGTCACTGCTCTTAAAAGTGAAGCATTTCCTCAGTGTGTTCTGAAGTGCAATCATTGCATGAGAAAATGCCTCTGCTATGAACTGGTTACATCAGGGCACATCCAACCTGGCGTAATTCTCAGACACAGACTTTTCCTGGCACTTCAATATCTCTGTCATTCCCCAGAATGATTCATGTAAGGCTGAAAGATCTCCCTTTTGGAAGCAAACCACTAGTTTGTTTCCGTGGCTGGTAATGGAATCTGTCTTACCCAGCCATGACCTTGATCTGCATGTGAATTTACACATAAATTCCCCCCGAATGGTGCACACACCGACATGAATCCACACACACATAAATACACACAAACCCACTGAAGAGCTGCTGTACTTTCTAACCAGCTGAAGACTAAACCCAAGGTCTCCTTTCTCTTTTATTTTGCTTGCATTTTGCTCCAGCACTGGCCATCCCACACCAAATGCTTTATCAGCCCCATCAGCACGTTCCCTGCATCACATCCCTGCCGGGCTGAGCTCCTGCCATGGCTCAGACAGGAACGTCCACACGCTGAGAATCCATGTCCGTGTGGCAGCCAAGGGTGATGTGTGTGAGGGGGGACAGGGGGATTGGGGCAGATTATGGTTGTTATTGTCCCCTGTTACTGTTCATTCCATGTGTAACCCAGTTGTGCCCAGTGCAGTCCAGTGTGGGAGCATCCCTGCCCTCCTCCCTCACCTGCACCAGCCGCTCTGGCTGCTGCATCTCTGTGCTATTTATGTGCTGGTGCATCCAGTCAGGATTTATTGGGGAAGAGAAAGCAGAGCAGACAGGCTCCTCTGCACCTGGCATTTAACCTGAAAAGGGAGGGCTTGCAGTGCATCCCCGCCAACAAATTAAAACTACCCCTCTTGCAATTAACCAAGTCTACTTCTATCAGGGATGTGGCCCCTGCTCCCAATTAAGATAAACAAGGTATTATCGAGAGCTGGAAAAATCAATGCCCTCCTTGTCTCCCACACCCCCCCACGCAGCATCCCCTTACCTTTCATGGTCCACGCTCCTGAAGCCAGGTAAGATGTGCCGGAAGCTGCTGTTCCTGTCGAGCTTCGGCTGGCTCTTTGTCCTTTTGATGGAGCCTTTAAGCCGGCGGCTGAGGAACCCCTGCGGGGCGAGACAGGAATACCAAATTACGGCGAGGCCGGGAGCGGAGCAGGAGCGGGGTGGGCAGCTCTCGGCAGCCTCAGCCTCAGCCTCAGCTCGCAGCCAACATCTGCTGCCAGCGCTCCCGAGGCCGGGGATGCGGCGGCGCAAGATCCCCGAAGCCTCCGTTGCCGTGACAACCATCAGCTCCCAGAAGATGCTGTCTGAAAGACAAGGCTCGCACATCGCAGCCCCGGCCCCGGCCGCCCCATGGCACTGCCACCCATGCCTTAGGGGCTTCAGGGACACAAACACCCCCCCTCAAGCTCGCCCAGACCTCAGGGCTACGGGCATCACCTCTAGAGAAGAAAAAGCCCCTGGCTGGAAGGTGCAGCTCCTTCTCCTGTTCCTCCTCCCTCACGGAACATAAGTCACGGCTCCTGGAGAGCTCCTCAGCAAAGCCAGCACTAAACGTTTTAATAGCAAAGCTTCTAATGTGTTATTTGCTTATTGTTAGGAGTTAATGTTCTACATAATCTGAACATTACATTTAATCTCTCTGCTAAATAAGGCAATAAAAGTATCACGCTCCTGTGCTGGCCAGCATGTACAGCGTGTCAGGGCAGGCTCAGAGGGTCAAGCACGCTGGCCAGAGAAAGTGGGGGAGCATTTTAAGGAGAAACCAGGGTTTTGGGGTGAAGCCTGAAAGAGTGTTCCTTTTACAGACCCTCATACTGAACAAATAAATCAGCTCCATATCAACAGCTCAGCAAACCCCTGCAGAACCTGAGGTTCTGCTGCCTCTTTCCTCACCCTCCGGCAAAGGGGACGATACCCACTGGATGGAGCAGAGATTGTGACATGGCTAAGGAAGGAAATGTGAGAAGAACAGGTGTCCCTCCCCTGGGTCCCCTACCAGCATCCCAGCCGTGCCCACAGCACAGCCCCTGCTCCAGGCAGGAGCCTCTGGAGTTTCTCCATCAACACACCAGGATGGATCCTCACAGCTCCCTTTTAGAAATGAATGCCCTTTATATGTCTCGCAGGAAGATAATCACAGTCTGACTTCCACCGAGCCTGTCATTTGCCCGTGCTGTTTAAACACTCCTTCCCCACCCCTCAGGATATTCACAGCTCGCATTATGTCTTTCTCAAGCTGGACAATTTCCCCGGGCACTCTGCGCAGCTCTTGTTGTGGAAGTGACTTTCCTGTTTGTAAGTGCACCAAGAATCTGAAACATCTTGATAACCAAAGGTGTCTCACATTTATTAAGTGCCACTTTGCTTCCAAACGAGGTATGTAACATGCATTCATGTGCACTGACTGTTTCTCCAGGAGCTGTTTGTGTGACTGGAGCAGCACCAGGTGTGTAGCACAGCCCAGCAGGTTGGACGCTTCAGCAAAGCTTGAGACAACAAAGGCCTTTTCAAAAGTGTTCTGGCCGTGAGAAATACCCTCAGAGAATTTTTGTACTACAGAGGAACCCGACTGTGAAACAGCAAATGTGAGGATTTGCATTATCTAGAGCACTGTTAGGATATTTCCCTCAGTACTCAGACCTTGGCCAGCCTCCTACTCATCATATCAACGTGGTATCAGCCTCACACTCATGATATCAATGTGGTATCGGCCTCCTACTTATCATATCAACCTGGTATCAGCCTCATACTCATCCTATCAACCCTTCACACTCTTGTTCCCCTGGCTGGCTCAGGCCTCTGCTCCCTGCTGAGACGGGTCTGTATTTGCTGTGAAGGAAAAATCAAACCCACACAACTGGCCAGTCATGGGATATTTCCCTAAATGCCACTGGGTGGGCAGGCTTTGGCCCAGAAGAGAGAGCCTGGACTTCCCTAATCACTGCCAGCCCACCCCCAAATATGTCCTCGTGTAATCAAGCCACTTCTGCCATCCAGGAATAGCTCTGAACCGTGGACAGGGAACTGCTAAGGACAAACCCAAATGCTTTCTGCAGCAAATGATGACAGCCTTCCTCCTCCAGCCTGTATTTCACTTCTCCACAACCGTTACACAGTTCGTGCAGGGTTTGGAAATGAGGATTTAGGGTTGCAGCAAGGCATTACTTTCCTTCTGCTTCCCATTGTTTTTACATTCATTGCCACCAGAAGGAGAACACACTGAGCCATTTTCCGTTTTCATTGCCAGCTTCCTTGGGAGAATGAGATGTCAGAGATTTTAATGCTGATAAATTATGCTGCTGTAGCGATACTTTGCACCTCCACAGTGCACACCAGAGATCAGAAAGTCTAATGTGTGAATTACTACCTTCTGTAATTTTTACATGGGGTAAGGAAAAAAGAGAGAGGAATTAATCTGTGGAAATACAAGAGAGAGAGAATCCGACCCGGGGTGTGACCGCCGAGCTTTCCTAGTGAGATCATAAGGACATCATCCACTGCTTCTTCATTTAGGACTTTAAACAACATTTGATTCTGATCTGCAGACAAACAAGGCTAATCCCACCCTCTGAGCATTGCCTCCTCCTCTAGCCCAGCTGCATTCTTGGGAGTTCTGGTAATTAAAGCATTGCCCTTTGTATTCCATGTTCTTGATACACTTTTAAGTTTCCATTGAGAGCTGTCTAGGGCAGAATTGTGTCTTCCTGTGTGTGGGCAGCACTTACCACCAGTAAAAATATCCTAGCAAAGATTAAACTACTCACTGAGAAAGGTTTCATTCAGAAGTTAATAGTCTGTATGAAGTGACAATAAATAGAACTCTGCAGAGCCCCAAATCCCTTCAGATACAGTAAATCAGGAAATATCCTTTAAAATATTACAGAGGTACTAAGTCTATGAATTCATCCCTTGCACAGCCTCAGGTGTGAGCGAGAGGAGCTATTTTAGGGTCTTTAGAGCAGAGACAACCATTGTGGTGAGGAGTGTGGCCCCACACAACCCATGAAAGCCCCCAGAGCAGTGTGTGGCACAGAACTCATCAAGCCTGGCAAGGACAAGGTAGGAATCCCAGACTGGTTTGGGTTGGAAGGGACTTTAAAGCCCACCCAGTTCCACCCCCTGCCATGGCAGGGACACCCCCAGGGATGGGGCAGCCACAGCCTCTCTGGGTAACACACAGAGCTTGCACTGAGCAGGGATTTCACTTTCTAAGGGCCTTGCTTTTCTTGCTTTGTCTCTGCTGCTTTGCCTCTGACATCGTCAAGCCCGGAGTACAATCGCTCTAATCACAAGAGCTGACTGAAGTTATAATAAGACACAAAGAATGAAGGCAGAAGAAAACAAAACAAATCCTTTTGAGGAACGGCTTAATCACAACCACAGCAACTTCAGCTCAAACAGGACGACACAATTTCAAACAGCACAATTAAGGCTGCTGTGATTTGGGCTCCTTTCTCCACATTTGGCACACCCCAAATCCAGTGCCACCATCTCGCTGCAGGCACAGGAAGGTGGGACTCTCATCTTCATTCTTCTTCCTTATCAAACTTGGCATTTCCAATCACTCTAGAACCTGGAAATGATCTTGTATTGTAATGTTTGAATATTTTTAATATTATAACACTTAGAAAGCATATGTGCCAGCCCATTAGCACCATATGCCTTTGAGATGCAGGAACTGTGTGATTCCACACACCCTGGGGCAGCAAGACAAACACTGAGAGAGGAGAGGAAAAGGGAGGGGGGCAAAACTGAGCAGAGTGTTAATGACAGCAAAATCCTGAGCTCCTGTTTTATTAAACATAAAGTAAAGATGCAAATCTCATGTCTGGAACTGACTCCCACACCAATAATGTTCATTCGCAGCAAACCCACATGATAAAGTCATAAAGGTAAAAATGCAGCACCATGGAAACACAATGGAGATAAAATTTAAAAAATGATATATCAATAAATCAAGCTGGGTGCATCACGAGCAGTTTTCTTTGGCAGAGTCCTGGCAGCTCTCCATGTTTTCCAAGCCAGGAAAACAGGGAGAAGGGCTGGGCAAGCACACAGGGGGTGCAGTGTGAGGGGCTGAACTGGGGCACTGGGAGAGCTGCACTGGTCTGACTGGGACAGACACACAGCCCTGCCTGCTGCTCTCATCCCAAACCCACACAAAATAACCACCACAAAGACAGATCACAAGAACTAGTGAACAGATGGGGCTATTTTTATAGTTCTTCCACATCTTTTTGTTTTAGTTCAAGCCAATCTCAACTCCAGAGGACACGAGAGGACATCAGACATTTTTTCACCGCTCATAATAAAGGAACTGCCATAAATAAGTACAAATGTGTAATGCAGCTTCTCATACCAGGTGTCTTCTGGTGTACCAGGGATAAGCTTACAGGCATAAAATGGGGAGGAAATCCTTTCTCCCAGACATGTCCTTGTTCTGAGCTTTAGATCCTGATTTATTTTTTTTTTAATATTAAACTTAATTCCGTTCTGGAATTAGGTTTGGGTTTTTTTTTTCTGCTCTTGCACAGCATGTGGAAATATCCTTTTATTGAGGCTCCACTGAATGGATAATTAATACCTGTATTTGTGAACCAAGTAGAGCTGTGCCAACACTAAGCATCCTATTAGAGCTATAAATGTACCAAAAAAGGGAGTTTGCCCATTTGTACAATTCCCAGTGTTTGTCTTAGCTTTCAAAACAAAGGGAAACCTATTTTGGGCAGCACCTGATACTGTTCTTACCAGGGAAAGACACCAAAGTGCCCATTTCTGCTGTTCCCTTTGTTGAACTTCACTGCACTAAACTGCACCCAAGAAAGCCCAGACTAACATAGTTTAGGACTCAAACATGTCTCTTGGAAGCCCAAGAAGAGAAATAACACCCTGAGGGGTCTCCTGGCTCTGAAACAGGGCAGGAAGGGAATCTCTGAGCAGCAGGGACCTTCATGGATCAAATATTTTATATCTGCTCAGCACAAGAGGCACGGGCTGGAGGTGTCTGCAGCCTCTCACACACTTCACATCCCATTTGTTTCTGTCAGCTCCTCTGGTTTGGACTTTGGAGTTCTCACTGCCTTCCCACCACGCAGTTCTGCTCCTGTCAGCTGTGATGGAGGGCTCTGGACAGGAGGTGACTGACCAGGTGGCCCCTGTGGAATTCCCTTCCCCAAAAAGTGCATTTCTGCCACACACGGTGCCTGCACAGGCTCCCTTTGGAACCTGGGCACACGGTTGGCAGGAGAGTGTCAACCCTGAAGCTGGAGAAATCCCCAAACTTGTGAGAATCCTGCCAAGTTAACCTCAGGAAATGATGCACCTAGAAATGCACCCACAGCTGGACAGGTACCCTCCCTCTGTTTGGGAGGCTGAGTTTGTTCAAGTGGGTGCAAAATCCCTCATTTTGTCCATTTTAGTGGATAAATCTCAGGACCATTCCCAGTCACCCTGGGAGCGCCCAGAGACAGGTGCAGATCACAGAATCATGGAATTGTTAAGGTTGGAAAAGGGCTTTAAGATCAAGTCCAAGCACCACTTCAAGTGCCACACCCACACACTTTTAACACTTCCAGGGATGGTGGCTCTACCCCTTCCCTGAGCACCCTNGGATGGTGACTCTACCCCTTCCCTGAGCACCCCGTTCCAATGTTTGACATGAAAATTTTTCCTAATATCTAATCTAAACCTCCCCTGGCATCTGCAAGAGCAAGGAATCACCATTTGCTCTGACTGGTGTTTCCCTAAAATTATTCTGTGGGGACAAGGAAAGCCCCTGTGAGATGTGTCTTGGAATTAGGCCAAACCCCCCAAAAATGACAAAACAGCTGCAAAACCACAGTGTGTCCATGCTAGCTGGCAATGGAAACTCAGATGCTGCTGCTCCCCACTCTGTGGTCAGCCCTGTGCTCTGGCATGTGCAGATAACAGAGTAAACATGGAGATGCAGCCTCAGGATCAGGAGAGGGGCTGTCTGGGAGCCAGGCCATAAAGCAGCCCCGGAATGTGAGAAGCAGCTCGTGCTGGAAGTGCTGCTTAGCAACACTGCCCTGGACAGCCAGGCATTAATCAGATCTGCACTGTCATTGGAAACACTCAGCTCAGCCCACTGGAAACATCACATGGAGATGCACTGCTGTCCCCCAGGTCACCAAAGGGACAGTGTGGGTCTGTGCAGGGCAGGAGAGCTGGAATTACACGAAATGAGAGGCACTGAGGGTTAATTATGGATATGGCAAATCTCATCCCTGTCAGGACCAGCAAATCACAGAGTGAAGAAGCAATAACATAACACATTCAGCAGTTAACATCTCATCCCTCTCCCACCTCTGGCCAATACAAGATTGCTGCCCAAGCTCTGTTTTTGTAAGGATTTTACCCATGTTGGTGGAACTGTCTCAGTGATGGGATCTTCTCCCACTGGCCTGGAGAAAGAATCCCATGGACTGGCAGCTCTCAGAGCTGTGCATCACTCGGGACAGTTCCCCTTGCACTCAGCCAAATGATTCTCTCTCTGCAGAACTTCACACTGTTCCCTTTCTGCTCCTCTCCACCAGGGGAAGATCCCTCTCCCAGCCTCTGGAACAGCCACTCTCAGCCAGCACACCCTGACCATGAGAACTACTAAAAAACTCCAGGTGAGCCAAGGGCTTATGATAAACCCATGGAAACCTGGGGAAGTCTGGGCCTGGATTCTCCAACCAGCACGGATGGACTGGCACGTGACACGGGCAGGGAACAGGTGGGACACTGATAAAGTCCAAATGAAGGAAGGCAACTGCCAGGAAGGATCCAGAAGACAACCACAGTTCGACAGCCATTGCTGTTCAGGGATCACCTGGTTCTTGTGTTTGGATTCTTTTGTTCTCCTGCTAAAACAAACCTACTCTGGATTATTTGTTCACAGCTCCGTAATTATCATACTGTCAACATTTCATATCCGAACAAGACAGATAAATATTCCTTCAGAAGGCAGGGGAAGGGTAATTGAGCAATCAGGGATGTGTGATGAGGAAACAGAGACATGGGGAGAATGCAAGTAACCCTGAGGAGCAAACCCAGGTGTTACCACCAGAACCACCTGACAATGTGCCAGGGTTGTTACGACCCCTTTGCCTTTCCCAAGGAATGCAGGGACGCCCAGAATCCGTTTGGCAGAATGAACTGCCCCTCCTCAAAGGATCCTCCACACCCAGCAGAGCCACAGCCAAACCAGTCCCAACCTCTGAACACAAGTCCTTCAACTTTTCTGATACAGTTTTAAGTGCCTGCCTTTCAATAAATGTTGTAAGTTCCACATTCAGTCCCCCCCACTTCTCATGCAGGAGATCGATTTTACAATGGAACGCAACAGATCCAAATCAGGTAAATATTTCTGAGCCCTCAGATATGGAGAGAAAAGTGTCTTTTAAATTAAAAGGGATAATCCCCAGCTGACAGAAAATTATTCACACTCCTACAAATTTAAACTTCAACAATACTTTTTGTAACATAATAATGACTTAAACACTCGATATCAACTGTGATTCATTGCACTTATCCTGCTTTCAAAATGTAGTTGTGATTTAACTGAAGATAAAGTGAAGAATTTATAGGACACGGTAGCAATGTCTGTTTGGATGTTTGGTGAGCCCATTCAGGCATGAAAAACAACCCAACTCTGCAAGGATCGATGTTTTTTATCATTTCCATCAGTTTTTTAACAGGAGCCATCCAAGGGGAAAGACCTGCAGGTTCTTCAGACTTCAATCCTGAGCAGAGAGTTCAGGAGTGGAACCACCCAGAGGGCCCTGCTGGCTCTGAGAGGTGACTCAGGGTGGGCATGGGCAGAGCCCTCCCGAGCCAGGGCCCTTTGGTGCTAAAACAGCCCAGGGGCTTTCGGGGGCTGCACTCTGGAACTGCTCCTGCAGGGCAGCACTTCAGCTCCCGTGGGTCACTCACCACTGGGCCCACTACATTTACACCAGGTACAAACCCTACGAATAGTTGGGACAAACCAACCTGCCCTTCTATTTCAGGGGAAAAAAGACATTTTTTTCACGTAAAGCAGATTAACTTCTTTCCCAACATAAGCCATGAGATGTGCCTTGTAAAAGACTCCACAGGCAGATCCAGCCCTCAAGCAGCTTGGGAGGAGGGGGAAACGAGGGGTGCAGGTAGAGGTGGGAGAGCAGGGAGGAAATGCTGTCAGAGAGATGCCTTTGGCAGCCCACAGAGGAAATGAGTTCGAAGGCAGAGCTGTCCAAGTGATTTGCTGCACTGACTATGCACAGATAAGCTGCAAAGCCAGGATTACTTCTCAAGTGCTCATTCCTGTGCCAGCAGCCCAGCCAGCCAAACACATTGCTCCTGGTAAAACAGGTATCGGGGCTCTCCAAGGCGAGCAATAAACACAGAGGGGAGATGAGGAGCCCATCTCCATAAATCCCTTTGCATCACTGTGCTCTTTCCAAGCCCCCTGTTGCAATGACACAGAGTTCACTGCTTGATGAGGGAGTTTTACCCATTCCTTCCCTCCTCTGATTTATGGCTCGGAGCAGCACGTGGCTGTCAGCTGGATCTGCTCATCAGGCATCTCCCTGCTCACCTCCAGTGAAACCTCTGGAGCAGAGCAAATATTGCAGGAGATAACCCCATTGCCCACAGTATTGATGGCCAGCTCTGAGTCTACAGGAAGGTATCAACATCAACCTGCTTCATTTCCACTGACAAATCTTGTGTGCTTTTAGTAACACATTTTCCACAAAACCAGCTGCCAGGCCAATAAATTTTAAAAAGCAGTTGGTAGATGATGTGTTTAGAATAAAAAATTATTATTATCTTCGAAATGGAGGGATTCATTGTGTAATTTTGCAGTAAAAGTTACTCATTCAAATATGAAACTCATGTTTCAGGCAGATGCTCTTGGCTCCAAAGACTTTCCCCACATTCCTGTAGCTTAAATTGGAACATTTGTATTCAGCAATAATTACAGCTGCAATCACACAGAAATGTTCACTTTTGTACAGGTTGGGGAATACCAAGTGGAATTCAGATGGTACCCAGCCCTGCATTTTCCCTGCCTACCTCCCTCACTTCCCAGACACTGTGCTAATACTGAAGATGAAGTTCACTTGTCCCAACCTGATATCTTATGAAAATTAGTATTTCGGTTTGATTCACCTTCTCTTTACAGCTCTGGAAAGAAGGAGAAAAATTACATATGACACTTACAGGAGTACCAGCCTTAGCTTCGGAGGTTTCTCCATCCCTCAGGACACAGAGCTTAGAGAACGTTTGATTAAGACAGCTCAGAGAAGAATGAAAACCAATGCAAGAATCCTCCCTGCTATTTTCCTCCACCTTTACTCCTGTCCTGCTGAACCCTCCACTTCCCTGATGAGATGGTTGCAATAATTGATTGCTCCTCTGTTGTCTAAATCCCCCCAGGAGTAACTTGCACCCATCACCTCTCATCCTTTCCTTGTGACCTCGTGTAAAAAGTCAAGTGAAAGTTTAACCCAGAGTTTACTCAAGTAAAGCAGAGTCACCACGGTTAGGTCAGACTGCCTCATCCTGGGAATTAGAGGGATATGACCTTGCAAGGGGTGGGAATGCAGGGAGGGCCAAGGGCAGGTCACAGCGAGCCCTGTGGATGAATCCCTTCTGCAGAACCATGTGTGGAACACACAGAGTTGCTCAGGAAATACAGACATGATTAGTTCTGCAGCTCATTTCCTTGGTGCTTTGAAGGCTGGGGAGGGAAGATATGATCCACTGTAATTATGGAGGGAGATAAAGACAGGGAAGCTGCTGGCAGAGTGCCAGGCCTGGGAATACCTGAGCACCTGAGGAAAGGCTTTCCCAGCTCCCTCTCCAATCCTCCCTGGTGCTGAGCCCTGGATAGCTGGGGAAGAGGAGTGTGGGGAGGGCAAACACAGCCCATTGCTGTGAGCAGAAGTGACAGCATGGAGAGGAGAAGGGCAATGTGGTTTCCATGGCAATCAAAGTTTGCCAAAGTCTCGGGGCCTCGGTGTGTGCTCACACCTCCCACCAGAGCCAGGGGCAGCACCATCTCCTCAGTGCCCACGGCATCCCCTCCCCACGGAACCTGCTGCTCCAGGAGGCTGCTCTGGGTTTGGAGCAACAGTGGCACCACCTGGAGGAACAGCCTCACACGAGGCAGCTCCGGGCTGGGCTTTGCAGGGCAAGGGGAATCCTGCCAAACAGCCCTGCTCAGCAGGAACTGTGGCAATGGCACACATTTCTATTAATCCACTGCAAGGAATTTAATATTAAAGACAATACCTAACAGCCATGAGCTAAAGCAAATCAAAGCCCCAGATGGGAAAAGCTCAGAGATGAAGGTCCAGATGAAATGGGCACTCATGCTCTACTGAAGGTCTCTCAGAGATTCAGACAATCCCTCCCACTGTTTGACTTGCTCTCTACAAGCACAATGTCAGTGTCTCTGAAAGAGGGAGAGTGGAACGTGTTTATTATCCTACCTTTCATATCTGCAGGACAATGCTTTCCCTGTGACCCAGAAACAAATAAAGGGGCCACTGTCACGTTGGATATTTTAATGGCCCTCTCTGCTCTGTGCCACCAGCAATCTGAGAGTTTGCAGTGCCTGGAGGTTTAAACAAATTGCAGCTTTTGTTTGTTTACTTTCTGCCTTTCATTCACTCCGCAGCAATAAAACCAGTCACATCCAGCCAGCCTATCAATTAGTCCAGGCTGTTTGCACTGGGGCTTCCTGGGAGGAGGTGGAAATACTGCCCATTTTATTCCCAGAGTAGTTTTGAATTGAGCGTTTCTGTTCAGATCATCCTTTGTCTCTCAAGAACTGATACAGATCCAAGAGTCTTGCTGAAAAACCCACAGAGAGTCTGAGATTGTTCCTCTGTCTTTGTGGGGGAATTCAAACAATTGCAATAGATAAAAATAAAACAGAGCACCTGAGAGTATAATAAATTGTGAAATTACCACCAAAAATGCCAAACAGGTTTTAGAGAGTAAAGGTCACTCATCTGACCCGTTTGAATAATTTTCAGCATTTTAAATGATGCCTTGAGTTGGTTTTGTTCCTTACAAGGAGATGACCAGCACCACTACTACACAGTCCCAACTGTTTCATAGAGATTTTGAATGATGGGCAGAGTGATTTAATCATCCCATGCCTTAGTTTCCCCATTTATTTTAAGGCATTATGATAAATTGAAACCCCACAGTGCCTGCAAGCCTGAATTCATTCAGATTGGCAGAACACTTTACCAGCTCCAGATGAAAGGTGCTACACAAGTGCCAAGTACTATCACTGTAATTATCATTCAATATACACTGATCAAAAGAATGAAAAGTGAATTAGCATTTCCTATTAGCCCTACTTACTGCCTAAATGTTAAATATTCCTCCCATGGGCTCTCTCCATAAAAACACACAGGAACTGGTGGTGTTTCTCATCTGGCACAACACTGCTTCCCCAGGAGTGGAGGAATGGAGGGATCTGACAGCAGAGGCAGGAAATCAGAGAACAACACAGGTCTCTGCCCAGAAAGCTGCTCAGGGACAGGGAGCTCGGAGCTGATTTCTCTCTCCCCCTCCTTCCCTCCTCTTTCCTGCCACAGGATTCTGGCCCAGGCCCAGGGATTTCTGCCACTGGCCTCCCTGGGACCCTGAGCCCTTCTCTGGGTTTCACACCCCCCAGAGGAATCAGTCCAGGGTCTCCAGGGGCTGAGAAAGCACAAACATCTGGAACAGCCAAAGGAAATCAGTGGAACTGTGCTCATTCAGCCCCACTGCAGAGCCAGGCAACTTGCTGAGACGTTTGTTCTCCCCTTTCCCACCTGAGAAGCACACAGCATGTGCCTTTATCTTCCCTAGAAACACCAGCTTCCCTGTTATCCACTGCCCAGGCCTCACCTAGGAAGCAAAACTGAGTTTCTCCCCCAGTCCTGAACAGTTTCAGTGGAGGTGGGACACAGGAATTCAGGGATTCCTGGCATTCCCCTCTGGGTGCAGATGGAACAGGGGGCTCTGTGCTCTGGGGGGATGCTCAGGAGCTGAGCCTGCTCTGGGAATTCTCCCCTACAAAGCCCCTGCAGGTGTAACAGCACCAGGCCATGTCCCATCCCCTCCCTGGCCACAGCAGGGCCAGCCTGGAACCCTCTGCTGCCCAACCAAAGCCCCAGAAACTACACCAGGAATGATTACTATCTGAATTAAGCTGCTGCTGAGCCCTCCTGCTCCTCTCTTCTGTACAGCTGTCCTTCACACAGCTGAGGGAGAGACCTCCCTGGAACACACTCAGCTCAAAAAGGGAAGAAATCCATCCCCTGCCTTTGCAGTGGAGCAGGTCAGAGCACCATGTCTTTTATCCTGTCACTCCTGTCTCCTGCCTGATGCACACAATAAATCCACAGTGGTTTGACTGTAGCTCTGTGCTGAAAGCTGACAATCCCTCCTATCTCCTGCCATGCCTCCAGTACTCCCCAACTGCAAATTCCAGGTTTACTTAAAAAAATTACAATATACAAGGTCAGACTCAGAGAATTAAACATATATTTACAGTGAGGTTCATCTGCACTAAGCAGGGACAAAAATTCTCCTTTTGAAAACAATGTTTATCTTTCATGTCTTAAGTAGAATTTATCCCACGTCTCATAAAGTACAAGCACAAACTAAAGGGCAAAAATACCCACAGATTTATGTTAATAAGATGACTTAGAAAATCAGACAGAGGGTTCTAATTTAAATAACAAGCAATTAGAAATTTGACAATATGGGGTGCTGGCAGGGAAAGGAAGGAAGCCAGGAGTGTCTGCCCTGGGAACAAGGACTCAGGAGCCCAGGAACCCACTGACTCATTTTCACATTACAGATCAAGGTGGAGAACATGGAATTCTCCTGAAACAGGAGGATTTCAGAGGAGTAATTAGGAGTAGCTCTGCTAGTGGTTAACACCAGGACTGGGAATTGGAAATGAAGAAACCCAGCTCACGACATTTCTGGGCTTTGGTGCATGAGGAAATCACAGTTATTAGTTACGTTCTCCCTCCCTCAGCTGCAAAAGGAGGATGGTGAGAACAAACCACCTTTGTGGAGAGCCTGGGAATCCATCCAAGGGGATGCTTGAGGTACAAATGAATGCTGACAAAAAGAATCTGACAGCAACATCAGCTCTCCTAACTTTTCCTGAACAGTACCAGGAGACTGGAAATAAGTGTGAATAGTCCAAAAGACCTTCTTTTCCTTCCAACCCCTAAAATGCTCACAGCCCCAAAGCTCCCAAGCTTGTCCTGTTCCAGAAGTGGTGACTGAACTGAGAGACATCCTCCAAGGCATTTCCACCTTCCTTGCTGCCACTGCCACTGGTTCTGCAAAGCCACAGTTTGATGATAATGGCTTTATGTTTATGTATCACCTGTGATGCTGTTCCTGGTCTCCTTAAATTCAGGCCCTGGAGAAGGGGTGCTTTAATGGATGCAGCCACAGACCCAAATGATAGTAATTTTCCCTCTGAGCTGCAGTGGTTTAGTAAACAATTACATTTCAATTAAAGCCAGGGTGATCACAGGAAGGGCCATTCCACTCTCCACATAATACAGGAGGCTCCTAAGTCAAATCATTATTATATTTTACATGACTGCTTAAAAAAAATATTGTGTATTATGCACTGGCAAAAACTTGGGGAAAAAAATCCTTCAATATCTTGTCCACAGCAGCTTGAACTTGGATCCCATTATTTAGGATTATGTTCAGTGAAGAGGAATGGCAGAAGGGTTCCTCACTTTCATCTCTCCAGGAGTTTCCATTTACTGCCATTAGTATTTAATACCTCATTTATCAAGGATTAAAACCAGGATAGATGGAGGAATGCCATCAGAGTGGCTTAGGATGTATCACTGCACATTCCACTGTGTACCAGCCCAAAGAGGCAGGAAAACTGTGAGAAAATAAGGTCAGTTACAACCAGGAGCACAACTGAGACCTCCAAAATGTCCTATTGCTTTGTGACTATAAATGCTGCATTATGAGAGATCCTGAAAGGCAGAGGAATGACAGATGGACCACAAAGGAGAGCTCCTGCTCCAGGACAGCACATTCCAAGTGCAGAGCCACAGACACTGAGCAGGTGAGGAAGGAACATGGGAAATGAGGAGCTGATGTCCTGAGTGACCCACTGGAGAGTGTGACCACTGCTGGCTTTGGCCTTTGAAGCTCCTCTAAGAACTGTTTCCTTTCCAATTCACACAACTCCATGGATTGTGTAGCTTTGAACCGCAAAGTGTTTTGGTTTGGGGTGTTTTTTGTAGCCAAGAAGCACAGAAGGGGTTTTGGTGATCCTGGAAAGCAAATGATTGATACTAAAACAGAGGATTAAAGGTCTGGAGACAAGAAATCCTAAATCCTGTCTATTAAAAGACAGTATGCAGATGTTTCCTCAGACACAGCTCTGTAGGAAAGGCAGAGATGCATTTTTGAATCATTTAAATATGCTCAGTCTACACGTTGTATGAATTCCTTCTGTGTGGAAGAGGCTCCTTGCACAGTCAGTGAAGTGGACTAACAGCAAGAAATCATTCTGGTTTCTCGATCCAGCCTCTTCTGCACAGGTTCTTTGGCAATTTGGACTTTGCTTGGCCTGGGATATTTTCCTAGAACACCAAATAGATCTGGCTCTAACAGAAGGAGTCAATAGATGGCAGTGCTTGATGGGATGGGAGGCTGTTCTCACAGGGGAGCCTCAGCCACCCACCCCAGCTCTGCTCCCCCTGCCAGGAGGGCACAGGGAGAGATTCAGTTGGCACTCAGCAGACTCTCATCTTCTGGTCCCTGGGCTGGAGAGAACACCACACACACTTCAGGCTTAACCCACACCACACCTCAGGCAGTTTGGATTCAGCACTTCTGTGTATTCCCTGAAAGGCAAACTCCAGGCAGCCCGAGGCTTTCCCATCTCCCCTGGGCTCAGAGCAGGGCCCAGCACTCGCCCTTGGTCACGTCGGTGTCTCCAGCTCAGGAGCATCAGCAGAGTCTGCCACTTGTGCCCTGGCAGTGGGGACAACTCTGGCTAAGGACACATTTGAACTGAATCTCATGCCAAGTCAGGCCTTGTCTTCCTTCTCCTCTCCTTAGATATTGACTTTTCCTGAAGCTCTCATTAATTAGGTCTCATCAATCAAGGGGCAGCACCGTGATGAGCACCAAGGACTCCAACAAGGCCATTTCACTCTAAAGATGTGTCCTGAAGCACGACTGTGAGGGCAGTCAGGCCCTGCCACCAGTGTGTTTGATACAAGAAATTCATTATATTTCAGTTTTATACCTCCATACACCAAATGTACTGTTTCCAGACACAATGCACCAGTCAGGGAAGCCTCTCCCAGCCCACAGAGAGCACTGCAGGGCTGGTGATGTGAAATACACTCCTGGTTTCCCACTCACAGACTGAAATCTGGACACTGCATTTGTTCTTTGAGCACAATCAGGGACCCTGATGAGTGTTCCCTTGGGCTGGAGACTGGAATTCACTACCTGCATCAGATCCCACAGAGCTCTGGGAGCACACAAGTGAACTGAGGGATTTGCTTGGCAAATAATTATTTTACAGCACGAGATAACTGGGGCCAGGGAAGATTTTTTCAAGTTTAAGAGGCTTTATTAAAAATTTCTTTCAGTAGAAGGAGTAAGAACAGCCAGGTCACATACTAAGACATAGAAATCTCAAGACTTGATTTCAAGGTTATACTCTGTAATTCTAAAAACTGCCAAAATCACAATCCCCAATTAACTGTAACTTGCCTGGCAAATGTCTTTATGGGAAGGGAGCTCCCAAAGGACGTTCCCAAATTTCCACCCTGGTTTGCTTTAGTTTTGAAATGAAAGGAAGCAACTGAAGGGTGCAACACTGCCAGAATAGCAGAATCCAAGGGCTCCTGAGCTTCCCAGGCCCCTGGAGACTCAACAGCAGAAGGATGGAGATGTCAGGGAGGAACAATCAGCTGTAAAATATGAAAAACTTACACTCTCCAAACCTACAACAGCAGGCTCAAAAGTAATAATCCCATTACCACTAAACTAAGGCACTAATTACTGCTCCCAGTGGCTGGAGTGGACTGACTGCTAATGTTCCTCTGGTTAATGAAGGGAGAGGAGGGAGAATGTATTTCTCAAGTCAGACATCTGCTGAAATCTGGGCAGCCCTAACAACTGCAGTAATGAAGCCATTCATATTAATGCAGTGACATTCCAGGGCTGAGCAGCAAAGAAATGAGATGATGGTGGGTTTTAGCTCGGGGAAGGCAAAGGCCACGTGTTACCTGTTGATGACTCCCCTTATTTAATCCACACAGAACAACAGAGCTGCTCAAAGCAACCACATCCCACATCTGTTCCACTCCCAGGGGCCAACCTGCTTAGGGCTGGAATAACTCCACTGAAAAAAACCCAAAAAGCAGGATATATGCCATTGGAAAGGAATAAAAGGCAGTTCCTTTCCACTGACTACAAGTACACTCAGAAAACACTCCCAAATCCTCTGCCTTGTGAAGAATCCAGATCTTCCCATCAATTTTTTGTGTTTTTCATCCACAAGTAGTATGTTGTTTAGGGTTCAAAGACACTCACTCACTGAGGTGGATGGGTTCTGATACTTGAAAGGCACCATTTATAGAACTAAAATAAACTCCTTGTCCAAACTGCTGTTCATGACTCATTCCCCAGTGCAAACGTTCTCAGGTGAATAGGGTGTGCTCAGATTTTCTCTTAGATTGCACCATTGTCTTTCCTTTGAAATTCTGGTTCTGCCTCCCCGGGTTTGTTGTGCTGAGCCCGTAAAGAAGGTGTGGCCTGAGAGGAAACCTGCATGGAGCAAACTCCCTCCAAGGCCATTTGGCTCTTCCCTGAACAAAAATACCTGTGTGCAAATCAATCAGCCCCGTTCTCCTCTTGAGAACAGAACCCTCTGATTGCCTCGCCTGTCGCTCTTACTGGGAACATCCACCTCCAGCTGTGGGTACCTTACGCTTGAACTTATTGTTTTAAATTCCTACAAAGATTTCTCTTTTGCTATTCCTGCAGGTTACCCTAAATGTTACCCAGAAGAGCTTGGTGACTCCAGCTGGTTACAAAGCCCCAGGTTCTGTTGCATTAACTAGAGATGTGCCCATGCTGATGACACATTAGGAAAAACCCCCACAGCTCTTCCCAGTTACATCTTTGTTGCCCACTTTTAAAGATATATTTTGATCCCACCACTGTGCTTCCTTTTGTCACCTCAGGGTACTCCTAAATCGAGTAATTACTTGGGTTTTGATATTATTTGTTAGATAACACAGCCCTTGTGGCAAGACCCCCTGTGATCCACTCTAGAAGTCTCTCTAATACCTGCAGGAGTTAGAGAGGACTTCCATCAGTGCTAAAACCACTGTGCACATTCCAGCTAGAGGAGAAACAAAGACTTTTAACTCACTCCAGAACTGATTCCCAAGGCATGAAGGGACTACCTTCTAAAGCTGAGCCAGCCCAGACACCTGAAATGGGAGTGCAGAGAGTGGGGAGAGGAGCCCTGTGCTCACACTGCTCACCCCAGGGCTCAGCACCAGCAGATCCCATTCCTTGGGTCCTTGTTCCCCTTCCCGTGGAGCAGCCAGACCCGTGTGCCCTGCCTGCTGTGGGCAGCACTGTCACTCATGCCAGGGGTGCTGCTCCATTCCACTCCCAAACAGCACACAGCAAACCAGTGAGGAGCACAGGGGAAACAGGGGAGGGCTCCCCCAGGCTCCTGCTGGGAGAGCACACCAGACTGGGGAGCCAGGGCTTGGCAGGTGTCCTGGGAGGTAATGGCAGGTTCTACAGGAGCTTTTCTCTCTCCAGGAGGATGAGGACACTCTACTGCTGCAGGCACTGAATACAGCTGTGAATGCACTCACAAAGGAAACCTCTCCAGGAAAGGCTCCCAGAGCTCACCCAAAGCTGCTCCAGACTGATATTCAGACCTTATTGTTTCACCAAGACATATGTTCCAGTTGCTAACAGGATTTAACACCACCCCATTGACTTAAAAATAAGTGATCAACCAGTTTCACACGCAGCACTTCTTCTCTTGGGATGAACAAGTTCCTCTCCCTAGTGGAAAAACCCCAGGTCACTCATTGAGATCCTGTAACACCCCCTGAGCCTCCACAGCACCCCCTGAGACCCCACAGCACCCCCTGAGCCCCCATAACACTCCCTGAGCCCCTGTGACAGCCATGAGGAGGGGGCACTGACCGTGACACGGAAGGGCGTGGTGGCCGCGGGCTCCATGCTGGGGTTCTTCTCGGCGATGCCACTGGGCATGCTGCGCCTCTGCCCACACCTCTCCGGGGGGGACTCTGCCAAGGGAACAGAACACAAAGCACAGTTAGAACCCTCCGAGCACAGGGACAGCCCAGCAATGCCACCAGGCCAGGAAAATGTGGTGTCTTCCTTTGAGATGGCCTTGCAAATGAGCCCATATGGCGACCCCGTGGATTCTGCTCCCATTTCCCAGGGCTACTTGGAATGGTGTTCCATCAGCAAGACTTTCACCTTCAACAATTAGCATTTTTTATACTACTGTAAGCTTCAAATAATGCCTGACAGGTTGGCATTATCATTATTTCCAGTCTGCAGTTGAGCAAACAGAAATGGCATCGAGCTGAGCGAGAATTATACACAAAGTACAGATCCCTGTGCTTGTGGATTTGATCCTCCTCAGGGACACTGCTAATGGGGTTAGAGGCACAGGATGCTTAAGTTACCTCTCTAATTCCTCTAGCAGTTTGCTTTGGATCTAGGAAAAAATGATTAAATCCTGCATTTGCTGAAGTACAAAATGAGGATAGGAATACTCACCTCCTTCCCTGTGAGTGAGGAAGGGAGGGGTTGAAAAGGTCAGACTAACAAACATGCCCAGCACCAAGGAGATTTAGACAGATGTGGGCACAGGTCAGCTGTTTAAATGCTTGTTTAAAGCATTTTTCATACCTGGCTGGGAAACAGGAACGATGGGGTTGTGTGAAAGGCAGCTACAAGGAATGACTTCCCCCAGAGGCACCGAGCTGTGCTCCCCAGCCCCAAACACTGCTCAGCACTGGGGGAAAGCACTGTAAGGTCTGGCAGCCCCCTGACAGCCCCTCAGGGCTCTGTCACACCCAGTGCACAGCTGTTCACTCAGGGGGATTCCTCCTCCAGACACACAGGTCACAGCTCTGCCGTGCCCCAGGGCTGCTCTGGACACACAGAAGTCACAAACTGATGGCACAAGTCACAAACTGTTCTCTTAACCTCTTACTTCATCATTAAAATAAACCCCAACAGAGCCAGCAAACACATCAGTTTGACCCAGACCCAAACACAGAGCTGGGTTAGGACACAAAACCTCCTGTAAATATTAAATTTAAGGTTCATAAACTGTTTGGAGTCAAATCTCCCTTTTAGCTTCGTTGAAGCCCTGTGGGTTTCACTGCAGGAGAGGCACGTTACAAAACCCTCTGTAAGACACCAGAAATAACTGGAAGGAGGGTTGGGTGTGGGTGTTTGGGAGGGGGTGTGGGGGGGGCTGTTTGTTTTAAAGGTTAATAAAAATAGCTTACAGGTAAATTAGTAACTCCTAACTACCAGGAATGTACAGCAGAGCAGTTTGACATGAATATATAAAGCTTTAACTGCCCTTTCTACTTCTTCAGGCTGGAGGCACAGTTTCAGGCTGGGTCACTGCCATGCTGGCACAGCAAACCCACAGCCAGTGGCCACAGAAATGGGTGCTGAAAGGCAATAACAGAAACTCTCTGGAGACATTTGATTTGTTAACTAATTCAAGGCATTGGAACTGGCAGGATAATTAATCCTCACTCCGTTCTTCCATGCTTGTTTTTCATGCTGTGGAATTATTACAGAGCAGCACAGTGATGCCCCCGAGGCTTCAGGACAGCAGCAGAACAGGCTGTGAGGAGCTCCTGGCACCCAAACTCCTGGTTAACCCACCCAACAGCACTGCCTGCTCTGATTCACCTTCTCAGACACAGCTCCAGAGCAGGGTGTTCTGTGCAACAAACACACAAACTAATATAAATACTGTTTACTTTTCACTTTGCAAGTGAGGTGTTTCTACATTTGCATTACCTGCTCTTGTGACTCCCAGCTAGCCCGAGATCACGGGGCTTACACTCTCGTTACTGGGAATGGAACACATTAACTCCCTCTGTTTGTTCATCTCTCTGCTCTCCCCTCACACACAATTCCAGGGATGAGCCAGTGGAACAGACAGCATGAAAAAAGCAAAGAGAACCAGCTGGAAGGAATAACCAACAAGCAGGTGCTCCCCAGCAAGTGGATTTGGTGATCTGAAACCGGTCCAGCCCCAAACAAGACGGGGAGGTACAAGCTGAGGGGTCGGGCTGAGAATCCAGGAGGAGAACTGGTCTCCCTGCACTCACCCAAAGGAAGCTGTGCTGGTGAGCAGCGCTCATGCCATCGCACCCCGAGCCGGCCCGCAGCAGGAGCAGGAGGAGGAGAGGTGATGACTTCATGGGAGGCAGAGAGCAAGGGAAGTATGAGCGGAATGCCAGAGCAGGCAGCGGCCCCGGGACACGCACAGGAGGGCAGGGTCGGGCAGGGTCCTGCTCCGTGACTGGAGGGCAGCAAAGCTCGTCCGAGGGAACGCAGAGACCTGAGAGTGCAGCAGAACCACAGGCGGTGGCAAAGGGCCCGCGGGCAGCCCCGCAGAGGTCAGGCTGCTCCCGGCGAGGAGCGGAGCCCAGCTCTGCCCTGCCCTGCCCCGCCGGGCACTGCCCCACACCTCGGGCTGCCCCAGCGCTCACCAGGGCGGAGTTTCTGTGAAACCAGAGCGAACAGGAATTACCGGTCTCCTGCTCGTGCAATTACAGCCCGTGAATTAATTTTATTGCTTAATGAATTTAGGTGCTATTCCTCTAATTTCTAATAACTCCTTTCTAATATCTAATAACTCCTTATTCCAAGCTCACCGGAGGGGAGGAGGAGGAGGCACAGTGACAGTGATTTAACAAGGCTCAGAGTAGCACTTCTGAATTAAGAACAATCCCTGGAGAACAGATATTGTAGTGTCTGTGTGATTCCAGATCCTCAAGAGAGGCTGCAGAAAAATCAACATTTCAGACAGCTCTAGGTGGCCACATGAGCCCAGGAGGAAAGATGGATCTTTCATCTGAATCCAAAGGGGGATTTAGAAGCTGCTGTTAGAATAGAGGCACTTTTAAAAAGTGGAAGAGACAATGACAGCAAATAATAAATACTGAGCTGAGCCAATTTTCCCCTTCATAAGGCTTGAAGAGCTTTGGGAAGCAGAGATGCAAAAATGTCTGATTTCCAGTGGACAAAGAGCTGAGGGGTTATGAAAGGCCTTCCTGCTCCCAGCAGCTGGACAAGAACACATCTGCAAGGCCACCTTTGTGGTTCAGTTACCTGGAGAACTATTTATTGGGATGTATTTCCCAATGCTGATCCCACAGCGAATTCCAGCTGATCCCTTCCAGCAATGCTATAACCATTATGCCACACAAAATTAATTAAAAGTCAAACCTTTACTAGGCAATAAAGTCGACTTTTAAATGAAAATGGTCACAAAGCAAAAGTTTAGGGCAGGGAACGGTGCCCTCTGAACAAGCAGACTCGTGTGAAAGCCAAGCTAATGAACACAGGGAGGGTGTTCTCCAGGCCAAGGAAAGCTGTGTCACCACCACTTTTTATGGGAGAATAAAATTATTTCTTTTTGCAGCTCAGACTGTCTGGCTCAAACAATCTTCCACAAAGCCCAGCCATCCCACTGGCTGTACCCACAGCTCTTCCCCACCAGAATCACTGATTTCCTCCCCACTCATTCCAGGCTCTAAGCAGGAATAGTTTCACATTTTCTCAGGCTCTCACGACCTTTTCAGACAATTAAGGACACTGTTTACAGAACTACAGCTTGTAAAAGAACCCCTTCCTTATCTAACCATTTACACACAGAACAAAAAAAAAATAAACTGGGATCATTGCTTGCCTTTTGTGCCACACTCTGGCACAAAGTACTTGGAATTCAACAACTGGCTGATGCCTGTAGTTAGTGCTCTCTGCAGTGGCTACACCAAACAGACCCAGCTTCTTACCATTACCCTTGACTTCAGAGCTGCAAACCCAGCGTGGTGGGCAGGATGCCAGCTCTGACTCCACTGTGTCCCTGCATAAAAGCATCTAAAGCACCTGAAGCACCACTCAGAGCCACACAACCCTCTGCAGCTCCAGAACAGGGCTGGGACAGTTGTGTGACCTGCAGAGCCTTCTCAGAAGTGGCTGGAAAACCAAAACCATCTCCCTGAAAACATCAGAGCACACCGGTTCCCTCAGCTAAAATTTATGGCCATCTTCTCACCAAGTGGGACTGAGAACTTCTGGAAGAAGAGCTTTTGCTTGTTAAATGATGATTTGAAGTGACAGCGGCCTTTGCCACAGCACGCTGTGCACTTTAATGGATGTCCCATCCTCTCTGTGTCAGGTTCCCGGATAAGGTGGATTTAATATTCCTCATCCTGCTCCCGAGCAAGTGTTATTAATGGCCCTTGAATGCAGTACTGAAAAAAGCTCTGCTCTTTTTCTGAGTACTTGATATGTATCTATTCCTCTATTTCCTCTAATATCACCCATTAAGAGAACTCTTTCCCCTAGCAGCTGCTGAGGTGCCTTTTGGTGCATGACACAGCACAGAGCCTTTGGCTTTCCCAATGTCCCAGCCCCTTGTCTCCCGGGAGGCTCAGGAGGGATTCCCACCTCCCAAACGTGCCGGAGGTGTTCCTGTGCTCTCCCGGCAGCGATCCCGCAGCCTCACTAGATGGAGCTGGAGGCCCTCGGCTGGCCAAGCACGCCCAGCACCGACCCCTCTCCGGCACGGACAGGGCGCTGGGAGCTGTCCCGGAGTGGTTTATCTGTGGCTGAGAGGGCTCGCCCTGCTCTGGGTACCCATTCCTGCACTCCCCTCCATGCGCTGTCCCTGCTCTTCCTGGCACACCCAGGGCAAGTCCTGCCCCACAGAAACCCCTGGCAATATATTCTTTACCTGGGGAGGCAGGTCAGGAGTACTTGGCATGGAAAAATTACCCTCTAAGGGCAAAAGGGAAAGGAGAGGATAGCACATATGGGATGGGAGAGCTGAGATAATTCTCTGCATGAGGAGGCTGGAAATACCCACAGCAACTTCTTGGTGGTGCAGAACTGAAGAACAGATCAGACTGACAGACAAACAGCACAGCTGCAGGTCCCAAACCTGCTGCCAGGGAGAGAACAGGAGGCATCCAGAAAATGACCCTCCCTTTCCAAAAATAAACAGCAAATCATGCTGATTGAGCAGCCTTTATTACAAACTCCTTTCCACTGCCTGGTATTTTTTAACTATATGCTTTTATTCTTTATTTATCAGTCTCTGAAATAAAATATGTATGATATTTATCTTTCTCTGGTATGAGAGCTGCAGAACAAATTCCTCTTTTTCTAAGGGCATATCATTAGGAGCCTTTTCTCCAGGGTAAAATTGAAATCAAGCACAGACTTAAAAAATACATGAGAAAAAGATGAAATTCTAGTGTAGTTGGGGGCCAGACGGTGGCAACTGCCAGTAGTACCCTAGTTAAACTGAACAGGAGCATAAAGGGAAGTGGAACATCAGCTTCCTCCCATGTGATGATAAAGACAAGCAGAACAAGGAGTCAGCTCTGGGCAGATTTAAATGAGGCTCATCCATCATGTGCACCTTCCTGCAGAGGTTCCACATTCTTCCCACACTGCCTGCAGTGTCTCATCCACAGAGGAACCCCAGGCAAGGGAGGGACGTCCCTACCCTGTAACCCCTGCCACTGTCACCTGGACACCCACCCAGGACTGGGCTGGGGCTTTCCTAACACCTGACCTGGCCAGGTGAGCCACCAACCAGGTCAGAGCAGTTTATTTCAGGTGCAAACACCCTCGGTATAAACGAAAACCTCGCCCACTTTAATTCCCAGCCCACTTTCCCAGCCGTGCACAGTGGCTGTTGGAACAGGTCTGTACCAGCAACATGCAAATTAAATAAATAAATACTTAATTTATAAGCATGATTCATCAGAGGTTTCATCTTCTCCAGCAAAGAAACAGATGTTCCATTGATGGCACTTCATTAGAGAGATAAATGGGGTCACACACGTATCTCTGTTCACATCCATCTGCATAATAGCCCAAACATTAAGATTGGAATTTCACTTGGTTCATGTGGCTCTTACATCAGCCTCAAAGAGTCTTAATGGCCAGGGCCAAGTCACCCAACTGAGCTGCCAAGGAACTGTAGTGCTGCTCAGGAAAGCAGAAGGCTGGGATTGAACTCTGGCTATATAGGATAGTGTCACTGGAAGCATGGAAGAATACTGGATTTTAACGAACTGGATATCAGCAGAATGCAGGGTGTGTTCTGTAAGTCTGTACCCACTGTTCTCCCTCCTGGTACAGGCACTGAGAGTTAGCATTAGGGACAGGGATGGCAGAGCTGGGAGGGCTTTTTCTGCCTTTCCAAATATTCCTGCAGGAGCCCTAAGAGTTCCCTTCACAAACAGGAGTCCCCCTCACCTGGATATGCTTTAGATAGAAGGGAACGCTCATAAAAGGAGTGTCACCTGCTCTTTCCCCCTGATCATTTTATAAAAGTGTTTGCACAGATGTGCCAGGACAGCAGAGCTGCACTCCTTGGCAACAGGCCCTGTGCTGGGTGCCCAAAACCTGCTGGGAATCCCTTCTTCCTCACACTCCTTCCTGCTGCCTGCTCACACTCTCTTAGAAACCACTTCCCAATTAGAAACTGTGGAATGTACATCCTAATTTATTGTGACTAATACTCCTGTTCCTCTGGGGGTGGGTATTCCTGCTCCTCACACAAACCTGCTCTGCAGACACACTCGCAGGTGGAGCTGCACACACTCAGTTTTCAAGCAAACACCATTGCCAAGGAGAGACAAAAACCATCAAAAAGCAGTCTTGCTTTCACCTCCCATCCTATTTTTGAAGTGGGAGGGAGCAGGAGGATGTTCTTACCTACAGCAACACTGACACTGGCATTTGCCATCCCCAAACCCACGCCAGATACATGTAGGGATTCCCCCCCCACTCCTGCCCTGCAGTCACTCCCAGAAGAACTACAGGACAACTGAGCAGTGTAGTGACCAACACTCCCCTTCCTGGGGAGCTTCACGCACTCCCCTCTCTGTGAAATTTTCCTTTGGGGTTCACCCAAAACCCAGCTGGTCCTAGAAGTGAAGGGATGTAAATGAACACCAAGGGCTCTCACTTCAAATACACACCAGCCTGACCAAAATGTGTTCTTGTCTAAGGGGGTAAAGGTAATAATTGGGAACCTCTGACTGCTAAAAATGTAAAGGGAAAATATCTTTCATTTAAAACTTGCCCGTTTGGTTACCATGGACACTGCTTAATCATGAAGGATGACTATTACTTGTTCCTATAGTAACCAAGAAGCTTAAGAAGCATCCTGTAATTTAACTCCAGATGCCAAATTTTACACCAGTCCACCTATTACCACATTTGGGTACTTCAGAACAAGCCCAGGCTTGATCTCTGACTCTAAAAGAAATTCACTGATGCAGAAGTGCTGTAAGAAATCAAAAATGTGAGCACATAATGTACAAAAGAAACTTGCACTTCAAATAAATTGGTTTCTTCAAAAGGAAACATTAAGTGCTCAGCATCTGAGGATTCCTCTTCCAGTGTAAATGTTAATGAAGCAAAACTTTGTCCCTCTTTATTCCTGTCAATGTTCTCAAAGTCCACACCATTGCAGGGCATGTTTTTCCTCCAATTGAATGCTTCAATGCTCAAGTTAAAATGAACTTCTGAAGCAATGATGAGAGGCCAGGATTCAAAAATGAACCTCAGAGAGCAGATCAGGATCCCAGTCTGGCTCTCAAAACCAACCTACAATGGAAACAGGCCCCTCATGCAAGGAAAGAGCAATGGACAGGGCAACCCTCCCAAATTCAGACCACGTGTTGCTCTGCACAGCCTTTTAGAGGATTTCTGCTCATTAAAAGCAGCAGAACACTTGCCCAGCCCTGCTCATCACCACAAAGCTTTACCTGCAGCACCACCAAGGACATGTAACTCAAACCCTCTGTCTCCTGCAGGTCTGGGGGAAAGAAGTTTCCAGAATTACCCATGGCTGACACTGCCCCTCGACCCTCACCAGCTCCACAGGGGTGTGAATTCACAGTCCTCACACAGCCAGCAACTTCCACATGATTTCCAAAGGGGCCTGAGGGGATTGGGTTTAAAAGCCTGACCTGAGGCTGCACAAACCAGCGACACGGATAAGGGAGTTCTGGGGACTGTGTATCTTTTTAAATAAGCAGATACACAAACACACCAGCAATTAGTGTCTACATTTAAATATTCTCTGGAGTNGTGTGTTCTGTAAGTCTGTACCCACTGTTCTCCCTCCTGGTACAGGCACTGAGAGTTAGCATTAGGGACAGGGATGGCAGAGCTGGGAGGGCTTTTTCTGCCTTTCCAAATATTCCTGCAGGAGCCCTAAGAGTTCCCTTCACAAACAGGAGTCCCCCTCACCTGGATATGCTTTAGATAGAAGGGAACGCTCATAAAAGGAGTGTCACCTGCTCTTTCCCCCTGATCATTTTATAAAAGTGTTTGCACAGATGTGCCAGGACAGCAGAGCTGCACTCCTTGGCAACAGGCCCTGTGCTGGGTGCCCAAAACCTGCTGGGAATCCCTTCTTCCTCACACTCCTTCCTGCTGCCTGCTCACACTCTCTTAGAAACCACTTCCCAATTAGAAACTGTGGAATGTACATCCTAATTTATTGTGACTAATACTCCTGTTCCTCTGGGGGTGGGTATTCCTGCTCCTCACACAAACCTGCTCTGCAGACACACTCGCAGGTGGAGCTGCACACACTCAGTTTTCAAGCAAACACCATTGCCAAGGAGAGACAAAAACCATCAAAAAGCAGTCTTGCTTTCACTTCCCATCCTATTTTTGAAGTGGGAGGGAGCAGGAGGATGTTCTTACCTACAGCAACACTGACACTGGCATTTGCCATCCCCAAACCCACGCCAGATACATGTAGGGATTCCTCCCCACTCCTGCCCTGCAGTCGCTCCCAGGAGCAGCACTGCAGAACAGCTGAGCAGTGTAGTGACCAACACTCCCCTTCCTGGGGAGCTTCACGCACTCCCCTCTCTGTGAAATTTTCCTTTGGGGTTCACCCAAAACCCAGCTGGTCCTAGAAGTGAAGGGATGTAAATGAACACCAAGGGCTCTCACTTCAAATACACACCAGCCTGACCAAAATGTGTTCTTGTCTAAGGGGGTAAAGGTAATAATTGGGAACCTCTGACTGCTAAAAATGTAAAGGGAAAATATCTTTCATTTAAAACTTGCCCGTTTGGTTACCATGGACACTGCTTAATCATGAAGGATGACTATTACTTGTTCCTATAGTAACCAAGAAGCTTAAGAAGCATCCTGTAATTTAACTCCAGATGCCAAATTTTACACCAGTCCACCTATTACCACATTTGGGTACTTCAGAACAAGCCCAGGCTTGATCTCTGACTCTAAAAGAAATTCACTGATGCAGAAGTGCTGTAAGAAATCAAAAATGTGAGCACATAATGTACAAAAGAAACTTGCACTTCAAATAAATTGGTTTCTTCAAAAGGAAACATTAAGTGCTCAGCATCTGAGGATTCCTCTTCCAGTGTAAATGTTAATGAAGCAAAACTTTGTCCCTCTTTATTCCTGTCAATGTTCTCAAAGTCCATACCATTGCAGGGCATGTTTTTCCTCCAATTGAATGCTTCAATGCTCAAGTTAAAATGAACTTCTGAAGCAATGATGAGAGGCCAGGATTCAAAAATGAACCTCAGAGAGCAGATCAGGATCCCAGTCTGGCTCTCAAAACCAACCTACAATGGAAACAGGCCCCTCATGCAAGGAAAGAGCAATGGACAGGGCAACCCTCCCAAATTCAGACCATGTGTTGCTCTGCACAGCCTTTTAGAGGATTTCTGCTCATTAAAAGCAGCAGAACACTTGCCCAGCCCTGCTCATCACCACAAAGCTTTACCTGCAGCACCACCAAGGACATGTAACTCAAACCCTCTGTCTCCTGCAGGTCTGGGGGAAAGAAGTTTCCAGAATTACCCGTGGCTGACACTGCCCCTCGACCCTCACCAGCTCCACAGGGGTGTGAATTCACAGTCCTCACACAGCCAGCAACTTCCACATGATTTCCAAAGGGGCCTGAGGGGATTGGGTTTAAAAGCCTGACCTGAGGCTGCACAAACCAGCGACACGGATAAGGGAGTTCTGGGGACTGTGTATCTTTTTAAATAAGCAGATACACAAACACACCAGCAATTAGTGTCTACATTTAAATATTCTCTGGAGTGCTGAAAGGGAAAGCAAACCACCCTCACTATGTCTGAACTGAAAACAGCAGAACTGATAATGCCCAAAGGAGAACATTCCCTGACCCAGCTCGTTCCCATCTCTATTGAGAGCAGAGTGAATTAAAGGATTATAGAGTGCCTTCAGTGCAATAACTTAGGGGATTAGTGGCACACCAGAAGACCTCCAAGGGAAATATAGGTTTAAAAGCTTTAAAAGGCAGCTCTGTGTCTAAATTGTTTGGACTGCCACAGCTGTAAGGAGACAAACTTACCCTAATACATGAGTGATCATGAAAAGTGTGCTGAAACCCCTCTAAGCATGTTTTTGGAAGCAAGTCTCGTTTGGACTCAGACCAGGGTTTTTAACCTCGTTCTCATTTATTACCTATGGCTTGTAGATAAAAACTTACTCTGCATTACCCAAGAGCAAATCTGCTACTTATTTCCTTTCAGAGTAAGCAGCCCCTCACAGCAACACTGTCAGGGGAAAGTGAGGTTACTACCAGAAGGAAAGGACTGAAAAGAGAGATAAAGAGGAGCAAAAGGAGACAACAGTCAATCCTCCAGTTGCCCGAAAGTTGCTGGTACAATTTCCAAACTTGTGTCACAGCACTCAATGAGCTGTTCCTTGGATAGCAATTTCCCAAGTGGGGCACAAACACCCCAGAGGACACCCAGCCCACACCAACAGCACCAGCAGGGACGTGCAGCCTTCCCACCTGGGGCCTTTAGTCAAATCTGCTTTTTGCAGGGTGGTTACCTGACCTGCAGAGCTGGCCCTGCCTCAGCCCACACACAGCCACGGCCCTGCAGGAGCCACCCCACATCCCAGGTCACTCCCCACAGTTCTCCTGCCTTTCTCTTCCTTCCCCTACACCTTTCATGCCTCGCTATCCAAACTCCACACCCAGCAAGTCTTAAATCACCTCCTCTGCAACGTGCCTCTGAAAGGAAAGCCAAAGGAGGGAATGCAAAGCTCTCAAACCACAGGACACTGTTGTTAGAAAAGGTGAACAGGAAATAATCCATAGGGTGTTACCCCAGCAAATGAAATCCCTGGCCCCCAAATCTGAGGATCTGGGGGACCAATATGGGAGGGGATATCTGTAAGCCTTGGTTACCACATGTATTTCCAGCTCACCATGCAAACACCAGAAGAGCCAGCACTCCTTGGAGGTTCATCCTGGTGTTCCCCAGGGGAAGTTTTAAAACTTGATTCAGTTTTAATCTAAAAGGAATTGACACATTTTTGACAACAAATGTGCAGTTTGGGTGTTGCTGCATTTCTGGAGGAGGTGCTGCAGGTCAGAGTGGCATCACCAGCACTGTAAGAGCAGGAGGAGCTGCTCCCACCTCGCTCCTGCTGAAGGGTCAGTTTCAGCTCTGCCTCCAATAAATTCACTCTAAATTTCTGCTTATTACAGGGATACTGAGATTTAAGCATTGTTTAACATCAAAACAATTCAAGAATTCCTCCATCACGCACCACTTCCCAAGTCATTAAATTTAGTCTAGATTTTTACCAGACAATGAAGCATTGAACAAACACAGCAAAGTCTCAGCTGGAGCACCGGGGCTAAAAATAGCACAGCTGCCAGTGAACATTCCCTATAAACAGCACAGTTAAAACATTTTGCATATCTTTTCTATGGGCATCTGTCAGCCACACTGTTAAAATTTCAATGAAAGCCTGCACAAGTTCTGTGGTGAAACACAAAATGCCACAAAAGAGACGTGAAAAACAAAGCAATGGTCATTAAAAAGTGCAAAGCAGGAAGGTCTCCTTTTCCTGACATTTAAAAGACACCACCCTTGGAAAAAAAAATGCCTGTTGCTAATGTTTATTACCAAGCTCTTCACTTGCCTGCTCCCAGCCCTTAAATGAAAAACAAAGTCCTGCAGAGGGGGAAACAGAGAAATTCCACATGGCATTCCTTGTCCAACATCACTTCTTGTTAACGTGCTGCTGAACAGATTTGCAGCTAGGAAAGATTAGTGAGGACTGAGTGCAATTTCAGTTGGCTTTAAATATAATAAAACCTCCTTCATTGTTATGTCACTCTGGGACACGCTGGGCCAATTTTCCTGTTGCTGCTTCCCTTGTCCCAGGAGAGTGCCTGAACCTCCAAGGTATTGACTATTTGGGTATAAGCTGATCTCTCATTTATCACTCAAAAGGTTTTGATTTCATCAAACAGAGAGAGAAAGACTAAATTCCAGCTGTTTTCAACAGATGTGCATCTGAATAGCTGAAAAAAACCCCAGCCTGACCTTGGCCTCCCAGCTCAGTGTTTGGAGCACTGAAATCCTGGGCTTTGCTGAAGATCAGTCAGTTTTCTCTTCACAGCAGCCATCAAAGGAGAGGAAGAAGAAAGCCTGTTTAATAAAACCCCTTTTCATAGAACACCTTGAAAAGCATCTGTGATAAACAGAACTGGGAGCAAGACATTTCTGTCCGAGGCTGACAGAGGCAGAAGGATCAGGAACACCAGCCCTTCAAGCTCTCCGATTCTCAGGGCTTTGATGCCAAGTGATTGCCTGCAGAGTTTTACACAAGGAAGCCCTGCAGCCAAAGCTGCATCTGGCTCAGATATGGAACTGTGAATGGAGCACCCAGGAGCAGTTTCTATCAGCAAAGGGAATTTTCAGAACCCTTCCCACTGCCCCCCATTCCTTCCTTGGATCCAGGAGGAAGGAGAAGCAGAGACACCCGGAACAAAGCCACAGACCCAAGTGCAGCCAGAAACAGGTGCTGCCGACACTGAAAATTTTCCTTCTACCCTCTCTGCCTCCCAAGTACCTTCCACTACATTAGATGGATCACCTGGGAGTAATTATAATTACTGCCATGATTCCTCACACTCACAGAGAGCTGGGAGTGAACAGATGGGCAGGGAAGGGAGGGGGTTCTGCAGGTAGTTTTTTTAACTAAGTAATGTTTACCTGCAGTGTGTCCTGAATCTCAGTGGAAGGCAGAGCCAGGAGATTTCAGCCACTATCATCATTCCAACAGAGATTAACAGCGGGGTGAAGCCTGTCTTGTTTACCAACCATCCAACAGGATGATTTAAACGTGCTGCAGGCATGATCCCATCAGCCCCCTGATAGCAGGCCTTCCTCTTCTGCTCGCACTTGCCCTCCCCATCAGTCTCCCTGTTCAGCTATTCCAGCCCTTCGCCTCCCAAAGGGACAGGGTGGCAAACACCCCAAAACCTGATGAATGTGTTCCAAGCACCAGGGCTGAGCAGAGAGCTCTAGAACAGAGGATGCCATCACACAAACCATCAAAAGAGCTGCTGCACTGCCAGCAGCTGAAAGTCCTGTACATTTCTGCTCATGCTACAGCAGATTGGCTCCATCTGGAGTCCCAACACAAAGCTCTCCCCTCCTCCCCTCAGATCCTTGCACAGAAAATGCAAATCCTGTTCCCTCAGCCCAGCTAAAAGCACCACAGCAGTGCTTTCCTGAGGGAGTGGTTCTCCCTGTACCTCAGGAAGCACAAGCCATTTCCCAAAGTAGGTCTGAGCCCTCACAGAGCTGTGCAGGCTGCAACCCCAGTCTGACTTTTCCTGCTGCTGCTGGGCAGGATGAGCTCCATCCCTCCAAAGGGCCAGCAGCAGCATCAGAGTGTGTGCTCCTCAGAAGGGCATGGGTGGGTGGGTGGCATTACCACTCAGGGGAGAGTGGGATGTGGCAGCTTATAAATATGTTTTTAAACATATATCTGTGTTATATATACACACAACTCTGGTGTTCAGAGCCTGAGGGATACAAAGCAGAGGGGGCTGGAAGGGGGGCTCTGACCCAGGATAATCAGGCTGGAGTCAGATGGCAGCACCCGAATCCCACTGGTGTTCAGGCACTCACCATCCCAGAGGGATCAGCACAGGGAATGGTGCCAGGTGAGATCTCCTCCCCAGTAAATGTGTCCCACTGCCTGACCCTCAGCAGGCCCCCTGTCCCAGAGCTGCTGATGCTCTGCTGAGGTGGAAAAGCTCCACTTCCAGGTATCCCTGCTCCTCCAGCCAGAGCCACAGGCCTACCTGGGCTCTGGGGGATCTTGGCAAAGGGCCTGGAGACTGCAGAGCACAAAAAGCTGCCAAGAGGATGTCTGGGAAACACACATGTGGCAAACCAGACCACTGCCAGTTCCTGTGAAGTAACTCCAACACTCCTGAATTTATGGCAACCTCCCACTAAGGATTCCTGATCTTTGAATAAGAGACAGCAAACTGTGCTCTGGATCAGCCTCGGAGGGGGGGACCCTCAGCTCCCTCCTTCATCCAGACTGGTAGGGTTTGTAAATCAACATTAAACCAATCCCCAAAATCTAGAACCTCATTCTGCTTTCTGTGCTCTCCACAGCCCAGCTGTGAACAACCTCCTGTTCATTCATTCACCTTCCAGTGGGATCAAAACTGCCAAGGCAAGTGTTCCTGCTGCAGAATTCCAGCACTCCCAGCACCCTGCCCAGCTGGCAGTGACTGCAGGCTGGACCCAGCCCCACCACAGACACCACCACTGCACAACCTGCTTTCTGCCTCTCTTACAGAAACATACCAAAACTGAAGAGAAAACTTCTCATACAGTTTGCAAATCCCTTTTTGATCTGCAGGTAAGAGGAGTTCAGCAAGTGCTGAGAGGCAGGAATCCCAGAGACAAACACAAAACACTCCACGAGAGATCAGCAGCAACAAGATTTCAGCTGGTTCAAATCCAATTTCTTACAAACATTCGGGCTGATTCCCATTTCCATCAAATCTGCCTGTATATTCCTCGTGTTCCTGACAAACTACAACATTAGGTTCACACTGGGTTACCTAAAGGAAACTAAACACATTTCGTTTGTCACAGTAACTGAAATGACAGCAAAATGTTTTGGTTTTGCACAGCACAAAAATAAAGGGGGAAAGGGAACTGCTGCATGTTTGGGAGTTTACAAACACTGCATGTGACAGGCAAAACAACCCAAAAAATCATGCAAAACAAACCACTGTCTGCTTAAAGGAAAAGCTGGAGCTCAGGGCTGATTGAGCTTCCTATTGTTTTCTCAGCAATGATTCAAAATCCTTTAAAACGTCCTGAATGCCAGGAAAAGAGGAAGTAGGACATTACACTAAGCTAAACCTTGCAGAGCAAGAGTAGAGTTTAAAATCTGCCCGTAAATCAGAATTAACTCCAGTGAGACAAGTCCAAGCCTGGGTTTGCACAGGCACCTGATGCAGTGTTGCAATTCTGCTTTTTATTCATGCAGTAACAAGAAAAAAAATAATGATTTTCAGTTAATGGCTTTGATTATGCTCAAGACATGATAAATATGCCTGGATTGCCAGGCTGGAGGGCAAATACAACCCCCTCTACTCTGAAAAAGTTCAACTGCAAAACAGCTCACAGGCTCCCAGTTTCTGGCTGCCTTAACGACAGGCAAAAGCACCAATAAACAGTTATTTCACACTAGAAGAGAAAGGCAGAATAGCTCATTTTAAAAATGCAACTGGGTCAGTGGCTGCCTCCAGCAGAAGCAATGGGCTCCTGAGTGAGTGCCCTGCAGAAACACACCCCTCTGCAGACCTCCCTCCTGCTGAGGAGGACAAATAGGCCCTTTTAGAGCAGGATTTTTAAAAGTGCAAAGTGATTTGGGGCTACAAATCCCCCAGGTTTCTGCAATGCCTTGGGAGCACAATCTTTAGGCTCTTTGGAAAATCGAGCCCTAAACTGCTCTGGGCTTGGTAACGCCAACCCCCCTGGTGACACTCAGCTCATGAGGAACGACAAGTTCCAGCAGTACATCTTTGCACAGAAACACCACCGCGTAATCAAGGACTTCCAAAGCTCTGTAAGCATCAATTAGGCCTCCAAACGCCTCGGAAAGAGCAGTTACCTTAATTACACAGACTGAAAGAGCTGGCCCGTGGTTAATTGAAAAGCTGGGTTAGTTACAGCTCCACGAGTGCTAAGCACCCACGGCTGAGCCCCGAGCTGAGCTCAGAGCACCCCTTGTCCCCCCGCACTGACCTGTCCAAGCTGGCCGCGCTCACAGGACACAGGGACAGAGCCACCCCATGCTCACCTACACACGGCGCTACCTGTGAGCAGCGGCTGCCTCTGCACTGCCAATTAAAGAGAACTGTGGTTGCAATTACCCCGACTAAGCCTGTTCCGGCTGCGGGATCTGCTTCGCTGTCTCTGAAGTCGTGACCTCCGGAGCAGTCGGTAGTAGTAAGACGGTCTCCCAGAACTTTTCCTGCTGTTCATTGACATTTTTGGATCTATTTTACACACACACACATGCAGGCAACAGGTTCACTCTCCCCTCTGGCACAGGAGCAAAAGTTCCAGCGTTTTAATGAACTGGAGGTTGGTTCTTTGGAGTGGAAAGGGAGAGGGGGGAAGAGGAACTCTTCACTTTACACATTTAAAAAGAAAAACAACAAGGAGAAAACGTAAAAGAGAGAGAGAGAGGGAAAAAAAGCACGCGGCACCGGAGTGCATGTCTCAGCTGAGGGAGGACTCGCAGCGAGCAAGATAAACTGTACTAACAATTCCTGCCCCCAAAAAGATAAGCCTGCTGGAGTTGGAATAGGAAGCCAGACTTGGCCTGGGCTCTTGAAACGTGAAGAATAGGCTGGAAGAAATCCTGGCGTGGATCGTGTCCGGCGGACAGCAGCATGTGGTGATCCCAATGTCCCGGCTCCCGGCACAGCCCGACCTGCCCCAGCATCGGATCCTGCAGGAGAGGCAGCCCCAGCACCGCTCTGAGCCAGGAGGGAGCTGGGAACGGCGGCGCTGGGCAAGGGGGGAATGATTTCCTGGCCATGGGACACATGGTAATAATCATCATGGAGCAAAAGCCCCGGAAAATAAAGTGAAATTTGAGAGGGGAAAACTTTAATTAGAAGTTGAATGAACAGAGCTCCAGACTCCCCTGGAGGCCCATTTCCTTTCAACATTCAAACTGAGTTATAGCACATCCCACAAATTAGAGAAAGGGCCTATTTACCATTTGGGTTCTGATGGCAGCAAAGATTCTGCCTCCGGCTCATGTTGCTCAATAAAATTACATTCAATGGGCAGAATTAACACTTTAAGCTATGGAAGAAAGTAAAATAAAAAATATATCCTAAGCAGATAAAAAACTACACTCCATATTTACTGTTTCAAAGGGTCAGAAGTGGGTTGTCCAGAATCCTGCACTAACTCTTTCCCTTGCTGGCACAAGAATCCCTCCCAAGGAAGAGCCCCAGACACCATTTCAGAGCCCCAGAGTGGTGGCCAAGAACTGAACACTGCCTCTCCCAGGCTGGCAGGTACCAGGGGAACCTCAGCCGAGTGGGATGAGCTGCAAACATCATCTGCACAATAACTCTCTGTGCTGTGTCCTCGTTTTGTCATTTTTCCCAGAGGTTTGTGCAATTTTATCTTTGTGGTGCCTTGTGACCAGGCTTGGCTGCGGACGAGCCTGCTCTCCAGTTCCAGGAGCTTCTGCAGAAGCTGCAAAGCTTTCCCAGGTTATCCTCTGAGGTACTTCCAATAAAAAGAGGCACAACTATCCCAATTCAGCACCCTCACCAGGACAGGAGTCCCTTCCCTACCACCAACCATCCTCCCTAATATTAGGATTTCATAAACTAAAGTCATGGAAAGCATCACAACTTTACCAACCCTGTATTTTCCCTTTTTCCATATTGAGCAGCATCCCGCTGACGTTTATCAGCTGAGAAAGGCCCTGCCAGGAGGGAAGCACAAGCCTCGATGTTCCCTGCAATCCATGCCTGGTTTTGAGGCCACACAAAAGGAAGGAATTCGGCGCCAGCTTTCAGGCAGTGCAGGAATGAGCAATCAAGAGGGCAACGACAAGTTCAGGTCAAGGAGGCAGATCCCAGCTGGACAGCAGAGGCTCCCTGCCCCTCGAGGGGATCTGCACAGGGACATTCCTCGGTGCTCCCCCCGCAGGTCCCTCTGCACATCCCACATCGAAAAGGCCTCGCTTTCTGCACATGGGCTCTCTTCTTATCAGCCAGAATGATTTCTTTTTCATATTTGGGCACATAAAAAAATACAGGAACCACTATAACCGTTTTCCAGATGACCAGAGACTCATCCCATGCAGCTGATTCAATTCCCAAACGGAGCTGAGAACATCCAAAATAGTGATGGGAAAGGCTGGAAATACTGAGCTTTGGTTAAGGATTTGCTGTAGACAAAAAGTCGAATATCCAGGTGTCTCTCTGCAATTTCATGTCTCAATAACTGAGCTGGGAGCTCTGAAGAGGATCTTTTACAATTACACTTTTATCACTAGAAATGTCTCTAAAACGGCCTATCCAATTTACTTTTCCTTTTGTCATTTCCAAGAGCCAAAAAAGGGCCCTGATGGATATGAAAGTTTACAAAAAACCATTTCAAAAGCTCACCTTTTGAAATGATCTGAAAGGGGCAGGTTCAGGTGGTTGTGCTTAACTGGAGCCAGGTGAGTCATCCTGGAAGCACCCTCTGTCCCACCTTTAGGAATTTTTAATGAGCCTTCAGAAACATTCATACAAGTGGCCACAGAGCAAGAGCAGTTAATGAGGGACTATAAACTATCCTGACAAGAGGAAGCAGCCGTATAGAAAAGCACCCCGTCCAACCCCCTGCCAGGGGCAGGGACACCTTCAGAGAGTCAAATCACACAACAGCCCAGGAGGCTCAAGAGGGGCCTCAGAATCTCACCTGGGCCAAGTTTTTTTGGGAAAGAGAGCCCAGGTGATCTTTACTTTCTGATCTGCACATTTAAATAATCAAAAACCACATCACCTTTAGGTTAGGAATCTAATTATTAGATGTAACAACAAATTGTTGTAATAAACTACATATCCTGCATTGACCTTCATCAAAATATTCATAGCACAATATAAATTACCCCCTAAAAATATATTTGTGTTTCAGCAGCAAACTTGCTGTTGTGTTGCTGCGGGGAAGGAGTTGATAAAAGTCTGGCATCACTGACTTTCTGTGCCAAATTTATGAGTTATTATTAGCAGAAGTCTCAGCTATTTACTGTGTGTTCTCCTACAATGGGTTTCCAACGTGGCGTGCTGAAAGGTCAGGGAAAAAAGATGAACCTCTCTCAAAGTGGCTGCAGGGCATCACTCTCCTTGCTTGCATGGAAGTCGAGTGTGTTTGACTCCAGGCAGGGAGGAGAAAAGGGATTTACACCTGGGACTCACCCAGCAGCAGGAACAGACACTCGGGGTGTTTCATCTCATGACAACATCCCACTGCAAGCAGCATCTATGTTGGCAAGTGGAATGAAAGATTAACTTGATTACACATGCTATGTAAAGCTTACTTCCTGATTAATTAATAGATTAGGCACTTCCAATTCATGTTTAAATGCCTGATAATGATCTTGTGCTCATATAACAAATCACTGATTTATATACACACAGTCTAAACTTCATTTTTCATGTGACAGATTATTTTCTCCCTTTCCTTGCCACATAATTTGCAAACTACACTACAGATATGGCTGCTCGTTTCACTTGCTTTTTGGCATCACATTACTCAGCCAAGGAATATTTTGGCAAGAATGCTCTTTAGCCATCTTCCTGATCAGGCTGACATGACAGCACAGCACAGAAAACACCCTCTTGTTTTAAAAGAATTCCCTGTTAACAAGTTGAAAAATGAAAATGCAGCTATTGTTTTTGAAGGCAGGTTTACAAAAACCGACTGGAAATCCTGCACTTGGTTTTTAAATACCATTGTGAGGGTGGTTTATTTGAATTTACGTCCTTCCTTCTGGCACAACAACACAGTGCTGCTCTGAGAGACGTGATTGTCCAAGTGCAGCTGATTCAGAAGGTGAGAAACCTCCTTGAAATAACAGAGGTAAGAAAAACAGTGTAAGAGCAAAGCAAGGGATGTTTTGAAGTGTGGGACCTGACTGTGACCAACACCTGAGCTCTGCTGAGCCACCACCCAGCCCTGCAAACCCTCACCCTGCTGGTGCCTCCCATCCCTGTGCTGATAATGGGAGAAATGACACTGAATAAAAGCATTAGAGAGAATCCAGCGAGGCACTCAGTGCCCAGTAATGCTCTTCTATTGCAGTATCCATTCAAACTGATTTTTTCTGCTTATTTTCCCAGTTATCATACAGCTCTTCCACTCATAAGTGTCTGTAGTCTATGTGTTCCCATCCCACTAATATGCCCATTATATTTTTAGAGGGAAAAAGCTGCTGAAAAGAACTCTTCCTACTGAATTTATATCCTTTATTCTTCTAATAGACTCGCTTTTACTGGATTAACAAGTCTAACTCTTTCCTCTGAGTATCCAACAACAGCTTGTCTTCACATCATGGTACATGCCTGTGGCAGCAGTTGGATGATCTGGTTTGCAGGGTTTGTACAATTCTTCAGTCAAAATGCCTCACTAATGCCGAGGAGGCAAAGCTTTCTGATGCCTGTTTGGTGTTTTATCCCAAGCAGTTGGGTGGCCTCAAAGCAGTGCTGGTAGGAGACACAAAGGGCAGTTCCCACAGCACAGCACGTGAAGGAACTGTCCTCCCACTGCCTTATTCTCCATCCTAAAATGAACTGTGTTGCTGCCCCCCTCCCAACAGGCACCTCTGAGGTGAACATGGAGCTTTCTGAAAACAGCAGCCCCCCCAGCAGGGCTGGTTCAGCAGCAGCACTGGACAGACACCCATGGCGTTTCCATTGCAGAAGAAAATGCAAGCACCTGCTACGACTCAGAGTGCAGGATTTCAACAGGAGTGCTACAAAGAATGAGCTCAATGGGACATGGATACAGAGCACACCTTAGTCTGCAGCCCCTAAACAATGCCCAGATATACATAGGTACATATCTATATATAGCAGGGCCCAAAGAACACCCCCAGACTGCCCAGCTCCCACCAGCCCCGGCAGGATGCTGCTTCACAGCTCAAACTGCACAGTCAGTCTTTGCTAATCCCAGACTAACTCAAAACTCTACTTATCTTTTCCTTTCTAAATCATCCCCAGGACAAGAGGAGAATCTCTTTTGAAATGTAAAGGCTCTATAATAAAATTTAGAAGGCACATATGGTACAAATATCAAGCGTGAACATCTCTTCCCATCTTGTACGATTCAAAGCCTGTGCAAACAGCACTTTTCCCTCGTTTTGATCATGCAGCCAAAATGAGTCATCTGTGAACAATTATGGCTCTGGCAGGGGCCTGACTGTTGGAGAATGAAAGGAAACACTTTATTATTGAAATGATCAGTATGCCAAGTTGAGAGGCGACTGCAGAGAATGTTAAGAGTCCTTTGTCCTCCTTCAGCCAGGAAAATCAAGAGCAGAGGAGGCAGCACCCCCCTCTCAGACACCTGAGAGCACCTGAGCTCGTGATGGGCAGTGCAAAGCACAGGGGAGTGGGAGCTGTGGAGATTAGTGAGGAAATATATGGCAGGAAGAGAAACACAACCTTAAAGCAGGAGGCCTGGCTTAAGAAAGTGTTGGTTATTCCTGGCTTAGTTCTCCCAGAGGAGTCGTGAATGTATTAAAGGAACACACAGTCAGAGGCTGCGAAGCTGAAACCTGAAACTATTAAGGGACATTTGTTGGGAGTTTGGGACTGGCTGAGTTTAACAGGCTCTTCTGAAAGGAGATGAATGGAATTCCCCTCCAGGAATAAAAATAGCAACGTAACAATTTAGCAGGAACACGGATCTCCCTGTGTGCAGCCCGTTTGATACTGCTGGGTCTGGGTCTGCTGCCAGCAGGGCCAGGTGGGATCTCTGGAATTCTCAGGGACCTCAGGATGGAGGCTGCTCGCTCAGGGGTGGGCAGGGCAGGAAACTGGGTGTGTTACTGGCTTGATGGACTGGGTGAAGGAGAGACAAGATGATTGGGTATTTGTCTTGGCAGGTGAGAGGGAGCAATGGGCCCTGGAAAAAGCCAGCTCCTGCCTTCATCAGGGTCTCACAGAGATCAGGAACCCCATGCTTACTAAATCAGGGTAAATGCCACAGATTCTCAAATTCCTGGAACTGAAGGGATTTTGGAGGGTCCTGTTTAGCTCGTTGTACAAAGGCACTTTTGTGTCCTACCAGAATTCATCAAAGAAGGGGCACACATTTCTTCCACATCGACTCCAGACAAGCCAACCTGGCAAGCACTAACACACCTGAGGTGGCCAAACAGTTCTGCAGCAATGCTGAAAACAGACACTGGGAACAGGAATTTCCCAAAATGCTCATTCTCCACAATTCCATGAAGTAGCCTGTGGTCCCTTCCCACAGGAAGGGGCAGTACTCACTGGAAGGCATCTTGTTACAGTCAAGGGCTCTCTGGAACCTCACCTTGGCAGCAACTGGAGTGCTCTTTTTGTTTGGGTCATGCCACTCATAAACTCCATTCCATAACCCCCAGGGCTGGGTATAACCAACACAATCCAGGGCATTGTGGAGCTTTCCCCAGTGGTGTCCCTGCTGGATTTTGCACACATGCCCAGTGCCCCTCTATGCAATTCGTCCTGACTTTTCTGAGCATTCCCACGCCCCAAAAGCCCCCAGAGCCCACCAGTGCTTTGGCTATTGCAGCCGAAATCACCCGGGTTCAATGTTGGCCCTTGCAAGGGCACAGACCCCGAGCAGTGCCCGGCCCGGCTCCGCAGGCTCTGCTGCCGCCCGCAGGACGGAGGGCGCACGGGATCGCTCACACAGCACAGCTTTGCCTCTCAAAAAGACATTTATACGGGACTTAGGAACGCGTTTTGTTCTTTTTGTCCCCTCCCCCTCAGAAACCAGGGAGTGAAACTTCCCGAGCTTCTCATACCTGCCATTTGAGCTGAATAAACTCTGCTTTTAGCATTAAATATCACCCAGGAAAACAAATACAAGGTGTAATAAATAGATACCTAATAAATGCACTATGAATATAGATAAATAATAAAATATATAAAATAAAGTAAATATATAAGTACAAATATATAATAAATACCTACTCTGCAATTCCTCTGTACAGCTCTGGGCCATCCCAGAGCTTTTACAGCCCTGCCTGGGAACCTTCCCAGCTTTCCCAACCTGCTTTTTCCCATGTCATACTAAAAAGCATATGTGGATGTAATAATTGCTAATCCAATGACTGCATTACTGAGTTAAACGTGCCAGCCTCAAAGGCTCCCAGAGCTGTGGATGGAGCGGCCTGGAATACTCCTCTGCTTTCAGGGACACGTGGGACAGGCAATAACCATTATGGAACAAGTCCTGTGCCCATGAGAGGCCTCTGCCAAGGAAAGGGACTTGGAGGTGGGGCCTGAGCAGCAGCTCCCAGTGCCTCCCAAAGCCACTGTGCCCATTGGCAGTGATGTCCCCTCTGCAGTGGCAGTGGCACCAAGCTGGGGCACACAGGGCGGGTGGGCACAGCTGCCTGGTCTCCAGGGATGTTGTCACTGGCTGTCCCCTGGGAGGGCTCTGACCCACGGGCCCGGCTCTGCAGCCCCAAACACGGCAGAGCTGGCTGAGAACATCCCACCAGGAGAGCAGGAGGGGGGATGTGGAGGAAGCTCCTGGCTATCTGCCAAGCCTCGCCACTCTGCTTTTTCATTTTTAGTTTCTGCTCTTTGCTGGAAAGTTTCTACTTATGCTCCCGTTTCCATGGCAACTGCATTTCTTGCCTTTCTTCTCTAGCATTAAATTTTTTATTTGATTTCCCTTCTTCCCAAGACATGACTCTATTTTTCTTTTGCAAAAAGGAATTAAGTGTTGTCTTCTCTTTGCTGGGTGGTATTTTTAAAGGAGGGAAGAGAAACTTCACTCTCAATGTGATGCAGGATCTGTCTAGAGGAGCAGCAGAGGTGATCTCCCAAGCAGGAATGTCAGGGGATTCCCCTGCAGAAAACCCATTTTCTGTAATTATCCTAACAAGGTTACGACATGTAAGAGTTCCAGATACTGTTGAACCCAACATTTTTTAAAAATTGGCTGCTTGTTTTTATGAGACCAGACCTGGCCATTTTCTCTACAACTAAACATTCTATTTTTTTTAAAGCATTACTTGTGTCTGCTGAGCGGTCTCAGGAGAACACATAATAGTTTCATAATTGGAACTGCACTAGGAATGTGGTCTTCAGTCCCAGACTGTAAGAGAAATCAAGTATTTTTGCTCTCAATGTTCTCATCTGGTTGGGAGTGGTGTTGGGGTGGGTGACAAACCAAAGGGACCCTTCCCCTGCCACAGAAGTGCCCTCCACCCCCTCACAGGGACAAAACCCCCAGAACTCAGGGAGCTTAAGGTAATTAATTTGTCTTTCTCTTGCCATGTTGGGACTGAATTCATCTGACAACCTGAATGAACTGGAGAATGAAAAAATTCATCAGAATAGCAAATCTGGATTAGATCAGCCCATTAGGTTTTCCCAAGATTTAGGTTCATCATAAACACAATTTATATGCTGTAAAGCCCTAAAATAATAGAGGTTTTCACACCACTTCACTATGAGACTCCCCACATCTGAATTCTCCAGCACACTGAGGCCATAAAGTGACCCTCCTGGACAGTTGTAGATTACAAGGTTTCCAGTCTTTATCTCTGCCTGGTGGGATTTCACAGTAAATTCTTTCAGGACTGAATAATTAAAAGAAGCAAACCCTCAGCATTTGGCTCAGGAGGGAACACAAACAAATCTGTCCATGGGTGCTATCTTGTTTGCAGCACATGTGCACAGATTTACATGCAGGATTGAGGCTTACAGCTCTGTTTAGATTTGTCATTATTCAGTACCTCCAGCACAGTGATATAAAAACTGAATTTGGAACAACTTTAAGAGTGAGCTGCTTTTATGATTATCCTAAATCATTTTATTAACCTCATTTAGCTTTTTTTTTTTTAGATTCTCAGAAGAAATAAGGGAAATGGGTCAAAGTGAGGAGTCCAGTGTCCCACACTTGGTTCATGCTTCTCTCCTGCTCTCGAATCCCTCCTCCAATGAATATATAGGTCAGGAATTCACAGGATCTTATAAAAACCTGGCAATGCTCAGTGTGTTTGCCAGCCAAGCTACTTTCGTTGTCAGATATTAAACATATCTGCCAAGACCTGTGTTGTAAAACCCCATTACAACATACCCTGTCATAAACTGCCCCTCAGTTGGCTCTGCTGCAGCCCAGATCCCCCAGGTGGAGTCAGACAGGGGAAGTTTGGGATAGCTGAGCGTGGCCTCTCTGTTTCCTTCCCTTTGGATCAGGGATCCAAATCATAGCCACACTGTGGCTTAGCTGTGGCTGTGTCCGGGCTCTGTGTCTGTGCTCTGGGCTCACCTCAGTTGCTGCAGTTCCTGCTTTAGAATCACAGAATCACGGAATGGGGCAGGGACACCTTCCACTAGCCCAGGTTGCTCCAAGCCCCATCCAACCTGGCCTTGGATGCTCCCAAGGGAAAAATGTCATCCTAATGTCTCATGTAAACCTGCCCCCCTCTAGCCTAAGGCCACTCCCTCTTGTCCTGTGACTCCAGGCTCTCCTGGAGCCCCTTTAGGCACTGGAAGGGGCTCTAAGGTCTACCTGGAGCCTTCCCTTCTCCAGGCTGGACAGCTCCAACTCTCTCAGCCTGTGTCCAAAGCAGAGGTTCATCCCTCACCATCCATCCTCAGTGATACAGAACTACAGTCTGACAAGAAGGTGTCCCTCTCACAGTCTCTGTACCTGAGCTATTCGAGCCCATTACAAATCTTTCTGTGAAGCACAGCCTGAAAATCATCATCACTTAGTCCCCAGTGGAACAACAGAGTCCCTGGAGGGGACTGAGCGGGGATTCCTGGGAATCCCTACAATCCTTATCACCCTCATTATTGCCTCAGCCACATTTCCAAACTCTTTTCTAACACTACTGCTGCCAACCCACCTTCCCAATAACGCCCATATTTGAACCCCCCTCATTAATTCCCCACAGTCTAATAGAACACAATCTTAACAGGATTTATTGGGACAATTAAAATTCAGAAAACAAGCTTCTCCGTGCTCCATAAAGCACAGCAAATGTCTTTGCTGCAGTCAGTAAAACTCTGCTGCCCAAAGCTGTGCAGTAACTCAGCAGAGCCCAGCAGGAACTGTGGGACCCTCAAAGCTGTGTGTGCAGAGGATCAATTAGGGCTGTGTTTGCAGCCAGGGGCACTGAAGGCCCCCAGGGATCCCACTGCCTCCTACACCTGGAGGAGCACAAAGAAGACTCAGCAAATGAAAGCTCTGGAGAGTTTGTGGTTGGTGTGTTGTGTTCAGCTGGCAGACACCACCCTGTGCTGCTGAAAGCTGGTTATAGGAGGGGCTTGGTGAGTTAACATTCTAATCTTGGGGAAATCAAGGAAAACTGAAGCTTCAAAAGTTCACTGAACAGGGAACCAATGGAGGGAAGGCCCATCAAGGACTCTGGGGTCACACAGCTGCCATTTTACCAGTTCTACCCAAAACTGTGACCAGCTTTAAAGCTGTACATTGAAACAATCCCGTATCTTAAGTTTCTTTAAGCAACAACACCACAGAATGGATTTTTCGTCCACCAAATCCAACAAACCCTGGTTGGAGTCACTACAAACAGTAAAAAGGCTGGAAGCATTTGGCTACACCACACTGAAGCCCCGATATACGTATTTATTCAATGAAATCACTTCTTTGAACCAGAGCACCAAAAAACCAGCTTGCATTTGGACTGCCTTGGAGAAGAGACGTCATGCTAGAGATTTTTCCAGTTACTTATAAAATAATCAGTTATTTAAAGTTATCTGCCTTTGAGAGGTAATTATTAAGTAAATTTAGAATATAATTGCCCTGAACACCGATAAACTTGTGCTCTGCACTGAGCAAGCACTCCAGGCAGGTGATAAATTGCAAAAGTAATGCTACATCAGTTCAGCTTCCTGCCGAGTCACCCTTTACTGCTCCAGTGCTGTACAGAATAGCCCCAGCTTTCATTACTAATAAAACACAGAATTAATTACTCAAAATAAAAGAGGCCTTGAAAATGTGCCCAGACACTGAACCACGCTGGCTTTTGCATTCTTTCCCTCCTTTTTTTCCTCCCATAAAGGAACCTCAAACCCATTGCTCGTTATTTCTTCAAAGCCAGCTGCCCCACACCAGGTTTCTGCCAGGTCCCTTCTGTTCCCAAGCGGATGCTCGTGACCTGCACGTTACAGCAGACACTCTGGGCATGAGGCTCCTCTCAAAATACTGAAACTGCTGGCTGACAGCATGATAAATTTCATTTCTCTGACTGGATTATGAGTGCAGTTTTGGAAATTCAGTCAAGCGATGGAAATCTTTTAGACAGGGATCCAAATCTCTCCAATGTCTAGTGCTGGACTGGAATTCTTCAGGGACTTCCAGGCAATTCTGCTCCAGCTTGAACAAGAAGAATTCTAGACCTGTTATTATTAACAGCTGGGAATCTTTATTTCCCTGCTCTGCTGTAAGAAGGATTCCAGCTTTTCCCAGAATCTGCAGGGTTTTGCAGGGAAGATTTGTGCCTGTTTTCATCTCGGCAGTTCTCCAGAGATTCACTTCAAGATAAAAAGGTTCCCCCCAAGTTTCTAGGAAATTTTAACTCATGTCCCATTTGTTCTGTTTCCCAAGACAGGGATGCAGGGCTTGGACAGTGGGAGACCTGCATCCTCCTCCTCTTTCCAAGTGACCTTTTCACGAGTGGGACAAGGAACAGGCCATAAAACTTTGGAATAACACAAACACAGTGACAAGGTTTCCACCAATTCATAACCAGAGTATTTAAAAGCTCCTGGGCAAACGTCCAGCCCCTTTGGCAGCTGCAGTTGATGTAGGAAGAAAACATGGGAGCAAGAGGCAAATCCAAGAAGCACAAGAAGCCTCCAGCAGCCAAACAGCTGCACGGGGAGCCCAGGATGGGCTCTGGAGTTGATTCTGGAGCCTGGCCATGGCAGCACCAGCCTGGGGGCCTTGAAGCCTCACCTGTGCCTGTCATAAATTCCCTTCATGGCCATGGTGACCTTTAGTTACCGCTTTGTCTGCTCAGAGGATAACTCTTTCTCATTTCCTAGTGCAAAACCAGCTGTGGATGAACAGATATGCAAAGAGGAGGGCTTGGATGCTTTTTCTGATTGCTAGAGCCAGTGTGAGAGGTGCTTTATCTGCCTGCCAGTGTTTCCCTGCAATACCTCACGATCTAAGGATGTATTTGGTCTGCTGAGCAACTGTAAAGTCTCCATCTCTGCGAGGCAGAGGATGACACATAAAGCAGGCAGGATTTGGAGCGTGGGTTGAATCTCATGTGAGAAGATTCCGACTGCAGAGTTAAAGGATTGGCTACATTTCATAAGGACAGAGTTAATTTTGTTGCTAAGAAAAGCAAGGCCCTGATGAGGATTGGCTCCAGAGATCACCCAGTGTGTGGTCCCGCCGTTTGAAGAGCTCTGCACGGCACTCACTCATGTTACATCAATTACTTTAACTAAGTTAGATTCAGAATAATATTTATAAAGCTGAGATCCACAGACCTTTTTGCAATCACCTGGGTACAATCACCTCATTCACAAGAGCTGGCTATAAATTATGCTAATCAGTGAAACACTCAGAAGATGAAGAGAGGTTTCTTATGTAGTTTTAAATGGATTCCTATAAAGAAAAAATTGGGGATATATAAAATTACAGAGTTCCAGTGCACATTCCTTTTGAAATCTCGGGTGTCAGTAATAGAAAGGTTAAAGCACTATGATCAGGAAATTTAAATTACGCCATTTTTTATGTAGGTGGGACCCCTCCTACCTCTGCACAATAATTAAATACAACTCTGGAAGGCTTTGCTGGACATGTATGTCATCTTAGGCATCGATCCTGAGCACTCAAATGAAGCCTAAATGAAGAGGCTGTAAGAGGCTCTCAAGGTGACAGCCCTATCTCTGACTAAGTCCCTCTGTTGCATTTTACCATTGTCTTAAAATCTCTTGTTTTGTGGCTTTTATAAGTCTGTGGCTCTTCCTGTAACCCTGGTATGTGAAAGCAGAACATCCTGAATGAAGACCCTGCCCAGGACCAGATGAGTTACCCTGGTTTATGGGGAGCTGGCAGATGTTGGACTCTGGAGCTGCATTTCCACCTGTCCAACAACACAGGACCTTCTCCGACTCCCGAGTTCCCAAAAAAGCCAGGAGAGCTCAGCCCAGGGGGTCACTGGCTGTGAGGTGATTTCCATCTTTCAGCTCAGGCACAAGAAAGGTAATATTCCACATGCTTTTAAACAAATGCCAGGATTTGGAGGTGAAGTACAGGAAATCCCGTATGAGGTGCAACATCTGGCAACTCTCATTTGGGCTGGCTGATGAGAAGGGAGGAGGATAAATGACCCCTCTAAAGCCCCAGAGCACACCCCCCAGGCAGGATTAGGCTGTGGGCACACAAAGGATGCCCCCTTAGCTCAGCCACTGCTGTCCCCCATCTGGCCTTGCCTCTCCTGGGATCCCAGCCCTGATCCTTGCTGCCCTGCCTGTGCCACAGGACAGGATGTCCCCACCCTTTCTGCAGTTCACAGGGTGCTCTGCACTGTCTTTACTGTTCACAGCACGTCACCAGGTAAACTCTCTTGACTTTGTCAAGTTCAGACTCCATGAAATTAAAATCCCCAAACAGAGGTTATAACTCCCAAGTGCCCAGACTTTTATAGGATTCCAACATTTTGCAGCCCACCCCTGATCCCTGTGACACGGCCCCAAGGGCTTGAAACCATTAAGGAATCTCCTTGTGTGTGGATTCTTCCTTGTTTCCATGAGGTTATTTGCACAGACATTGAACAGTGCTGCTGCTTGGGACACAAACTCCATTAACGGGAGTGATGTGCTGTCTACAATTAACTATGTGTTTGTTTTCTCTTCAGTTTCTACAGAATATGAGGAGTGATGCAGATGGTTAACAGCAGTGAGATTATAGTGATAGCTGTAAAATTTGATGACTGTTATCAAAAGCATCGTGTGGCTGACGATAGCAAGTAGCAATTAAAAAAAAAAAAGGAAAGAAAAAAGATTTTTCAGGATCAGGACAGGGAGCAGGAATAGCAAAGGAAGGTCAAAGCCAATTTCATACTAGAGGCTTTATTAAAATAAGAAGATCACTCCTTCAAACCTTAAGAGATCTGGGTTATCTGAAGCATTTGAGATGTGAATGAAATCCAAGTGTTGTGCTCAAGCCTGAAGCACTGACACGGGGAGAGAGAAGGCTGGGGTGGGAGTTTCACTGCTCAGGAAAGCAGGGCTGGGATCCAATGCCCTGGGCTGAACCAATGCCCAGGCTCTGTGGGCTGACACTCCTGACAGACCCCTCTCTCTCCATGGCTAGAAAATGCCCCACCACATGTTATTATAGGGAGAGACATCTACCACCACCAGCTGAATCACTCCCTTCCTCCACTTCCACCCACAAGACTTTGTTCCACCTCTAGAAATGAACTAGGAATCCGACCTGCAGGACAATGATACCCACAATTCTACCACAGAGCTCTCTGTTCAGCCTCCTCTTTGGAGAATTACCTTTGCTCCTGACCCAGCTGGAAAAGCTCTTGTATTCCTGCTTCCCCCTCCCTCTTCTGAGCTGCCATGGCTGGAACTCCAGACTTTCCAAAGCTCCAATGATTTATTGAAACCAGTTCTACTCAGTAAGAGCTCTGGCAAGCAGAAGCTGTGCTAATGCACCCAGCAATCCACAGAGCAGATCTCCCAAGAAAATGTTCGAGAAGGAACAGCGAGGGAAGGATGGGGAGTTTTCAATGCTCCCTGAAACATGGGAAGATCAGAAAAATTAGTATCTTTTATCTTAAGGTGCATATCTGTCTATTCACTAGTGGAAAGTTAGGGTTTGATTCATTGGAAGTTGGGACAGATGAAAGAACAGGACAGTCTGTTCCTTGGCTTGGCCTCCAGAGAACTCATCCAAAGCATCTGTAAGAGATGGACACTTAACCCTTCAACATTATAGAGCTTTCAAAATATCCATGTTACATCTACTGGGATACAAGTTTTTTACAGTAGGAGGAAGTTTATTATCCACTGGGGAATGTGTTTCTCTGTGCTGGTTTTTAATTTGTATTTAATTTATATTTAATCTCTATCCCACACCAAAATATGTACATATATAAGTAGCTTAAAATATTTAAGAACACTTCTTGATGTGGGATCCATTTGCAAGGAACATAATAGTGAGCACCAAAACTGAACTGATGCACTGACAAAGCATCAATATTTTCAAAACAGCTTAAAAAACTTCTCCAAGTCTCTCTTAGATGCCTCAAAAGCCCGAGATCCAGAAGCCAGACAGCAAACTCCAAAGGCTCCTAAGAAACCAAGATGAGCTTATCAACAACGTTAGGACATATTTATGCATGGAAAAATTTGGGGCAGTCTAAGTGAAATTCCTGCCTTCTTTATCCATGTCAAATTAAAAACGGGTATAACAACCTCCAAGGGTTAAGGGTGGCAAAGCACCCCAAAAGCCTGGCAAGAGGAAGACTTAGTTAGACTTGAAACATGAGAAAAGGTGGCCTTTCCTGATTATTTGGAAACATCTTTAGAATCTGAACGACCTACTTGGAGTGGTGCCTTTTACAAAGTCAGGGGCAACCTGCTGTCCCAAAGCTGGAGCCCCAACAGCTCTGTGCTGGAGAGTCCCTTAGGAACCTGGCAGCTTTCAAAGCCACACTGTTATTAACAGCTGTTAACCTGTTCTTTCTTCTTTAATCTTTTCATTCCACCCATTCAGAAGTCTTTTTGGCTGCCCTGAAAATCTGGCTGTTGGATCATCCTTTTGTTGCACATGTTGCACAGCTCCAGTGATGTTCAGCATCTCAGGAGGGAGGTTTGGTGTCATCTTCTGATCCTGGCAGTTCTGAGCAGGGTCAGGGTGGTGGGGGGCTTTGCCTTCAGAGATAAAGCCACGTGGGTAAATGATAAGCAAACCATATGTACTGATAGGAATCTTTCTGTAAGAGCCTGTTAAGAATAGACTTGTTCTCCCTTTGCTCCCCTGCCCAAATTCACCCACATGAGCTGTATTAAAAGCACAAGCTTGCAGAGATTATCAGTGTCTTCCATTTCTTTTTAATCCTATTAATAATGATCACCATTTCTCCAATCAATACTGTCAGGAAATCTTTCTGTGTCAATCTGCCCTTGATATAATTGCCACGAAGCTCTGGGTCCATTTTTTCAAGACTGAATTCCCAGGATGAGTTTTCATCCCTGGTCCAGTCACTCCACAGTGTTCCCAGGATGATATTCTGGGTCAGGGATCGAAGGACAATCCAGCCCAGAGCGGGTGCTTAGCACAGTTTCCTGTGAGAGAAGAGCAGACATGGGCTGAAATTCCTTGAGAAAAAGAAGGACTTCCAAAATTTCCATGAGGAAATTCAAAAATCAAACCTCCTTCTGCTGGTTTTTCACTTGCACAGCTGCTCTGCAAAATGGTTTCACACAGTCTGAGACAGAAACCAGGAGTTCTTTGGTCTCCTGTGCTTGCCATTAGATTGTCCCAGTTTTTCTGAAGTCCTTCTCTCCATTAGTGCTTCTCTTCTGTTTAAAACAATGGTTTCTGTGCTTTGTCTGACCTACATGGAGGCAACATATCAATTTTTCATCTTGATATTCTTGTCTTATCTTGATTTTCTTGCCTTATCTTGATTTTATGTTGGTTTTTAATATTTTGATAGTCTACTGGCAAGCACCAGGAGCGATGACATCATAGCAGGAGGCGGCATCTATTCCAAGATGCTCAGAGCCAGCAAAAATACTCCCAAGATCACAAAAATAGTTCCCATTACATTTTAGTCCTTGGCAAAGGAGTATGAGATTATATAAAAGGCAAAGCCAGCACAGATACGTGCAAAGTATGTGGTAATGGTGGAGCCTCATCCCTCTGGTTCATGGCTGCAAACTGGAAACCTCAATTCTAGGTAGGTCAGGTTTGTCAGGAGCTGAAGTTCACTAAAAGTGTCCTGATTTAGACTCCAGGCACCAACTGTGGCAGAGGGAGACACAATCTTTGTGACTGAAGTGAGACTGAACTCTCAGAGAAAATGTGGTGTCTAAGTCAGACAAGAGTGGTGGAGGAGGAGAGAAATCCATGTGGGGCCCTGAAATCAGGTGTACACACACAGTAATGTTGCACTGGCAGAGCTGCCACGTGAGCAAAGGAAGTACTTCCAATGCCACTCCAGTCCCATGACCCTGGACAAGGCTCTTCCAATTCAACTCCCCTTTATTAAAAGAGGATAAACCCAACACATTTAAGCTGCAGAGAAGTTCTGTGGATTAGAGAAGCACTGATGATCATACCAGGATATGAGGCACAGGCAGGCAAACCAAAAGTGCTTTGCAGCTACACAGGATCCCGTTAAAAGGCAATATTGACCAGTCCTGAGTGGTGGGGAGGTTTGGGAGGGATCCAGCAGCAAACCCTCTCACAAAGGTCATAACCAGCCAACTCTACCCGTGCAAACACATCCCTCCCAGTGACACTGGGCCAAGGAACTGCTGTCTGATGAAGTACAAAAAGCCTGTCCAAATTGAGCAAGAAATAAACACACTTTTCCCACCAGCTGGGGTTTGACTGGAGTGTGCACAGGAGCATTGCATGGAGTTACAGAGCTTGGATTCCACAGTCCCACATTCTGTGGGTCACCTCTGCCAACGGCTGAGAAACCTCCTGCCAGGTCTGGACTGGAAGTGTTCAAAGGGCAGAGTTCTATTCCTTGTGCACTCCACTACAGTCGTCCAGTCTGGACCAGTGACAGGGTGGGAAATGTACGACTGACACTATAATTGCACCAAAACAAACCTAAGTGAGCATTGTTTATTATTATTGTCAGCAGCAATGAATGAGAAGGAGCTTTTCTATGGCCAGAAATGTGGTGATTACTGGAAAACCCCATTTTTACTGGCACATGCATGGCCTCTCAAGGCTTTTTTAGCAGCCATACAGTGAGAGGCACACTGAGACCTTCCTGGTGTTGCACCTTGGTGTGATCCAGGCATTCCCTCACAGAGCCATGGAACAGCCTGAGCTGGAAGGGGCCCACAAGGCCCAGGGAAGCCCAGCTCCTCATCCCTCTGTGGCTTGCCACAATTTTCCTGATTCAGGCTTCAGCACAGTGAATTTTCTGCTCGTTAAAGGAGTCGCTTTTGATGATGTGGCATCTTGCCAGAAAAATGACTAAGTGAAAGGATGTCTCACTGTTAATTTTGGTGACACTGCAGACAGCAACAGCTCTTTTCTGTATTACATTTGCTCCATGGGCCTGAGTGTAAGATGCACAGTAGATGTAAGGCCTTCTCTTGTTTATCTAAGATTGATTCAGTCTGTAAAGTTTGGGTTAGATCACGTGTCAGTTACATAAATACTCTGTTCCCTTCATTCCAGGTACTAAACATTTCTCAGAACTCATATCATGCAACTCACACACTACACACTTAGAATTAACACACCAACACAAAGGGGAAGCTAAAAATCAGCTATTTGCCAAAAATAAATTACAATGAACTTCCAGTAAAGCCTTAGAAATAGGCTTTGCAGATTTATCCTTGGAACAGACCCCAGGAAATTGAATAACCTGACGCAGGAAGGAGGGCTCAGATTCTGCAGAACATCAATATTTCACGTCCTCCCTTCACTAACTTTGCCTTGTGTAGACAGAGGAGTCTTACTGAATGTAACCTTCAGAAAAACAATTATAACTATATTATCAAAGTCACATCAGAAAGTTCAGGATGTGCTAACAAGAGTCCTGTAGTGCCAGGCCTGTTGTGGAGGGTGAAGGGATGGCTCCAGTGTTCTCTCCAGTGACTGAGGCTGCCCCAGCAGGTCACTGAGAGCAGGATTTAATGGGCTCACAAACTACATCTTGTCTTCTTGAAGTGGGAATCCAGACTGCTGAAAACTGTGTTTGGTCTGTGATAACAGGCTGAAAGAAATCCCATAAGCAGGAAAACAAGAGTTGAGGGAGTTCTCTGTATAAAGATGCAAACTCAAAAAATAGCTGCTGTCCTGAATTCCAGTTACACTCCCAGTGCACAAAGTTTGTGTTAAGACCTACTGTAAAACAATTCCTACACAAAAGAGCAAAAGACAGTCATTGTTCCAACTCTGCTCATTAAAGAAATTCAGAGACAAACCCCAGTCTTTGATCTCAGGCTTTGCTACAAGGCAACTGTACAGTGCGAAACAGAGTGCTCATTCCGAACAAAACAAACCCCCTGTGCAAGAGAAGAGCCCCCGAAATTCCAGAGTCCTTCTCTGCTTACCTTTGCACAAGCAGGTCAAATCTTTGGGAGTAGTTTCTCAAAGCAGCTCAGACATTCCATGTGGACCCTCGTGCTGCAATAAACAGCTGCACAACTCCCTGGTTTATCCCCCGGGTTGCCGTGCATGCTGAACCCCAGCAGGAATCCCACGCAGGGAGAAAAAGAAAGGGAAAACAACCCCAAAACGCACAGGAGAAGCAGCTCGGCCCTTGAGCAAAGCACAAAAAAGTTGAGCGGGGAAATAGGAAGCAAATCCAGCGACAACTAAAAGTTTGGATAAGAAAGGGGGAGAGCAAAGTGCTCCCCTCGCCCGCAGTCGTGGCTAAAGGTGCCTGTGGAGCAGAATCCACCGCCGGCTCCTCGGAGCAGATGGTATTCACACATTATTCCCGAACAGCAGCATTCCCCAGCCCAATCAGGAGGCAGCACTCAAAAGCCAAGCGCTTCCCAGACTCTGTTACAGTTTTCAATAGCTATAGCACAAGATGAATGACTCAGAAAATGAATAAGCAGGGAAAGAAAACCTGGCTCTCTCTCCTCGGCAGAGGCACAGGCAGGCGGGTCAGCAGCCCTCGGTGCTGAGCAGAGCTTCCAACTCAAATGCACCTGCTTTTTGCCCCTAAAATACATTTTCTGCAGCTTGAATTTCTGGGATAATTTTGAGTTAGAAGTCACAAAAATTAAATCTTGTCTCTTTTGTTTTTTTTCTTCAGTCTTGAAAACAACAAACATTTGTAAGAGTCAAAATAAGGATGAACTCTGTGTGTGTGCTCTGCCAGAAAACCCAGAGAATCCCCTCCTGCCATCTCTTGCTGAATAAATACATCAATATGGATTTCTAAGATTAAGGTCTGACTTTACAGACTCCATTGCAAATGATATGTAAAGAAGCAAGATTAATTTCAAAGTTGTCTCTTCTAAACAGATTAATATATCCTCAAAGTTTAACAGGCAACTTCAGATGACCACAGAAATATATGTAAGAAAAAAATGAAATAAAAATGACTACTGACTTCCAGGGGGAGTATAACCATTCACCAAAACCTGGCCAAACAGAACTGGAAAACTACTTCCAACTGCTTTGTGTAGCTCGTAGAGCGGCCCATGCAGAGCACTTGTAAATACAACTCCTCAGTCAATGCCTGGTTTTCCCGACAGCTGCAACCCAGGAGCAAAGGATGAGCTGCTAAACAAAGCAGGTTACCCATGGAAACATGCACAGCCCCCGTCTGTCCCTGGAGCACCAGAGTGCACTGCTGAGCACCGGACACACCGACAGCCCCTCTGGCTGTGCCCGTGTGCTCCGTGTCCCGCAGCAGCTCCCGGGGCACTCACAGCCTCGGGCTTTGCTGCTGCTCAGGCTCAGCTCTGGCAGAGCTGTAGGCAGGCTGCAGTCGGGCAAGTGGGATCAGTTAAATCACTGAAACTATTTGGGGTGAGAAACATTCTCCCAGGTCCCCCTGGACATTTTCAGATCTTTGTCTGTGGCTGTAAATTGATCCTTTGCATTCCTGTCTGACACATGGACTGTGAAAAGCTCTTCAGGGATATTCCCCCTGCCATGAGTAATGCTCTGACAGCACTTCTACAAATAGAGAGCCAGTTGTAGAGACAATAAAACATCATGAACTCTGGTCTAACTTTTACTATTGTTATTTTAAGGCAACGTTTTTTCTTCACTCTGGACCAAATAAAAGAACTCTGCATCTTACTTTCCTAATTCCAAACCAGCAAATATGGGGATTTCTCCTGAGGACTGAGGGCAGGACCCATGTCCAGAGGCATCATTTTGCTCCATCAGCCAGGTCGTGCCCACCAACGTTAAGCAAACAAACCCACACATAAAGCTCAGCACAAAGAACAAGGCTCGTGTTATTCCATCTGCCACAGCTGCCCACCAACCTCCAGCTCCAGCCAGAGAAGCATTTAAAGGTGTCAAACAAAACTAGAGGCATATCTAGATCGGGCAGGAAAACAAACATTTCTTGAAACTTCATTTTGGCCGATATTTTCTGATCCTGCATTAAGCTCCAGAGCAGCCAAAATCATTGACTCAGTGAGCAAGGCATCTGCTGGGCCCCTGAACCTGGACCAGCAGTAGGAATGCTTGGCAATTAAAGCTTTTCCATGTCTCCATTCCTTGGAGAGGCTCGGAGGGGAAGCACATCCACATGGGAACATTATCAGGTGGGACAACCACGTGAATGCACTGAGAAAGTCCTGGTCAGACACAACAAAGACCCTGAAGTGCAGTGGCTGAGGGTGAGCAGCCCTTCATCCCCTCTGCCCCTCAGGCTGGGGGTATTTGTTGGACATGGATGTAAAGCTTCTGGCCTACAAATACCTGGATACATCAGATGGATGCTTTGAATTCCTCATCATCTCTGTTCCCCTGAAATCCCCTATCTGTGACCCTTCCATTCCATTTAGTTTTACTGAATTCTCCTTCCAGCTCGGGCTGATGTTGGAGAAAGTTCTGACAGAGACTGGCCGTGGTGTTGTATGGTAGAGATGGATCTGGGGGGTTTCCTCACAATGCTCTGAAGTTTCTCTCTTTTAGAAGAAATATAAAAGAGGCCTTGAACTTGCTTGACTGTGAAAGGACCCTGTTCTTTGTAAAAAAGAATGGAGACCCTGCTGTGACTGTGTCCAGCACCCCCAAGTGTGGATGGTTACATTCCAGTCACTGAATGTTCCCTCAGGATTCCATATGGATGGTTCCACCTTGCTGTGTGCTCATCATCCAGTGGGCTCCTCGTTTATTGGTTGGCTCTACCCTCTTGGAGAGACTTCAGAGGGAGACAAGGGAACTGACAGCATGCCACAGTTGTCCACAATTAGTTCCCAACCTGGAAATTGTGGGATGTGTCTACAAATCATTGGACAGCAATGTGCTGAATCCTCGGTCTCCTATTCCCTGGAGCTTGCCCACACAACTCTGCTAACAAACCACATCTAATCTACAAAAAATCCCATTTTCCCAGCGCTTGCTTCTGTTTTCCTCTCTGCCAGGTGTGATTTTTGATGCACACCGTGGTGCCTGTGAGGCCAGGATGGCACTGCTGCCCTGGAACAGTGCAGGAAGAATCTCAATTATCCACAGCACACAAAGTTCAAGCCTGGCTGTCATCCAAGTAATTCACCTGGTTCACTGTCTCTGTCAGAGACTGAAGAAAATATGCTGTAATTATTGTGTTATTAAAGCACAATGGTTTGATTTCATTTCTTTGTGGCAAAAAATCTGCATTTGTGATTCACACTTATTGTGTAGGGAACTTGATTCCACTAAAACCAGTACTTGGGATCTGGTCTACAGGGTTGTTCAAAGGGTTTAATAAAAACCCTGTGCTCTTAAAAGATTAACAACTAAATCACAAAGAAATATTGTCAGGACCCAGAAAACACTCAGAGGTGTTTCCAGTGTTGACTAGAGCTGTATAAACTGAGATCTGAGCAATTAGGAGACACAATGAATACATAATTCAAGATAGTTTGTACTCAAGACTTTGTACACAAATAAAACATCTTATAAATCTTCCCCAGCTTGCAGAAAGCTGCTGAGCTGTCTTTTATTCTTGTAGCTGCAAGTGGCTATAGTAGAAAAGAGAAATCTGTAGCTCTGATATGTCATCCCTCCGAAATGGGTAATTTAGGGTTATGGTTTTGGAATCAGCACATTCCTCAGCACTTCTCTTCCAAGATTTTTTTTTTTTGTGAAAGGAATCAAGTAAAGACATGCCAGCACGTTAAAAAGAACACTTCAGAAAGTCATAGCTGTGAGACATCACCAAATGACAATAATCTTTCTTTATATTCCTGCATTTCGGAGAATGGAAAGAGAATGTTTTAATGATTCCTTAAATCCATATGACAACCTGTAGGTTCATGTGAGCCTTTAGCCCAGGCACAAAAGGAGAAAAGTTATGGAACTTCCATCTCCTTTCACAAACATCAAACTGGGAGAGCAGCCTGTCAGGTTTGTGTTCAAAGCATCAAAACACTGCAACTCAGTAAAGGATCATGGAGAAGAATCCAATCACCTTTGCACCCACAGGTTATGATTTTACTCCAGTCTGTTACACCAAGGCAACTAACACAGCTTAAATCTCAGGCCCAAAATAAATGAGTGGTCATTGCTTGTTCCAGTTACAAGCAATAACAAATCTAGAAGGCATCTCCATGAAAAGTTGGCAGCCTAATCTGATTAGGAGAAAAAACCTGCCTGTGCTAAGAAATGAGCCACAGCTTCCCAGCCTTGAATATTCCACCAACGTCCTGTGAGCTGAGTTGTGCATCTCAGTAAGCAAATGCAAGGGCTGGAGGAGGCAAGAAAGAGCAACTCGAAAGGATATTATTGCCACAAATTCTCCAGAAGAGCCTTTTCTGTCACTAATGAACTATTGATTGCACTGGCAATAAGCACCGAAGACGGAACTGAGGCTGAATTTTAAGGTAGATGGGAAACCCCCACGGCCTCCCAGGCAGAACAAAAATTAAAGAACAGATTTCATTCTGGTGGCAGAGAAAGGGCTTTGATTTGACATTCTCGAAGGTAAGAGGGCACTTTGCAGCAAGCACAGGAGTTTTGTGGTGTGGGCACTTCCCAAGGCGCTGACACTTGCCACGTGAGGAACCCAGTGAGAGGAACAGGACAGTCCCCAGCGTGGGCAGAGAGGGCTCTGGGACAGCCAGAGGGGAACGTGCTCAAGGGGGCAAATCTGTCTTACCAGGACTTTGCTGGCACATCTCTGAAAACTCTGTATTCACTGGATTCAGGCAGAACAATGCATGGAATACCCGAGCAGCAGAGGAACCCTCAGTCCTGCAGTGCTGCAGCTCCAGCAGCAGCACAGCCAAGCCACTGACCTTCTGATCAATAAACGGTTCTGCCCATTTGTTTTACAGTGAGAGAGTTTAAATCAAAGTAATTTAAAAACACTAAAAGGAAGATGGGGATTTACATAGTTATGAAGGGAACCAGTACCAATAGCACTTATCTCTCATTTCCCAGCTTATGAACATTCCCAGTGTCTCCCACTTATTAGGATATTTTGTAGGAAAATGAGTTTCTGCACACTGACAGAACATACACATCTGTAAGGAGAAGAATGACAAACCTGTGCATCTTAAAATATGCATTCTAAATGCAGTGAGCCATTCTAACATATTAGAGAAAATAAAGTTACATCTGTATTTCCCACAGAGCCAAGACACTCTCTGTGACTCCAAAGGTCCAGATTCTAATGCTGGGACAGGCAAGAACAGTTGCCTTTATGTTTGTTAACATCAGTGCAAACTGTGCATGCAATTCTCTGATAATCCTAAAACTTCCTGCTGCGAAGAAAATAAGATTTACTTCTGTACCTCAGTGATCTAAGAGGAGGTATAAGACATGAGAAGTAGATACAGTTCTTCTGCAGAGGAATTAATATAACTAGATATGAAAGAGAGTAGAAAAATGAAATAAAAAGGGTGATCCCCCCGTTTAACATTTTCATGGCAATCTCATCATTTGAAACACCAGCAATGTGTCCTTGATTGTGCTGATTCGATTTCAGCCCGGCACAGAGCCCCGAGTGAGGCAGGGCTGCCCACTTCTATGTGCCCAGTCAACTGTTCACATACTTTAAATGTTACTTCATTCCCCTAACCACATTCTTTCCACACAGTTTTAGGTCTCTGTGATATTAACACTGCACTTGTGTCCCTTGAAGCTCTAGCTGTCAGCAGAGGATATGCTGGGGAAATACCTAAGTAGCTCCTGAACAATATCTATGTAGCAAGTGCAATACTTTGGTGGATTTCAAACTGTATTCAGAATATACCCTACGCATATTAAAGAGCTGAGAATCAATTTCTTCTAAAAATCACCATCATAAGTTCTTTTCATAAACAGGAACAATTTGTCATCCCCAATGCAGCCAATTCTCTCCACTAACAGAGAAATAAGATTTGCGATTGCAAACAACTTTTTCCCCCAATTTATGCTTTTTTGTATGCCTTCCAACAGACTAGATAGCAGAACATCAGCATGTGGAATGCTATAAATCCATGGAATAGCTGCAGTTTTAGCCGTGGACTTTAATTCCAGGGTGAATTTATGTGGTCCTTAGCTAAATATATCCTCCTAAGTAAATTACTCATGCGACTGCCTGGAGGAAAGCTTTCTGCAGATAAAGAATCTTCTCCCCGACGCTCCGTGTGACAGCACACACAGCACAAAGTTGCATCCTTTTCTTAGTGGCAAAAAGCCCCCCAAACTGACCAAGGGGAATGCAGAGGTCCCCTTCCCTCTGCACAGACTGCCCAGGACACAGGCTAATCCTGCCTCACTCCTGCTTCTTCCAAGGGTACAGATCAATATCTCAGCCCACGACATGTTTATCTCCGGACCCTGTAGAGAGAGGGATTTCTAAGATCATGTGAAGCACATCACCACAGTCACTTCTACTTAGCCATGCAGAAGACAGCACAAACACATGCCTATCCCTGTGCTTTAGGATGGGTAACTCAGACACTTTCATTATCCCTTTTTTCCCTCTCTTTTCTATGTTTTCTACTTCTTACCATTGGAGTTGTCCTGGTCCAAAGGATTATCTGGTTCCATTACTTCAAATAAAAGCATCCAACATGCAGTTCTCCATGCAGCAGAGGCATAAAAACACAGCAGTTGCCTAAGCTGATTCACCTGATTTATGAATTAGTGCAGCATCCATAAGAGGCTGTGTTTCTTCTTTTGTATTACATCTGGCTCCTTTTCCAACTCGATGGCTGGGTATTACAGCATGCAGGCCTTTTTCCAGCATCCTCTTAATGCATTATATTTAAAGTAGCAGCAACCTTTTTCTCCCATCCCCCAGACTAAGTTACAGCAGTAACTAGGCTGAGCTGGCAGCGAGCGGAGCTCATTCAGAGCAGGACCTGCGAGCGTTCTCCGAGTCGCGTTGCTGCATAAAGAGAATGATTGATACAATAAAAAGTAAGTGGGCTTTGACACAGCACGGTTTGCACTGCAGAAAATCCCACCAAAACCAGGCAAAGGTCCTGAGGGTTTGGGGAATGCCTGGCTGAAGCCACCAGTCTGCACCCCTCACGCACAAACACAAATTATGTCCTGTTCCCTCCTCCTCCTCCCCCCGCTACGATCTTTTATAACCCTGGATCTCCTCCAGCAATAGTCTGCTCCTTTACTCAGTTTATAATAAACTCTGCCATTCCCTTGTGTCCCTCGGGCTGCCTTGGAAAGGAAGGAGGCTGTTTGCAGGATGAATAGCCCAGCCGGTGCCTGCCTGGGAGCAGCGACTGCGCCGGGCACGGGGAACTTGCTGCAGCAGCAGCAGCCCTTGGCTGGGACCTTGTCCTGCATTCCCCTCCTCTGCCAAGCCGGGACTGCTGCTAAGCTGGCGTTTAGGAGCTCCTGCAAATGAGCTGAAGGGCGAGCCCCGGCTTTGCTGGACTCCAATGGTAAATGACACCAGAGTCTCTGAGCAGAGCCCGGCTCAGCTGACAGCCAGATCAGGGTATCACAAGGCAGGTCACCTTCACTCTGCCACTTGGGTCTGCCTCCACCTCCCTGGGACCTCACAGAATTCATAACTCTCCCCTGTGCCTCAGTCTCCTATGATAGTGACACTGAGATACATCTTATCTTGCAGGAAAAAAGCTGAAACCTCCCAGCTTTACATGCGTTGAACTTCTTGGATAAATGACAAGGCACAAGGGCTGAGGAAGAAGACTATTATCACCTGGCTCAGGAATAAAAATATCATTTTCTCTGAAGACATGTCCACAAAATACCATCTCATTTCTCCTGAACAGACATCCACAAAATAACAGAAAAATATATCAGTGTGCAACTCTAAACTAAGCTGTGCCTCCAGAAGATAAATTCATAAGCAACAATCCTGAAATAATTCTTCAAGTCCAGCTTTCAGGATCAGTTTTCCTTTGATCCCACGATCCAAGTACTCCAGCTAAGGCATTAGAACATACCTCGTTTCAAAGAATCGAAGGCAAGAATTGCTCTAAACATCAACAGCCCATTTAGTGCATTTTGGGTTTGTCACGGCCAATGCCAGAGGCCTCTGAGGCAGGCAGGGGTTTCTATTTTGGGGCCCCTGGGTAATGCTCCTGCTTTAGCAGCTCCCTGTTCCCAGAGTCCTGTGAGCAGTGCTTTGGAGCTGCCTGTTGACGCCGGGCGCTCCAGGCTGTGGGCGGACAAATGAATGGCTGGCTGAAGGCAGGAAAACACGGAGCTCTGCGTGGAGAAATTCACCAGCAGCTTGGGAGGACTCTGGTAATTGTGCCTTGCAAGCACATTCTAGCACTGTTCCTGAGGATTAGGCCATATTAATAGAAGAGAGACTCATTTCCATCGATTTAAGTATTGCACAGTCTATAGCCCCTATTAAACACTGCTCTGAGATCTGTGCCCTGGTGGAAATTACAGTGCTGCAAACCCTCCATTCTCCCCCCTCGCCCCCCACGCTCCCGATGTTCTTTACAACTTCAATACTTCTCCCACTCGCTGCCAAAACAAAAAACCTCCCTCTTTCCACCTTCCCCACAAAACCACCCACTCTGTGAGTCCCAGCACATGGCACTGCCTGTTAGTGCTCCACCTGCTCTGGGCTGTGCACTCAGAGCCAGTGTTTGATGGGAAAGGTGTGCTGACTTCTCCCTGGACACACTGCACCCCTCCAGAGCAGCCAGAACGGGGGCAGAAGGGATTTGGAGAAGTTTTGGGCATGGGGAGCCCTGAGCAGGTATCATCTGCCTGTTCTGTGTCCCAGGCTGTGGGGATACAAACACAGACTGGGTGACTCACTGACACAGCCTTCCTCCATCACAAGGGACTAAAAATGCCTGGAGAATCATGACTGCCGACGTAAAGGAATCCACAGTTCTGTGGGGAACATCTGAGTCAGGACAAATTACATGCCGAGAAACAATTTGTATTCTTCCATGAAACAGATGTTGCATATACATAACATAGACAATTTAGAGCCAGGAAAGAATAAACACCTGTGAAATCTTTCCTTTTGGAGAGTCAAAAATAATCCAGGAATGCTACAGAACAGCTAAGATCAAGAACTCAAGATAGGAAAGTGAAAAGCAACAGTTATTTAGACTTTAATGACTTTATGTGACAACCAATTTGATTTTAATGACATCCAAGTGATTTGCTGATCTGTAGTTACAGCCCTAGTAAAAATTAATCCTTGATGTGTAAGTCAGCATGATGTCAATATTTTGGCTAAGACGGTATTCACAGTTCCTAACAATTGTGCAATTGTCATACCTTCTTTGTTTGAGCTCAGCTCATGCAGTGAGGCAAAGGAGCTCATGCCATGGTTTTGGAAAGCAAGGGACAGTTGGAAGACCAGGGCTTTGATCACTTGGGATTTTAATTGCTCAGGCACTGAAAGGAAAGCTGCAGAAGTGAAGAGGGAAATGATTTTCAGTCAAATGGCTGAATGGTCAGAGGCTGTCCTAGACCAAATCCTAGGAAAGGAGCCAAGAGCACTGAACTAATGAGTGTGGAAAGAGAAGCAGAGCTAGAATGTTCTCTGGAATACCCATGAGGTTAAGTAGAACACAAAATGTCGAGTTTTGGAAAGCTGACTCTTCAAAGATGGAATTTAGAAACCATTGGAAGGAAGTGGGAATTAAATGTTTTCTGCTTGTGTCTAATCAGAGCATCTCTGCATTCCCCTCAATGGCTGGTTTGCAGACAGAAAAAGAACTAATATCTAATTGCCTAATGGCTGTCTGATGTTTGCTTCAGCAGCCTTTATGCACCAGGCTCCAGTCGTGCTCAGTACGTCAGCCTTTGGAAGAACTGGTAGCTACCACTTCCTAACTCCTGTGTCTTCTCCTAACAGATGGAATCATCACTCACGTTGGCATTTATTTCACCCTGTAATGTGAAATTGTAAACAAGACGACCCTTGCTTAAAACTTTGGGCAAATAATCTGCTCTCTCTTGTACCAGCCACACAGAGCAGCACTGAACCTTTAAGAGGAAGTAATGGAATAATTCCAGATTGAGCAACACAGTCTGACATAGCATAAATGTGGGGATGTAACTGCTCTTGGATTTATTTCAGGGCAAAGGATTTCTGTTGTAGGTCTGTTTGGACCAGGTATTCCTCCTTCATGGATAGTGCAAGGATTGCAGTCGGCAGAGTCCAGGAAAGGCCCATTTTCTGTTCTAAGCCACCTGCTAGCACTTCAGGCTGGATGTCTGCAGGACTGGGTGGGAAGGGCTCCGGCTGCTTTCCCCAGGGGCAGAGCGGGCTCTGTGACTTGGCTGCCCTCGGAGCAGGGAAAGGCTCAGCGTGAGGCCCCAGCTGCCACCCCACAGCCCCTCTCTGAGACACAGTCACATGTAGGAGGGAGCAGTGAATGCCTGCGAGCTGAAAAGCCAGCGAGGCACAGACCTGCTTAACAAAACCATTTGCCAAGGTTACTGGGGGTGTTGTCAAAGCCTCCTCTTTTGTGAGGGCTGAATAACAATTCATACCCAGGAACCGGCTTCACTGTTTCTTTGGCTTTACCTGGCAAGTTTTCAAAGTCACTGCTCATGGCTGGGGCTGTTCCCATTGAGATGCAGCTTATCTTGCCCTGGACAGCAAGTGCAGGGATCATCCGACTCCAGAAGTTCATGCCAAAGCCCTTTTGTGTTGCTTTGCTGCTTGAACTGAGCCACAGCTCTTAGAAATGTGCTTGAATGTGACACGAGCGCAAACTGGAAACGACACAGCCTCGGTTACCTCATATTGCAGGGGAGAATCCCCCTGAGAGCAAATGAACCTTTTATTTGGTACATTCAAAATAACTGGGATCTTCAGGCAGCCCTGATGGCAGATCAGCCCAAGATTCTGTCCATGGAAACATCCCTGCCAGCCAGCACAAGTCTAGGTAAGAGAAAACATAACCTATTTTAAGCTTATTCCTCAAGAATCACTAAAGAGTGATCTGAGGTGCCCAGTGCCACACGGAAACCTCTGTTCCCAGCTGCATCCCCCCTGGAATATGCATCATGCAATCTGCAGCAGCAGGACAGACATCCTCCAAGGATCCTTTATTTGGGGAGATGGAAATGCTTGCTACATAAATCAGCAGGCTTTTAGCGTAATTTTCGGAAGAAGGTGATGTTCTGTTCACATATCTGAGGTGGCAGCTTTTCATCCAGAACTCAGCAAAGCTCCAGCACAGAGAAAAAGGATAAGCAAAAAACAAAACCCAAACAGAAACCAAAAAAAGGTGTAATGATTAAATGGAGTGTGAAAAGCTGGAAGATCAGTGTTGGGGAAAGAGCCAGTGTGAGACATTCCCTGGGTGTCAGTGCAGGAACTGGCTCCTGTCACATCTTTCCCTCAGTGCTCTGAGCCTTTAGGAGTGTTGGTGTAGAAGGAAGTTCTCTGGTGTCAGAGCAGCTGTGTCTGGTTCATGCCCAAAACGTGTCACCGACTGAGCCACCATGGACTGAGAAACCACTTCTTCAGTTTATGAACAGACTGAGCCTTTTATCTCTGTTCAAATCTCTGCCTCAAACTACTAAATCTTGCAATCATTAACAACGTTCTAAAGAACAAAACAACAAAAAGCTTCAGAGTTACAGGTTCTGTGGTAATTATAATCAGAAAACACAACTATTGCTATGAGAGGAGTACACATTAAATGTTCTACCATGAAAAATGCCAACAATCAACATCCTAAAGATCCAAAACATTAACATGAGCAGGACATTGTTTCAGGGTCACTAGAATACAGCATTACCTTGTGCTACTGTACACTTCAGACTGAGGACAGTGGCTCTGGGCTTCTTTAGTAAAATCTTACTGGCATTTAAGGGGGAGAAATAAAACTGAACTGACTCCTGGGCAGAAATAACAAGAGGTGTGCAGCACCCAGAGCTCTGTGCCCAGTTTACTGAGCTGTCTGCTCAGATCCCACCCGAGCTGACTCCACAGATTCCTCACCATGTTCCTGCAGTTGTCTCCTAGAAACAGGAACAAGAAGCATTTGCTGTTTTCTCAGCTCTTTTGAAAAGCTCTGCAACAGCTCTGCTCACATTCCGGACACACAGGAATCCAAGTGGATGGACAGCCCTAAAGGATGGATTCCTCTTTGAAACCACGTTATGGGAAGGAAATACAATAGCAACGGGTGCAAAATTGATGTATCATTAATAAAAGCATGGACAAAAAGTACCAATGGAAAGTGCAATACATGGAGAAACCACGTACAGACTCTTGGAACACAGACACGAGTTCCACCTGACATTTCTGTGAAGGCTCAGGCTAAAACAATAACTGTGCAAACTAACTAATATATCCTGCTGGGCAAATAGCCCTGGTGGAGCATTTATAAATCTCTTTTTGTACACAGAAAAACACCTTTCCTTCCCTCTTGCATACAAGGGTGATCCTGCTATTTCTGCACATTGTGGACTGGCCATGATGGGACCATGACTGTCACTTGTTTCTCCAGCCTGGATCAAGGCACCTGGAATTCTAGGAAATTCTGCTGCATTTGTGAAATTCTACAGGAAGAACAAAGGTTACAAAAAGCAAATACCAGGTTCAGCTGCCCCTGAGATTATTTCAAACCAGACAGCAGAAGTGACATGACTAAGGCCTTGCATTTGTACGGGAATGGACTCGCCCACGTTAAAACCAGTGTCACAGTCAGGGAAAATGAGAGAGAAAACTGACATCCAGGTGCTCTGAAGTCTTGATTTCCACAAATCACTAGGTTATTCCTATACATCCATAGTTATAGCACTGAAATACAGTATCCAAATATGGTTTTCTTTCCATTTTCTCTCCAGAAATACGTGAAACTTGGAAAGAAGACAAAATTCCAGACAATGTTTAGGCACATGAACAAAGCTGTTGTGTTGAGACAGTGTGAACCCTCAAAGGCTGCCCGTCTGCCTGTTCCTTCTTTTCCTTCCTTCATTTATTGTTTCCTGTCTTTTCCTCCCTCTCTCCTTTTTTGTTCAGAGATTCAGCCAATTGTTGTCCTTCCAGATCAAGCAGCCTCTTCATTTCAGTGCCTTTCTGAGACTAAATTACTCCATATGGTCTCTTGCGTTACGTGAAATTCCCACAGCAAAATGCAGAGATTTTGAACTCACTTTTGTTTGTTGCTGTCACTTGAAAAGTGAAGTCCAAGATAAATGATGGCTTACTCTTTCCTCCTCTTTCTAATCTATTTCTGATAAAAAAAAACCCAGCTGTTTTTGGGATGTTATTGTCATTCTTTTTGTTGTCCAGTAACTTCTGATTTCACATTCACTTTTTCAATACTCTTCCTTGCTTTAGGCAGAATAAAAGTGCAAGAACACAATCTCTGCTCCTTCTCAATTAGTTTTGCCTGAGCCAAGGTCTCAGAAACAGATGAACTACCTGACGTAGAGAAAGCAGTTTTTAACCCAAGGTTTCCACAGAATTGTTGAGATATCAGTGTGGGTCTGAAGTACCTCCAGCAAATGGAATTTCAGACTTGGCTAGAAAATAAGCAACTTCACTGCAATGAACAGGAAAAGGAAACAGAAGGTGAAAAGACAGAAAATAAATGCTCATCTTGGCATGTAACAAAAGGCTGTGAGGTTCAGACCTGCTATTCATTACTCTGATGCCAGAAAATCCTGACTAATCAATCATCAATGCTGCACCTCCTCTCCTGACTCCTACGGTATTTCTCCAATTAGTCCATGTGAGGGTTATGTTATCCTTTGTCTTTCCTACAGAGTGTGTTGGGAATCTAGAGCAGTTCTTTAGGAGTCACATCATCTTGGTTCATGGATCCACCACAGAGTGGCCCTCAGGGGAGGGATGCTTCTTCCATCTACCCTGAAATGTTTCTTGACTCAGTGCAGATCAAGGTCAAAGAGAATTAACATTTACTTACAGCATTTTGGGCAACACAGCTCCAAAGACAAGAAATGAAAGAAAAACATTTTAGTCTCCTTGAACCCAAATTAAATAGAGAAGTTCCTCTCTCATGTTGGTAGGTGATGGATACAGCTGGTTTTCCATGCACAGGCATTCTGTCTCTGCTTACCTTGCTCTACAAGTCCCTCTCATTCCAGACACCCCTTCCTGGTGGAACACGCTGAGTTTTATAACTAATCTTCCTGTATAGCTCATCTCTACAAACTCCAGCAAGGTGTGTACAGCCTGTTCACCTTTTCCCACACCTATTAACTTTCTGTATCAAGTCTGCCTTGCTGCAGTAACTGCTTTAGATTGGGTTCCTGATCCTGGGAGTGTGCCCTGCTCTCCCTGTGCAATAGTATCACTATCAGACTCTCCAGTCTTCCAGCTTTGTTAAACGAACTGAAATTATGACAATAGTTAGAAGAATTAAAAGCACTTTTCCCCCCCTTTCTTTTTGGCAGCCTACTTTTATCTGATTTAGCAGTGTCCTCGTTTGCCTTCTTATTCTGACAAGGAGATACAACAAATTTCTATAATCAGTTCCCATCACTTGATAGAATAATTTAAGTGTCAGATGAAAGTGGCTGTGCCTGATGCTTGGAAATGCCCTTCAGCCTGCAGAGTGTGAGATCCTCTCTGTGGGTCTCTGCCATCATCACAAAATCCTTCCTGTGCCCAATTCTCTGGCCTCAACAGGCATGTCAGTAAAACAAGTCTGTCCCAGGATTATATAAAGTGCCCCTCAGACACTGGAGCCGGGGGTTCAAAGCTCTTTGAGCTCCCATATCAAGCACCAATTTAATTTCCCTTTCTTCATCAATTCTTCATTCTCTCGTGATGTCTTGGCAACATTTTGTTCTCTTCAACGTTCATCATTAGCTTCCTTTTTTCTCTTACTTCCTTTTATATTCCTTTCCCTACCCATCTGCTAATTTAAAAGGAAATTGCCTGGTATTCAGCATTATCAGCCAATCTGTTTACTCTGCTCTTGTTCCAATGACAACCATTTCTCACACACTGAGCTGCTCTGCCTCACCCCCTGCACGCTGTTATTATCCTCAAAGCCCGTATTCTCCTCCCTGTGCCACCTGGAGAGCTGAGTACCCTTCCAGGGGCACACAGCTTCCAAAAACTTGGTCTTTTCTTTGGAAAAGAAGACGTGGAAACAGAGAGCTCCGTGGGGAAGCAGCGAGTTGCCCAGATGTTGGCCTCTCCCCCTCCCAGCAGTCCCAGCACCACAGGCACATTGGCACACAAGCAAAGGAAAGGTCCTGGCACCATTCTGCCTGTTGGAACAGCAGCATCCAACACACGGATCCCACTCCCTGCCAGGGAGACCATCTCTGTGTGGAACAAGGTTTTCCTTGAGGAACAGCTTCTCGTGGTCCCAAATCCTTCAGTCCCAGCTGTTCTTGGCAGCCCCTCCCTGAAGCACCTGAATCGTTCCTGTTCCTCAGCACTGCTTTGGCTGATCCCACCTTGCTCAATATTACACAGCTCGGGATTTCATGACTGAAAATAACTCTGATTTTGACCCCACGCTCCGACCCTTTAAGATACAAGATGAATAATACTAAGACTCCCTTGATCCCATTCACAGTGGCCAATGCTGAGAGTGAAATGTTGAAACAGCAACAATGGGAAAGTTTCTCATACTCAGGCACTGCCAGTGTACCTGGAGTCACTGGCTCCTGAAAAACAGAGGAACAACTCACAGCAAAGGCTTTATTCAACCTCCAGATGCCAGCAACCTCTTCTCATGGTCCTCTGAAATACTTTAGAGAGACCCTTCCAAAGGGGGCTCACACTGGGAGTGCTGATCCTACTGAACTGTTTTAAATATCAGTATAAACAGAAATGGAACTGAAATGTGCCTCTGTTTCTATAGAGATGAGATTAGCTGGCAAAAGTGATCTCCACTGTGAAATGTCAGATGTGAATTTACAAAGTGATCAGATTTTTTCAAATTCATAATTAACTTGGCTTTAAATAGAGGAGACTGGAATAAATGAGAGAACTGAGATTGCACCTCATCAAATATTATAGTTTGTATTTCAGGTGGATGTTATGAAAATATCTGTGTTGAAGTAAACAGAGGTTTGACATCCTCTCTGCCCTCAAGCTGGTCCATGTTGAGAAAGGTATTCAATTACCTTGAGAAAGGTAATTTTAAGCAGGTAAGCAGACAAAGCTGCTTCAAAGTTGAAGAATTTTACTTAAAGTAAAAGCAAGTCTTGTCAGTCAGTGAAAGCTACACAACCTCAAAATGGCAAAGACCAACTTCTCTGGTATTAATTAACAAAAAATATTAATGTATATATATTTAGCACTTGGGAATTAAAGTCTAATTTTCATCTGATTTTGTTACTATTAATACAAATCTTTATGTGCTGGAACAAGTGGATTCTTGTGTGACTGAAAAGTAGATCAGAATAATTTTACTGAATATTGGAGCTTGACTTCTTCTCCACTGCAGGAGGGGATCATGCTGCTGTATTGTATGTTGCTTAGCAATATAATGTGAGAAGCAGCACCACAGTCCTTGACAGCACCATTGTCCATTGAAACGCTTGTGAAATATTACCTGGGTTATATAAAGGTAGCACAGAGTCACAGAAAATAGCATGAAGTTTCCAAAAGGACAAAGAGAAAGGAGGCTGTAAAGAAAAGGCATTGCTATTCCAATGGCAGAAAGGTCTCCCTGGATGATCTTTCACTATCTGAATACGCAGCATAAATTAAATACGGAGAAATCTGTAAAGTCTCACTCCAGCTCTGCTGAAGGATGATATGCTGGACTGGAGAGTGACTATTCCCTGCCAGTGGAACAGCCCCAAGCCCATGGCTGTGCCAGTGCCTCTGCACTGCTGCCTTACAAAGTCCTAATGCTTATTGTGCCTATGGTTTGCTGTGGAGGAAAAGTTCGGGGCCCTCATGCAGAGCTTGCTCAGGCTGAGCAGAACATGGGCAAGAGGAGGAGGACCAAGGCACGATGGGTTTGTTCTTGGAACAGGGTACATGGCAGGGCCTTATCAGTGAGACACAAGGGAATATTCACCTTTGGAGGCCTCACAGCAGCCCAGGGACAGGCACACCCCCTGCATTCCCTGTGCTGGCTTTTGCTGTGAAGCCTTTTGCACAGATATGTCAATCTGCTCCTGCCTGACTGGGTTTGACAGTGGAACAGCCTCTGCCAAGATGAGCCCCCTTGTGCCCTGGGATGTTGCTTTGGCCCCTCTTCCAGCCATTCACCACTCTGTAACTACCGAGGGAAAACAGCTTGGGCAATCTGCTCTCTGACCTTCCCAGCAGATGCAGGGCCTGTGCACTGAGGCACACACAGTGCTGCTGTCTGCCCAGTGCTGGAACACTCTGAAACTCCAGAGTTCCAATGATGCTCTCCTTTCTCCTGCCTGGTTTTTTAAGTTCACCTGTCCTTGTATAATTTTGAAATTACACATGAATGAGCTGGAGTGGCAGAGGCGTGAGTGACTCCAAGGGTAATGGATTCCTGTGAGCTGCTGCATTAGGAGGTCACCAACCCAAATCTGTACACAGGAACTGTATCAGACTGACTCTGAAGGCCAGGACTTTGCAGCTCACAAGCACTGCATTCACCAAGTGGTGTTGTCTGAGGAAGCATCAGGCTCATATTCATACTTGCTCACATGGAACAAACCTCAGATTATGATGGTTCATAAAGACACGGGAGCAGATCTGCATCTCAGTAAAAAAGTATTGAATAGACATGACAGATCCTAGGGGCCTTTCCAAGGAACAATTCAATATTCCCTTTTATAGTATTTGGCACACCACAGAGTTTATTCAGCTTGAATTAACTAATGGATTTGAGCATTCTCTTTAACAAAGAGAAAAGATGTTGAGTTGCACTGACTGCAGGCTTACAGGATGCTTTGGACCAATCTCATAAACTGATTTACCCCAGAATCTGTGTCTTTTCTCTAAATTCACAGGCACTTACAGCTCATATTTTAAAATGAGAATTTCTAAAATGTGTTTAGAACACTCATTTTTGCTGGTAGATGTACCACCAATAAACTTGAGAAGTTACTTGCCTTTATAAAGCAAGTGAAGATGGACAAAATAAATGATGTTGTGCTGTTGGAAGAAACCAAACAACAGAAGCAAACACTTCAGGAGGGCCACCCCCTCCCAACATGCCCACAAACCCCACTGCATGAACATACAGAGCACGGATTTAGAGGGAACCCCATTGCTTCCCACAGAGCAGAACCTCATACAAATACAGGAGTAGCAACAGTGAGATCTGCCCTGCAGTAAACCTCACTCCTCTTCAGCCAAGAGCAATGTGGTTTTGCTCTCAAGGATCAACATGACCCTCCAGGAGCACCATTTGCATTGGATATATAACAGCCATTCTCCTGGAGCAACATCAGGTGAGTAGTTTCAGCAGAAGGGCACTTCAGCTGAAGGCAGTGATGTTTGTCTCCAGGTAAAAACAGAAGGGCTTGGGGCAGAGCCCTCCCTGAGCTCACAGACACTCCTTGGACCAAAGCAGGAAAGTTTATGCAAGTCCAAACTGATCAGTGGATGGTGTTCCCAAAAATTTGATCATTTCAAATAGTGACTGCAGAACAGCATATGGATCACCAGAAATACCAAGTTTTCATGACAGCCTTCCTTTGGCCTTTGAATCATTTCATATTTCTTTGAATTCCTTAATTTGATTCCCCTAACTTAGCTTTTTCAAGCTTCTGACACATATTCTTGGTGTTCCAGCCTTGGCTCCCTTTTATCCCATCTGAAATGAAGATCTATTCTGTGGCCTCTGTGCCTCTAATGGATTTTCTGGTTAAACATAAGGGAATGTATAATTCAGCCAGAAGGTTTTTCATAACAGTGCAGCCTTACAATAGATTAAAAGCAGTTAGCTTTTACTAATACAGGCCCCTCTTTGGATCTGGTGCTTCAGGGAAGATCAGCAGAGACAGACTTCTGCCTTTATTCCTTATTTGCATCCTGAGGAGAGGTTTTTCAAACTCACTAAAACTCAAGTTGCTTTAATTTTTTCTCTAATTTGCAGCTGAGGACCATCAGAGCTGGCTGGCGTGATACAACTGTGCCCTGCCTCAGTCTCTGCACAAATAATTTTAGCAAGAAGAATAAATAACATCCCTGTTTTCACAGTCAATTGCTCAGAATAACTTTCAAAGTCTGCCCTTAAGTTTCTGACCTTCCTGAGCATGCTGGAAGCACCCAGAAGTGGGGAACAGTTGCAGTTAAAGGGTGAAGAGCAAACCCTTTCCTGGCTTCCTCACAGCTGAGCCTTTCAGTATCAATCAGCATCATTTATTTGGCTTGTCAGTTCAAGGCCACAAACCCATGTGATATTCATCCTTGTGTTTCCCTCTGACTAAGCTAAGCCTTGGGACTAATTCCCTCTGGTCAGAGCACGGAAAACACACCTGAACAACAGCTGGGGATGCATCTGCCTGCAGTGTGAAAGTCAGCAGTGACTGTACTAGGTGTGGCTCCTCAGCATTTGCAGCCCACACGCTCCCCAAAAGGCCTTTCCTCCCACACTGGGTTCCCTTAGAGTGGCTCCAGAGCAAACCTGGAGCCAAGGGATGACAGAATGGCACCCACTCATGTTCCAAAGGCTCCTCCCACACACAGCAGGAAGGCTCGGCATCTCCAATGCACAGGTGACCAACAAGAAGTAGGATGAAGTGACAACAGAGCACCTGAACACACCCCAGGGAGACACAGGAAAAGAGCTGTTCCTAAAGAGCCCCCAGTTAAAGTGCAGCAATGATGGGAACACCTCGGAACCCTCGGCCTGGGGTTTGGGCAATGGCTACAGATGCATTAAAACCTTTTCACTGGGATTATCTGAAGAATCCACTTTGGGTACCAGCGTTCGTGGCACCCTTTGGTGCCGCCTTTTGTTCCCCCATAGTAAAGGCTGAAACTCCCCCTTGTGGGAGATTTGGGAAGATCCCTCCTGGAACGGAAACACCACGGCAATAAATCAGTCTCTCTCTATTAAATCCTCACTTTTTCCCATACTATGGCCCCTGACATTCCAAACAGGTTGTGCAGCGTCCATCCTTGGAGGGTTTCAATACCAGACACGACAGAGCCCTGAGCAACCCGATTTGACCTTGGAGCTGACCCTGTTTGAACAGGAGGTCAGAAAAAGGAGTATGGAAGCACATTTAGGAACTTCACACTACTCTCCTTTTCCAACATTCCAAATGTAGTTGACATCATCATCTGCTGAAGATTTTAGGCCAACTACTGCAGGAAACATGGAAATATACTTCAGTGTCCTAATTCCCACGACAGATGAAGAGAGGCTAAGGATGAAACAGAAGAACAAATAAATACACAGGATCAGGTTGAAGGATCTTAAGAGTCTCTTCTTCTGTTTGTACCCCAAAGGAACCACAAACTGCAACCTCAGGTACTGCTAAATTACCAGTTTGATGCACCACAGGCTAATTCATCTTAGTTCTGAGCGTCAATATTTACTTTCTAAAACCAAATAAACAATACATCTACACAGTTTTACATCCACAATTCTCCAAGCACCTCTTGTAACCTCTTGTATCCTCAGAGGTTACAACTGTTTGCTGAAAGTTATGAACTCAGGCAAGTGCTTGGATCCTGGGCTTTGCTGTGGAGCTCAAATCATCCCATGAAAGTTCAGCTCAGTCACTTTGGGCTCAACATAATGAACATTTTATGACATGGCAGAGCTGGAGACAAAAGATACAAAGGCAAAACAGAATTTACCACTCAGGAAATGCTCCCATTCAAAGCCTGTATATAAGAATACACTCAAGAAATAAAAAGAGCATTTGAGTCATTTCGTACAATGAAGCTTTATAACACCATAAACAAGATATCAAGGCCACGATATCCACTGCTATCCCAATACTGCTGTACCCATCTTGCTTACATTTTTAACTGGAGTCAACTGCTTGTCCTTGAATTTATTTATACCACCCAGCAGTCATTTCAGCTGTGGGTAAAAGGGCACTGTGAGTACACACCAACAGACTCTGCAGGGTGAATGAATAAAAGAAGAAGACATCCAAATCCTTCTAGATTGTATCCCATTCATAAATTAAATGTAGACCTCATCCTCCAAAGTTATGCAATACAAAGTGAATGGTAATTAAGTTGAGTGTTTCCTCTTGGCAGATGGAGATTTTGCAGCTTCCTCACCTTGCTCTGCTCTGCAGAGTTTCTGACTGTGCCCTGACCTTCTGTTCAACTGCATTCACACTGTCAAACCTTCCCTGGCAATTTAGTCACCTAATCCTGCTCCAGTGCACCTGCATTCTCATATCCCACTCCCAAGGCCGTCTGTTTGTCCTTCCAGCCATGTGAGGTCCTACACTGTGGTTGTCCTGGGTTCCCCTCACTGACAAATTTCCCCCCTCCCCAGATGAAAAGAATATTTGTCCTCCTGCTTAGGGGGTTCTCCCCTTCCAACACCTGTGACAGGTGAGTTGACTGCACAGGAATAACCAAGTTCAGTTGCATCTCAAATGGAAGCAGCACCCCTTTGCCTGCTATTCCAGGACACAGTTTAAAGAGGTTTAGTCCAACAGATCACTGGCTCTTCCTGGTTTGTCCAATGATTAGAATACTGATTTCATGGAATTTCACTCTATGTTTTCCACAATGCAGAGCCTGGGCAGTTTCCCCCTACAGAGCTCTGATAATCCCAAACAGGTACAGCTGTTTACACAGGCTGGAGTTGTCCCTCTTCTTAAAACTCCAGTTCTTGTAAGCACAGCCTCAAATTGCACTAGACCTTTTATACAGGTTTAAACTACCACTGACACAGATCTTATTTCTACCATTTTTTCCTAATTGCAAATAAGAAAATAATTTATAATTTCCAAAAAGTTACAATGGCATCCAAGAGCAACAGAAACAGGAAGACATCTTCATATCAGCAAATGATATTTGAAATCAACAATGAAATCCAGAGATGGGGGGTTTATGCACAGGGCAAATTCTTTGCTCAGCAGAACCAAAATATTTTTTACTGCAGAGGTTGTTCCACTATAAAAGAGAACATTTGGCTTGAAGCTGATTGAAAAGGTGGGTTTACAGTTTGGTATTAAAGGACAATCAATGACTGGAGAACACAATGAGCACGACAGTGCCTGATATGAAATGCTACTTGTCAAGCTTGACATTTTATGTCTCTATTTATATCAGCCTCAAGGAGATGGAGTTTGCTGGCTGTAAATCCCAGCCATTAAAGCAGGATAGAACCTGCTGGAAAAGTTTGTGGCTCAGTTTAATTGGGCTGTATTTATCATTAGCTTTATGGTCTTTAACATGTAACCTACTGACATTATTTTTCTCCTTCAAGCCTTTCTAACTTCTCTAGTGCCATAAAGTGTTCTTGGGAGTTTTTTGTTGTTGTTTTCTGGAGTTAATTACTTTTGGTGAGGGCTGGTGGTGCTCTGAGTTCATGACAAACCCTGAGGCTGAACAAAAGTGATTTGACACCGTGTGAGGTGGGTGTGACACCTGCTTCAGGTGAGGAGATTGTCTTCTGGCTTCTGTTTGTGAGGGGGAAATCAGTTAATGTGTCATTTTCACTTAGTAACAGCTTGAAGCATTTTGGCTGCATGTTGATGTAGAGGTAGTGAAAGGATGCACAGTCTGACCATGGGCTCTCTCTGACTGTACCCCCACCCCAGTGTGCCCATGGCCTGGAGATGGGCAATTACAGGAACCCTTGCCTGTAAACTTGTGCCTGTAAACTCATTAGACATTCCCAGCCGGAGAGCAGAACANGGAACCCTTGCCTGTAAACTTGTGTGAGACCTGTTCTGAGGAGGCAGCTGGCAGGGCAGGGCTGGCACGGGGGCAGCTGCGAGGCAGGCAGGGATGAGGCTGCAAAGACTGCAAACAGCAGCTCCGTGAAAACCTGAGCTCCTCTCTGCTTTCCAAAGGACCTCTCTGCTGGTAGATCACCCCCAGTGGAGTGTGGCACTCAAGAGCAAGAGACAGCCCTGTGCAGATTTTGGACCCTGCCAGCCCTGGAAAAGGCTGACTGGAGCAGAGGGGAGGAAGGCAGGGAAGGCTGGGATGCACTGCCTCATTAGACATTCCCAGCCAGAGAGCAGAACGGACATCAGGCTCATTGCCAGGCTGTGCCACCTTAGAGGGAGCAAGCAAAGGGGCACAGAATAAAACTGGGAGAAGGAAGCAATAAAATACTTTCTACCAAAGGGCAAGACCTCCTCATCCCTGCACTCTGCCTCTCTGGTCTCCCAGAGCGAATTATATGACATAATTTAAATTTTAATTAGAGAATTTTATCAATGACAACCAGAGAAACCTGACTAATATTACTGCTGAAAGAGACAAGACTTTTCTGACAAAGAGGTTCTTGTCATGCCAGCACATATCAGGAACACCAAACTGGTTTCTAATTGGAACACAGGAGGAAATAATTTAATTTCCAGATGAAACGCTTCGGGTTTTCTCTGTACTTATTAATGTTTTCAGACTATATTTAAGTACACTTTAAAATATTTTGGAAGAAAATAAAGGAAAAAGAAACATTGAATCCTGCCCCATAGTACCTAAATCTAGCTAGAATATTTAATCTGTGTATAACGGGAAAAGTTTCTCATTTTCATGTTTTCCTGCAATCACAGCAGAAACAAATGTTAAGCCTAATGTCCCCACCACAGTGAGGCTCATTAGGTACAAGTTGCACCATTTCACCAGGAAAAAGAATACATTTCTCTGTGATTTATGGAAGCCAAAACTCAGCCGACTGCTCAGGTCTCTCCCTAGTTGTGTTACAGCTCAAAAATTTGCAAATGGACATTTAAAATACATTGCAAACCAACTTGTGTCTGAGTGTACATCTTGTTTACAAGAACAAACTACTGAAGCTGAGTAATAAAACTTGGAGAAATGCATTTTATAGTGGAAACATTAGCACGACTGTAATTACTTCAGTGTAACTGGCACCTCTGGACAGACTGTTCAGCCACTTCCAGTGTATTTTAAACCCACATGAAAAAGCCAAAGGAGAAATCCATACAGCAAGAAATAGAAACATAAATCCCTTCCAAATGTAAGATGACTTCAGCTGAGAAAGTTTGCAACACATTAAGACACAGATCTGTGGATGAAAGGAAAGGCAAGCAGTGGGATTCCACCCATTGTCCGTGGTGATTCCAGTCTAACCAGAGTCAGAGGGAGCTTTACAACAACTTAATAAGGAACGAGACCTCAAGTCTTCTATATTGATTACCAGTAAACACTTACAGTTACTGAAGTTACAGCCCAGTTCCTTCCTGGCTTGTGTTGTTCCTCAGAGATTTCTGCCCAAAACCAGCCCCTGCCCAGTATTTGGAAACTGATGTGAGTTAAATGCAAGGAAAGAGACCATGCACAGAAAACCAGCCACTTTTCAGGAACATCCCCACTGCATATAGATACAAAATAATTGCTTCTAATTCATCTAGTTCAACTAAAAAAAATTAAAATAAATAGATAAATCAGATACCAAAATAGCACTGAAGTCAGATTATAGTGTTTTATGTATATACCCAACTTCTCCCATCTTGTAAATGAAAATAGCATCTTATTACTTAAGTAAAATAATTAACAGTAATAATCCTAAAAAAGGCTTTCTGCTAAACAAGTTTCAAAATATAGCAAAAATCAGGCCAGTGGGGAGTCACAAAGTAACATATATGTCACAGAACTTGTAAAAAAAATCTTTATGGCTTCTTGGGGCTCCCTCCTGCCACTTTAGCTATGACTAATAAGAACAGATGTACTCAATCTGAAATTGTCCTGCTGAAGCAGTAGAAATAAAAATAAAATATTTCTTTCACAAAGCACACCAGAAACTGTTCTATGATCAGATAATCAGCTGCTCAACAAACACCGCACAGAGACAAGCAATAAAAGTCCCTGACTAAAGAGTGCCTTGACAGCTCTAAAGAAAGCTTGAGTAAAAGCTTCTACAAGCAGCACTTTATTAGAGATTTACTAAATATAGCAATATCCTTTTGAAAGGTTTATCATCATATCTAGTCATTTACATGTAGTCATCAAATTTATTTAACCTTCTAACCAACTAGTCAGAGGCCAGAATGGCTTCATAATTTCTCTTTTCTTTCCAAATAATGGTATTGCTGGCCCTAGGGGGTAAACAGTCTGTTGCAACTCTTCTGTTCTACTATATAATATTGCACATAATATATTTGGAATTACTGTGGTAATTTCAGCTCAGTCAGGACTTGCAGTTAACTGTATTGAGTGTGGGTATAACTCCTAAAATATCCAGAGGTAAACATAGAAGATTTAGATGCTGAAGGGGCATCCCCTCAGTCACAAGGCAGAGCCTGAGCTGCTCAGGGTAAAGCCCAGTGGTCGTTAAGATTGGTGACTTTGTGCTTAATAAAGTCTTGCCAATAATCTGCAGAATGGGTCTGAAATCCATGTGAATTCCTTTTTTAGCCATGTGGAAAATGGGCAGAATAAAGCTGACCTCTGTGGGCTTGGAGAGCTCCCTCAGCTGGGGAAAGGAGAGTGGAATTCCAAGGGCCAGAAATGCATGATACTCCTGAGGTGATTTTTATCTTTTCACCTGTGAATAGTCATTGGGATAATTTCAGTCACTGTTTCTGTTTGGTTTTGTGCAATGGAGATGGTAAATTTTTCTCCCATTAAACCACTATCTCTAAAAATATCTAAACTGTTCTTAATTTCTGCTTTTATTCTGTGCTAGAGCTCCAAACACCTGGTGTACTCCACTCAAGCCATTTAAGTAACAAATCAGACAAGTCAAAGCAGAAATATTTCATTTCCAGTACCAAGCACTTGTGTCAGGATGAAAAATCCTGAACTTTAGGGTTGCCTGGTAGCTGCTGTTGGAGACAGTGCTCTCTACATTATATTCCACATTTTACTTGTGCAACATTATTTCCTCATCCCCCAAAGGAAAGTAGCAGCACACAGGTCAACAAAAGATGAGGAGCCAAAGCAAGAGGAAAGAAACTGCAGGTAGCTCTGAGTTTTCTGAGGAGGTGGGGAGCAAGAAAATTCCTTCAAGTGGAAACAAATTTCTACTGTTTTCCATGTTGCTTTTTGATTTGAAGTGTCAATCCAGCAGAGAATCTATACTCAGTGTAACAGTCCAAGTAGTTCCTGAACTGGAGTGTGGGCACAATAGTGACTTTAATCACCTCAGTCAAACACAAATGGCAAATCCCAGACACACTGGATTTATTTAAGGGCCTTCCAAAACAATCATCATCATCCTAAATTGGTAACAACGGTCCTCAAATCTCAAGAAGAGTTCTAAAATTCCAAGTATCCTATTTGCTTATAGGCAAACACAATTTTTTTGGGTGTGTAATATGCTCTGATTTCTTCTTTTAATTTGCAACTGTAAAAAAGTTTGTTAGGTTTTTCTCAAGCAGGTTTCTTGTATATTTTGGGTTGAGTTGTTAAATAATTTACTCATATCTATGCAAGCCAAAGCCAGTAACCAAGGCTATTTTCTGCATACCTGCACTTTATTCCCAAAGTATTGCACTCCTCTAACCTCCACAAACATCTCTGCTCTACTGAGACTTTACAGTACATACAGGAGGTACAAAGTGTACAAAAGGGGAGAGTGAAATCCCCCTTGGCTGTTAGAACCATCTGCTGCTTTGTAAGAAGCCATGACTGTGCAGAGGGTGTGAGGGAACAGACAGCATCTATTACTATTTAGACTGCCTTAATTCAGTGCTTTTCCTCATTAGAGCACAAGTAAAAAATACATGTGTTATTTCATTTGCTCCAACAGTCAATATGAGAAGACATTCAAAGCTGAAGATGCCTCAGTCTCACCAATTATAAACATGCCCATATGCTCTGTTCATAATGAAGCCACTTGTATGGCCCGGGGAATGGGGAGGGAATTAATCACAGCCAGCACGAGGTGCCACTGACTTCTGAGCTGAAACTTGATTAAGTGAGAATCAGTCCCTGTCGTGCACTACTGAAAGCTCTGGTAGAAAGTGAGGATGAATAGATGGTGCATAATGAATTCTAAGGCTGTGAACTGATCTGTGTTGATTAAGAAAGTGAAATCAAGTGAATAAAGCATGGACAGAAATAGCACAAGGGCTTGGTGAATCACAGCTTTCATCCCTGACCAGCATGTTCCACTTCTGATACCATGAATAAATTGTACAGTCTTGGCCTTGTCACCACAGCCCAGGGCACGGGGTTTGTGCCTCAGCACCAGGGAGGGACAGGACATTCCAGCTGCCAGGGATAGATGGGATATTGGAAAGAAATCCTTCCTGTGAGGGTGGGCAGGCCCTGGCACAGGTTGCCTAGAGAAGCTGTGGCTGCCCCATCCCTGGAAGCGTCCAAGGCCAGGTTGGATGGGGCTTGGGGCAACCTGGACTAGTGGAAGGTGTCCCTGCCTGCAGATGTTACTGCTCTGATACTCAGACTCAATACAAATAATTAAATATTTCAACAACAGCAGCTGAATGGAAAGTTACACCAACAAGCTGACTGCTGAGCTGCAGCTTCTCTCCAGCAATCTGTCCTCAAAATCTCATCATTAAAGCCAGTGATTAAGACAGAAATGTCACCTTACATTTATAAAGCCGTTTTCATCCTGAACCACTTCATTAACTATCTTTCCAAAGATCACTTTGCAATACTGATTTTGCTGTATTTCTCCCCTCTCTACCCAATCACAAAAAGGAGACAGATTGTACCCTTTTTAGAATCCATCAGATAAAACCTTAAACTGGGGTTTCCATAGAAACACATCATAGGTCTCTCAGTTTCTCTATTAAACCTGTTCATAAACTTTCAACTTTACTTAATGCTAAATTTTCAAAAACACCAATTAGTTATTTCATTTCACCTAACAGTTGGACTGGGTGATCTTAGAGGTCTTTTCACACCAAAGTGATTCTATGATTCTATAAAATGATAAAGGAAAAACAACAGCTGCCACGGACAGGGGAACAACAGAGAAAATTGGGCTTTTTGGTCATATAGTAAAATCTCTGAGTGCAGTCAAGTCCCATTTTGCATTTCAAATCTCCTGTCTAAGGTTTTTAAAGAAATCTGAGCCTCACAGGAATCCTGACTGTGGGAAAAACAATGTCATGCAAATGATGAACACAGGGCTGGGACATTTCAGGGATGTTCTGACACAAATGTATGACTTGCCACACTCTGCTGCCCCTGAGCCCCAGCTCAGAGTCAATTTTGTTGTGAATAACAAGTGAAGTGATACAAATGTTTGTCTTTACTTTCTTAACATTTCCTTTAGTTCTTTCCTGAATCCAGTACCGTTGAATCACTGCTGCCAGAAATGTATTTGCAATAAAATACAACCTCAGAGCTTTGTGACTTTTGTCACCAGATTTAGGTTGTATTGTTTATCCTGAAATGCTTTCAGTGTTTTCCACAGTTATTCTGGTTTAAAATATAGACCTATTAAACACAGAGTGAAACATGCAGCACTTCAGTATCTTATTTTTTTCAGTAATATAAGCTCTTATTCCACAACTAAATCCTTCAAGCATGCCAGTGTTCTGGAATGCAGTTCTGCTCCTTAATTCCAGGGATGTAGTAGCTACAAGTGCTAAAACCTCCAGGCTATCTAAGAGTGAGGCAAACTCAGTGTCATTTCAGTGACATACTGCAGAAGAATGCCTTGTGAGCCTGGATTTGGGAACAGCAAAGTGACATTCCACTGCTGCTTGGAGGCACCTTGATGACTCTGACTTGTTCTAGCACATTTGCTTGGTTTGTGTGTGTTACCTCAGGCTTCTTCTGTTTTGTCAAACACAAATTTCCTCTTTTGCCAAACCTACAGAAGCAAAGAAATCATTATATTGAAAAATCAAAAAGAGCACTGGCTGGCCAGATGGATCCTGGGTAAAGCAGAAATAACAAGTAAAGTCTCTGCACACATGACCAGCATAGGAATAGGAGAAAGGCTTCTCCTACAAGAAACTTATCTGAGAGCTCTGAGAAATTCAGAAATTTGCAACTGCTACATCTTTTTTACTTTTATTTCCCCCTTTTTTTCTGTTCTCTGACATTTCCTTCTGAAGTGGAAGTTCAGCACAAAGCCAGTAAAGCTGGTTGGTACCTCCCTGTCCCCACAGCATCCAGCCAAGGCATGGCAAGTGTGGTGTGGGGAGCAACACATCACCCCAACCTGGCTCCAGGGCTGTGACAGAGATCTCAGACTGCTAAAAAGTCCCCAAAACTCAATCCTCTGCCTCTCTGAACCATAAGAAAGTCTTCAGGAAACAACATTTCCAATATATTCCTTGTAAGCAAATACCACCAGCAAAGACAGTATAATTTGACTTTGACTTGTATTTGTGACCCCAATATCCCTCAACAGAATGGATAGAAAAACTGAAAATTAATTTTGTAGAATTTCCTAGATTTCTAAAATATGTATAATGCTCATAGATAGTTTGGCATTAGAAGTCTTTGCTGTAAATTTGACCAGATTTTCTTGATATTTGTCATATTGAAGGCATTTTAGGTAAGGAAAAACCCATGCAGATTATTTTACATACTCCTTTGTTTTAAAGCTCCAGTGCTCCCAGCAGCAGTGGATGGGGAGACACCCTGCTGTGACCCCTGGTTTATCCTGTTAAATCCATGCACAGCAGCCACAAAAACTCAGGATTCCCTCAGGACAAGCTTTGCTCTCAATGGTCTTTTACATGTATTCTCTGAGTGTAAACAAGATAAAAATAATGAGCCTCCCAGACTCAAGGCTATTTTAAACTATGTAACTTTTAATGTGGGAGGAATTATTCTGTTTAAAGGAACCTGATTTAAGAACATTCCTATTTTGGGATCATTATCCAGCATATACATGTTCTATTTCCACTGAAAACAAATAGTACCATGATATAAAAATAGGCAACTAAATGAAATGCAGGCTCTTCTAGCGTGGGAAATGTTTGTGGAACTCACATTCTGGGTTTGATTACTTTTAAATGTTTAAGGAGAAACTGATTGAAAGCAGTGCTCCTCAGATTAAAGTGAAAATATATGCAAGACAGACCTAATGCAAATGTACAGTGTTGTGTGAAACAGTTCTCCAGAGAATTAGAAATTCAATGAAACATTTAAACACACACATAGCAAGAATATAGTAGATGTCCTGACACAAAGTCAAGTTCACCCTTAAACACTCTAAGTGGCAAACAGCAACGGAAAACAATGTAAGAGTGCCTTAAAATGGACTGTAAACTGGTGAAAACACAATATAAGGAAGCACATTAACACACCTCATTACAAACTGTCATGTGCAATCCCTGTGGGAAGCTGGCAGCACATAACAGTTCATGAGTTTAGAAGAGCACGTGTATAACTGAAGTTTCACATAAAATTTATAGCAAAAGACCAGCTGCAAACATAACTGGGAAGCTGAACATTCCACATTCAGAACTTCTTAAGGTGAGAATCAAAGACAGCAACAGGAATAGCCTTTGCTGTTATTCCATAATCATTGGATTGATAACTACAACTCACTTTACTGCAAGTGTTTTAAAACAAGGCCGAGGTGCCAAAAATCCATGTATTTGGTACACTTTTCAAACCAGGCTGTCAGTAGAGGCTGTGGTCGATATGCTGCTGACATCTAATGGCAGCTTCACACACTGCTGCCTGTTTGCTGCTTGACCAAAAACCCACATGTTGGTAAACAACATATGGGAAATAAATACCCTGGTTGTAGAGTATTGCCCTGTTTCCAAGGCTGACACACCTCACAAAAATCCTCTTCCTAACTAGCAGCCCACCAGACACATGAGAATTCAAGGAAATATTAAATAAACCAGGTTTCACTACAGGGCAGCAATGAGGAGTTACTGTTGGGGGGATCTTCCGTATTCAAAATCGAACTCACTTCTGGAAACAAGAAAGGCAAAATCCAATGGAATTTTTCCCTTCCTAAGGCCTAGAAATTACTAAATCAATTTGCAACTCCACTGTTTTCTTCTAGACAGACCAAAATGAAGTTAATTCCTTTAGTTATCGAACCCAAAATTAGGAGAGAAGATATTCCGGTGTTTTTATTTAGCAAACAGGGAGAGGGGAGGGGAGGGGAAAGGGGACAGGAGATGTCCCACCCTGGTTAAGGTTCCAGGGATGGCAGCAGGTGGCAGCAGTGCCCCACAGCAGGGCTGTGTCCCTGGGCTGTGCCCAACTTCCCCGGCAAACAGCCAAAGAATAAAATCAATGCAATGCGGGCCCATCGAAAACTAAAGAGAAGCTTTCTCTTCTTTAAGAAAAGGCCAGCATAAATTTGCACATAAGTACACATCGTGCTGCTGAGGTATTGCTGAAGGGAGGTGCCCAGCTCCATGGAGGATAAAGGTCTTAATTGCTTATTTTTCACTCTAGAGAGGGCAGATGAATAGCTGCTTCCACTTCCTTGCTGAAATAAGGTAAACCAATGCTGCACATTTTTGAATGTTCAACTCATATTAATTTCCAAAGCACTTATAGAATCAGAGAATCATTATCCTGTTATTGGCACCAGCTTAGATTTTTCTACTGCCAGATTTGCTGTGGATGACAAGGATTCATCACAGCTTATCTGCTCTTTTCACAGAGCCTGTCCCTCCCATTTCCAGCACATCCTTCCTTCCTTATCAATGTGGATACACTCTAAACAGTCTATCTGCCAGAAGACCCAGGTCAACCAGTTCATGGAATCCCACAAATTCTAATTTAATTAGAACATCCTGCTCATGGTCAAATATCATATTGCATTGCGAGTTTCTTTGTGGTATTTGAGAGCTGCATGGAGATGACAAATTGAGCTTACATAAGAATGATTATTTTACAGTTCTCATTTGGACAGCTCAAAGGTTCTCTCTTCTTTTTACATATTTCAAATAAATACATTAAATATAGACAGTAGTTTGGGACATTTTAGCATTTTCTTCCATCTTTCTTATGGATGGTTTGAACAGTGGGAAATGGAAAGAGACACAGAGTCATTTAGGTTGGAAAAGAGCTGTAAGATCATAGAGTTTGAATTTCAGAGAAGCATCTTAGTCAAACCACCTCAAACATTACCTTGCACTGGTCCTGGTCAGGCGTTTGAGCAGGGTGGAGAAAAGCTGCTGGTGGATCCACTTTCATCCACAGTGGTTTATCCACTGTACTTACCCCATGAGTAAAGACAGACACAGCCCCCATGGTTGTTTAATTTGCAACAGTATAGGTAAACTCACCCAAAATTGTAGACAATAGGACAAAAACATTGAGGAATTACTAATATGAAACCAGCAGATGTCAGCACTCAAATGCATCAATAGTAACTGTCCACAACCATGCTGAGTGAAGATAATGGACAGAAGTAATTTTATAAGGTCACTCAGGGATCTTGAGACAGATTTAGTGTTTAGTTTCATATACTGTTCATCTGAAATCAACAGGCACAAGTGTGACAGTAAGAGTTCACAGCAGCAAGAGAAAGAGATCATTAGGTGTCTTACTTTCTCTGGAGAAAGTGCTGGTCTTTCTCTGATGCTGCTCATACCATTTGGAAACTTCAAGAACCAGGACTACATTTAGCATTTGGACAGCAAAATTCAGTCTGTCCATTTAGGCTCTTCCAAGGAAGGCTCTTACACAGAATAATATCAACACTGAAAAGAATTCTGTGGTTTTCAGCAGTCTAATAAAATTTTTGCTCATAGGCTGTAATGTGTTTTATGAAGAAGTCAGCAATTACACATTGTCAGTACAGCAGTGCAATGTGATGATTATGAGTTTTCACAGGTCGCTCCCTGCTTACAAATTACCAACATTCCAGAGAGAAATAAAGGTTAAAGAATAACCAGGATTCATTTATAGTCCTCATAATTTCCACTAATACAGAACTCGGCCCTGGAACTTTTATCAAATGCAACAATCTTTACGACACTTGAGATGTAAAGCCTGTGTGTGTGTGTGTGTGTGATGTACTTTGCACACACCTTGTCCCTGTGGGATGGATCCTGTAGGGAGGCAGCAGAGATCACAACCTTGGAGTCCTCCAAAAGGGGTGAAAGTCCCAAAATCTCCATCAGTGTCCTGCAATATGTGAGGAAGAAAAACCAATAGAACCTGAAACTTGAGATGAATTTTTGACAAGCAGGCTTTTTTTCTTCAGAATTCCCTTCCAGTTTGGACACACACTTCAGTATGGTCACAGAGAACTATGGTGTGCATTAGCATATTACTCCTCAAATGGAGCACTTAAAAGGTAGATCTTATTAGTCTGAAAGCTGCTCCTTATTCACTCTTCCATGTGAGACCATACCTCACCCATTAAAAATTATTACTTTCATGGTATCCCAGACTGGGTTGGGTTGGAAGGGACTTTAAAGCCTATCCATTCCCAGTCCCTGCCATGGACAAAGACACCTTCCACTGTCCCAGGTTGCCCCAAGCTCCCTCCAACCTGGCCTTGGACACTTCCAGGGGTGGGGCAGCCACAGCTTCTCTGGGCAACCTGTGCCAGGGCCTGCTCACCCTCATTTATAGTACAAAATTTCTTTCTTATATCTAAATTAAATTGACCTTTGTTTAGTTTAAAGCCATTCCCCCTTGTCCTATTGCATCAGGCCCTGCTAAGGACTTTGTAGGCCTCCTTTAGGCACTAAAAGGGGCTCTAAGGTCACCCCAGAGCCCTCTCTTCTCCAGGCTGAACAACCCCAGCTCTCTCAGCCTTCCCTCACAGAGCAGTTGTTCCACCGATACATTAAACTACACATGAAGCTGGGGCAGCTGAACCTTCCTAGTTGTTCACTTACCACAGGTGATGGCTGCGTGCCGGCCACTCGCTCCATGCCTGCCCCTCCTGCCTTCACTGCCGTCCCTGCCCTGCCTGCTCCCCTCAGCCGCCTTCCAGCCACTGCCCCTGAGCCCACCATGGCTGCCCCTCCATCCCCTCGTGGCACCCCATGCCCTCAGGGGATCGTCTCATGGCCGCCCCTCCATCCCCTCATGGCCCCCCATGCCCTCAGGGGATCCCGTCATGGCCGCCCCTCCATCCCCTCAGGGTGCCCCGTACCCTCAAGGGGGTCCTCTTCTTCTCAGTGGATCCCAAGATGGCTGTTCTGCCCATCCCCTCAGGGCCCCCTCATGGGGTTCAGCCATGGCCACCTCACCATCCCCTCAGGGGGTTCCGAGCCCCTCCATCCCCTCAGGCCCCTCATGTCGCCTCAGGGAGTCCCGCCATGACAGGCCCCTCATTACCTCAGGGCCCCTCCATCTCCTCAGGGGGTCCTGCACCCTTCCATCACCTCAGGACCTCACACATCCCCTCACGGGGTCCTGCCATGGCCGCCCCTCCATCCCCTCAGACCCTTCACATCCCCTCAGGGAGTCCCCTTCATCATTTCAGGGGATCCCACCATGGCTGTTCCCTCCATCCCCTCACAGCCCTCTTACCCGCTCAGACCCCTCAAACCCCCTCAGGGGTCCTGTCATGGCCGCCCCTCCCATCCCCTCAGATCCCTCACATTCCCTCAGGGGGGTCCCGAGGCCCTCGATACCCTCAGACCCCTCACGTCCCCTCAGGGGTCCCGCCATCACTGCTCTCCCATCCCCTCAGACCCCTCACATCCCCTCAGGGCCCCCAGTCTCCTCAAACCCCTCACATCCCCTCAGGGGTCCCATCATGGCTGCCCTCCATCCCCTCAGACCCTTCACAT